>JAVSCE010011298.1:0-11895 GCA_032199065.1 Smutsia gigantea
AAGGAGAATAGTCAAATACAGAGGTTCCATTCTCCATCTTGACCTAGAAGCTCAACGTGTGTGAAACATATTTATTTTAAATGACCCTTTCCCCTGTTCATAATTTCTCCTGACCACCTTTTATGATAGACATAGAGGGGAGCAGGCAGGTTGCTGTGCTGTGGGGCCCTTCATGGGAGGGGGAGCGACCCAGCAGGGGTTGCAGACCACCTGGTTCAGGGCACAGAGCCTTGGAGACCTCAGAGTAACCCAGTGGGATGGTGTTCTCAGTGTCGTCTGACAGACGGGACGCAGCAGAGAGGTCAGCCTGAGCGAGGTCACACAGGAAGCAGTCATGCAGCATATCTGGCCGCAGAGACCATGGTGCCTGTGACATCGAAAGACTGACATTTTCTCTTTGCTTCATTAAGAAACAAAGCAAAATAAATTTAGGGCTTTCACATGGTACTCTGGGATTAAATATTACCTGGAAAAGGGCGCTCAGGTGAGCACGTGAGTCAATACTGAGTATGTATTTGGATTTGATTCATTGGTTTTCTAGTCCGTTTCTGATCATGGATTTAAGGAGAACATGAAGCTGGAGGCTGTGAACCCTCTTTCCCCTGAAGAAGTGTGCGTTGCCACCATTACCGCAGTGAGGGGCTCCTACCTGTGGCTCCAGCTGGAAGGTAAGTGCCAGCAGCCCTGAGAAGCCTTCAGAGCGGCTGTTCTTCGCCTGGCCTGTTTACTTCTGTCACATGGCTTCTTAACTTGGTTAGCATGGAGACCTGTTCAGAGACTGCTAATTTGAAATGCAAGATTCTAAGCTAAAAATTTATCTTCCTGCCCTTGACTTTGAAATTTTGGGAAATGAATGGAGTACAAAGCTTTCTTCTACAGAGTCCCCTGTTCTCTTGAAGGGAAAAGTATAAGTCAAATAGCACGTATTTGATGTGACTGAAACATGTGAGCATTAACACCTAGTTTACTGAAAAGGTAACAGTTTGGTTGTCCCCAGCCAACAGAACCAAAAAGCACATAAGGTAGGACGGGCGCCCTAGAAGCCACGTTCAGCGATCAGACAGGTGTGAGGAGTCAGTGCTGCAGTTCTTGCACTGCCTGGGTTTCTTTTTTATTCTGCTGCCAGATGGACTCAGTACCTGTTCTTCTGGTTTGTAGAATTGGTGTTTAATGCAGATGCCGTGGACAGTACTGAATACAGACTTCAGGCAACCACTGCTGGTCAGCTTGACTACACCACCTCCTGATTTGAATTCATTGGTCTCCCTTCTGGCTTGTTCCCGAAGACCAGGACAAATGTTCTCATTGAATAAAACTGTCACATTTGTCTTCTGCTTTTGTTATTCCATGGAACTGACTGTTTGTTAACCATCTGAACGATACTTTACTCGTTCCAGTCACTTATTTGCTGTTCCGTACCTAAGGGTCACCCTGTATAGTCACTCCCCGTTTTGGTCTTTATGGGGGACAGTTTACTTTTTTGTTAATGTTTGTCACAAATGAAAAAGTATGACTTCGGTGTAACAGGAACTTGCTCAAGAGGATTTGTGCTGTATTATTGCCATAGTAGACGATTGTCTGGGAAGTAGTAATGAAGGCTATTTAATGGTCTAAAAACATTTCTCTTATCTGCACAGGTTCTAAGAAGCCCATACCTGAGTGTATTGTGAGTGTGGATTCCATGGACATCTTTCCTCTGGGCTGGTGTGAATCCAGTGGCCATCCACTAAGTGCTCCCCGCCGGGCGCGAGGTAGCTGTTTCTCGCGCAGTGGGTGGACGGCTAAATAATCTGTTGAGAACCAGTTAGGATGAATCTGGACATTTCCCAGAAAAACAGAACGTCCAATTATCTGTTCCTGCTTGAGAAACCATTTGTTGACACAAGCACTTGTTACCTTGTGCCAGCATCTCTGTATCCAAGTCTCGCATGGCCAACTTGCAGGGGTCAGCCGGAGCACTGGTCATCGGAGGCCCAGCGGGGGAGCAGCTCCTGGGTTGGCACAGATGCTGGATGGAGGACCTCAGTTCCTTGCCGGCTGTGGGTCAGGGCTTCCCTCATTTCTTGCCATGTGGGCCTCATCATAGCACAGTTCATAGCCTGGTCATTGGCGTCCATCAGAGCCAACAAGCAACAGAGTCAGAGAGGTGGAGGGAGATGGAAACCAGAGTGTTTTTGTAACTTTACCTTAAAGTGACATCCCATCCCACTCCCCCTTTCAAAACAGCTTTATTGAGATATCATTTTATCATTTACGTAACACAAAATTTGCTCTTTTAAAGTGTACAATTCAGTGGTGTTGGGCAACTATCACCACAGTCTAAGAACGTTTTCATCATCTGACAAGCCCTGTGCCCCTCGGCAGTCACCTCCCCACTCCCGCCCCCCAGGCAGCGACCATCTGCTGTTCGTCTCTATAGATTTTACTGTTCTGGACATTTGGTATAACTGGAATCCTACAGTACGTGGCCTTTTGTGACCGCTTCCTTCCCTGAGCATGTCTTCAGGGCTCATACACACTGTAGTGTTTCAGTACTTCATTCTTTTCTGTACCACATTTTGTTTAACCCATGCATCAGTTGATGGACATTTGAATTGTTTCTATTCTTCAGCTACTATGAATAATGCTGCTGTGAGTATTTGTGTACAGGTTTTTATTTGGACATGCTTTTCATTCCCTTGAGTATATAACTCTGCGTGATACTGAGGAACCGCCACCCGTTTTCCCACAGCGCTGCAGCATGTTACTCCCACCAGCAATGTCCAAGGGTCATGTTCTCCCCAACACTTGTTATTTTGTTGGTGTTTGCTTGCTTGTTTGTTTTTGTTTTTTACTAATGGCCATCTTGGTGGGTGTAGGGGTGTATCTTCCTGTGGTCTTGATCCCCATTTCCCTAATGACTTGCGAGGCTGAGGGCCTTTCCATGTGCCTGTTGGCATTAGTAAATGTTCTGTGGAGGGATGTCTGTTCAGGTTCTTTGCCCATTTCTTAATTGGTTTTTTGTTGTAGGATTTGTTACATATTCTAGATATGAATCCCTTATCAGACATACGATTTGCAAATATTTTCTCCCATTCTGTGGGTTGCTTTTTGTCCCAAGTTTTTAGTTTTTTTTTTTTTTTTTAATATAATTTATTTATTATCATTAATTTACAATTACATGTGCAATATTACGATTATTAAACTACCCCTTCATCAGGTCCCCCCCGCCAACCCCATTACAGTCACTGTCCATCAGCGTAGTGAGATGCTATAGAATCACTACTTGTCTTCTTGAGTTGTACTGCCCACCCCGTGCCCCCCCAACATTACATCTGCTAATCGTAATGCCCCTTTTTCCCTCTTATCCCTCCCTTCCCGCCCATTTTCCCCAGTCCCTTTCCCTTTGGTAACTATTAGTCCGTTCTTGGGTTCTGTGAGTCTGCTGCTGTTTTGTTCCTTCAGTTTTTTTCTTTGTTCTTATACTCCACATGTGAGTGAAATCATTTGATACTTGTCTTTTTTGTCAGCCTGCTCATTTTTTGAGGAAAGACGTTTCATAATTTTACTGTATGTTGTATTGTATTATTTCTTGTTTGTTTTGGTTTGTTTCCATCCTAAAGTATTAGTTTCAGTCTTCTGAGATTTTTTGCATACACACACACACACACACACACACATAATATCCTAACTTTAGTGACTTTATAGACTTCATTTACATGCGCTCTCAGCCATTATCTTTTCTGACTAAAGAACCCTAAGTTTTAGACAGTTTATACACTAGCTTCTTAATCTTGTTAGTTGTCTTAACGTCTTTTTGTTTTTTTAGTGCTTTAATCTCTCTCTTAAATGCAGTGACCAGAATTGTGTGGCTTTGTAAAAGTGCTCTCTATATAGACTCGTTGTAAATAGTGTGTATTTCCATTCCCTTTATACTCTTACTTGTATTTAGTCCTGTATCAGAGACTTAGGAATAGGAAAGTAGGCTGCAACATGTGTTCTGTACTTTAGTTCTAGAGAAAATAGGTTTGGAAAGTGGCACTTACTCTAAGTGGCTGATCAGTTCATTCTCGCTGAACCTCAATTTTTACCTGAATAAAATGGGGCTATTAATCTTTTCCTTGCAGTGTTGTCTTAAGAATTAGAGCAACTGCATGTAGAATCCTTAGTATAGTATTTTGCCTGTAGTAGGTGCTTAATTAATGGCAGTTGCTGTTATGATCATTTTATTATTATTATTCCCAGTGTCAGTCTTGCTAACTAACTACTGTATCCCCTGTGCCTCTCACAGTGCCTAGCATCTATTTGTGTTCAGTAAGTATTTGTTGAATGAATGTACTCTTTGGCTTTTGAAATCCTTGAGTAGTCAGATTGTAACATTTTAGGAGATATGATCCTTATTATTAAAAACAAGATTCCTAAGTAAATAAAAGCATCTGTTTTTTTTAGAGTAAATAACAGACTTTCTTTCTGCAGGGGCAGTGTGATAAAGTGTAAACCTAGTAAATCACTGTTTGAAGCTGGGTGACCTTAAGAGTCACTTAAAACCTCTCTGATGCTTAAGTTTTTCTCTCCCCCTCCCCAACTTGTGCTTCTTTTTCTTTTAATCTGAGGAAAGGAGAGGCTGACTGATTTCTCAGATACTTTTCAGCTCTGAAAATTGATAATCCTTTGAAAATTGAGCTGTGTAGGTCTACAAAACATCTCTGCTTCCAAGCTTTCAGTAAAATATTTTCATGTAAATTTAGTTTTTTATTTTCATTTTTTTGCTTCTCTGAGGCTTGTTTTTTAGATAATTGCTAGTTAGTTTTTGAAACTTTGAAGGGTTTGTATCCAGTCTGTTTTTCTTCTAAGATACATTGTGCTTAAATTTACTTCTGGATATCTTTCTTTCATGCTGAAGTTTAGTTATCCAGTAATTATTAGTTACTTTGTTTGGGGTGTACTAGGGGTTGGGAAGCCAAATGGGAGAGGTCCGGATTAGGGGTTTTTGAGTGAGAATGCAGCCTTGTAAGACTTAAAGATGATTCAAGGCTAAGTGAACCTGGGTGAATCAGAATCAGAATGCTGCAAATACTTGTATATGGGAGAAACTTGAAATATACTTACTCAGGTATATTGATAGGGCTTAAAGTTACCCAGAGCTTTCAGAACTCTAAATTTACTCTGGGTTTGGGTTTGAGCATTTGTATTCAGTAACTGAATCATAAAATGAGAATGGCATTGGGCTTATTGGGTGAAGATTTTGAAGAAAAATTCCTCTAATATATTGTAGATAATGAAACAAAGCAAACAAACTTAGAAGCATTTTATGAAATTTTAGTGAAGGAAAATCGTGAAAAGTTTCTAGTGAACAAGGGATGATGAATGAAATATATTCTTATGATAGCCATTATTATTGATTGAAGATGTAGAGAGTCACTGCTAATTTTTTTAATGTTATTCAGTTTGTTTTATTTTGATAAATATAACAAATATTTATAAGGGTTTTCATATAGTCAGTAATATTCTTCAGTTTCCTTTTTCTCCACTTTCATATGCTCTTATTAAAGAGGGATTTTAGGAGCCTGATCTTTGTGATAGAGAAAGGTTTATGCTACTTTAATGTACAGTAATAGATGTGACAATATAAAATATATAAAATATGATTTACAGAAATTTGTCATGTACCCAGAAGAAACTTCTACATTTGCATATTTAAATAAGAAACATCTTAATTTTATATTTAAGAAAACCTTTCACATCATATTAGATGTTTGATCTTTACACCTGCTTTAATGTAATTTAAGATACTAATATTTGCTTTATAATACAGATCACTCCACATTGCTAAATTCCTGATATATGCACACTTAAGACATTTTGCTATAAAATGTAAACTGTAGTGGTATGTAATGGAATAATAGACTCCAAGGAAAAGTGAAGAGAAGGATAATGATTACAAGTATCCCCTGCTTTTCACAAGTTGATGTTATGCTACTTCCCTTTTATGAAAGACCTTCATTAGTACCTGTTTCCACTAACCAAAAGAAATCTGAAGAGAATTTTCACTTTCACAAAAAAAAGGCAAAAAGCAAAAATAGTGTTCAGGGTTTGTTTTGCAATGAGCCATTACAGAGACATCACAGACCCCAGGAAATGAGAGTGGTGTCACCAGACTCCTTCAGAACTATATACTCAGTGTCTCCACATCAAGCTGCCACAGCTTTGAACTGTTAGTGAGCATCTGTGCTTTATCTTGATTTATTCTGTGAATTTTTTAGCAAGATGTGGCCCAAGGTATCAGAAAAACCCAAGAGAGGTTATTTTTTAGGTCTGGAAATGGTTAAAATTTTTTTCATTAATGGTAATTGTTTCTTTGCTTTACTCCATTGTGGCTTAGGAAAATTATTATAGGAATGCTCTACTTTCAGAGAACAAGAAATCCGTGTTATATACCTGATATTAAGAAGGTGTTTTATATGCATTCTCTTTTTGGATTTTCTTGTCTTTTTAATTGAGATATGACTGACAATACAAAAAAGCTGCATGTTTAATGTATACTCCTTGATGAATTTGAAGATAAGTATATACCCATGAAATTGTCACCATAAAGAATGCTGTAAATGTAACCATCACCTCTAATAATTTCCTCCTTCCCTCCCTCTCCTGTGTGTATGTAATAACACTTAACATAAGATCTACCCTATACATTCTCCCTTTTTTTCCAGATTTATTGAAATACAGTTGCAAAATGTGCAAATTTAAATTGTACAACATGATGATTTGGTACACACATATATTGTAAAACCCATATATTTTCTCTTTTAATCTTGACAACAATCCTGTGTGATAAATACCATGATAGCATCTAATAATTACTGAGTGCTTAGTATATGCTAGGGATTGACTTAATCATTTTGTTTGTACTGTGTCATTTAATCTTCCCCAAATGCTAATAGGTATTATTTATATTATTCCTATTTTAAGGGTGAGAAAACTGAGGCCTAGAAGTTAAGTGATTTGTTTGAGGTCTCATAGCCTATAAAGCTAAGCCATGACTTAGGCTTGTAACTCAAATCTCATCTGTTTTTTCACTTTTCAGTAAGGATACAAAAGCTATTTTTTAATCATAATTTGATTTTATACTTATAAGTGGGTGATTTTGGAGGTTTGGAAGGAACTTAAAAGATCATTATTTCATAAGTTAAGAAGTTCAGGCTCATAGAATGTTGTAACTTACTTGAGTTTATCCAGTTGATTTATAAATGGTAAGTGTCCAAGCATTTTATATCAGCTTTTGCAATACTTTAGTTTTTCAGCAGATTTATCTTTCAGCTATTTATTTTTCTAGTGCTTAAATAAATTTGTGTTTCTTGACAATACAAACTCATAGTAAAGGAAGGAGACCATAAAGTAGATAAAGTGGATGCAGGAGAAAAGTACATTTTAAACAGCTTTTATACAGAGTTCCAGTTGGACAGCTAACAGTTGATATATTGCTTTTACTTCTGTTTTACTTCTATAAAAGTAAATAGAAACCAAATACCTGTCTTTGAAAAATATTTATTAGATATTCACTCCCTAGCAAATAATAGCACATGATTTTTTTTCCTTTTCCTTCACATCGGGTGGGTAATGTGCCTGTGTTGTAACAAGGTTTGAGGGAGGCACATGTCACACAAGAGCATGAATACCCAGTCATCATGCTTATGCACTACAAAAGGATCATGCTCATGATTTTTGATAAAGTATTTTTTTTACTAATACTATATTCTTCCTTGAAACTTGTGTATTTACTCTTAGATTGAGAATGCCATGAAATGAGTTAATGCAATGTAGGAGGGACAGGGACTCTCACTGAAGGGAGATTGGGTTTTCTATGTTAACCCCTAGGTGTTCAGTTTGTAGTTTCTTGCCCTTTCCTCAGTATCTCCCATATTATAAAATTGAGGAATATATTATTGCTATTTAATTTTAAAGAATATCTTAGGCTTGACACTTAGAAAATTCATTCTTAATATAAACTAAATGAATTATGGCCATTAGTGTGAACAGCACTGACAGTTTGTTTTTAATTGTAATAAAAACATGTTACTATTATCATAAAAGAGGATACTCAAAAAAAGTATAAACTTTGAGCCTTAAATGTGCAGAGCTAGCACTGGGACTTTAAAGATGTGTTAAAGTCCTTCAAAAGTGTGTTTTGCCAAAAGTTGGCTGACATTCAGTTCTCTCTGAATATTTAGGACATAGTATTGGTTTGGTGGTTTGTAGAAAGATTTGCCTATCTTCATTCGTGTCCAGGCTGTTGTCAACCCATTCAGTGAGTTCTTAAGATAGTGTATTTTTCAGTTCCAGAATATCCATCTGATGTTTTTATAGAGTCCACTTCTCTTTTTAAATTCTTCATCTTTTCACCCAAATTTTTGTCCATCTTTTCCCTCTATTTTGTTGAGTGTATTAATCAAGTCCTGTCAGCTAACACCAATACCTGGAGTACCGGTGGGTCTGTTTCTGTGGGTTTTTTCCTTTTGATGATTGGTCACATTTTTCTACCTCTTACAGTTCTTTATTTTGTACTAGATATAACATATAAAATGAAGTAGAAGCTCCAAATGAAATCTTCCACGATAAAGGATCCCTTCTTTCCTATATTAGGCAGATAGAGTAAAGGGAATGATCATTAATCAGAGACAGAGCTAGTCAGTCTGGTTTGCAAGTTTAGTAAGATTCAATTCACCTCTGATTTTCTCTGTTTTTCTGGGATGGCTCTTCTAGACTTTTGATTGAGGCCTGGCAGGTCTTTGTCTCCTAACCCTAAAAGCTGTACCTTAAGATATTTTGAGATCGGCTTTTTAGCCTTCCATCTCATTCAAGTTCAAGTGTCTTGAAGGGGTAGACCAATCATGTGTATGTTTCAGATCCTCCTTTCTTTCCTAAGCACTGGGAGACTGAATAATTTTTCTTTGCCTTTCTGGCTTGGTCCCCCACCCTTCCATGCTGCCCCAGAACTCAGTAATGTTTCTAGGGAAAACTGGCTTTGCGTTTTAAGATACATTTAATTTCCAGTCCATTGAGCCAGCCCACACAACCTGCAGAAGCTCTATTGATTTCCCTTTCCCCACAATAGAGTCCCCACTGGTTGTGCCAAGCTTGATCCTCAGCCCACTCCTAGAATCCACAAAGTAAGAAAATGGCCAGTAATTATCAAATAATTTAGGAAGGGCTCTTTCCTTCTCTGGATTTTATTTCATCTAGTCCATATGGCTTCTGGAATTTTCTGATGGTTTAAAAATAATATGGGCTTTTTACTTCTTCAATTTATTCATTTCTATTTGTGGTGGGAATGTTGGCTTGACACTAGCTACTACATCCTGCCCAGAAGTATGTCTCCAATTACTTTTATTTTATGTAGAGAATTATATTCTTTGTCTGTTTGAAGGGAAAGAATGATGTGATCATTTCTATCTTGTTTTTCAATATCTTATTTCAAATATGTTCACATCTGAAATTGTATTGTCAGTACCTTTTGTAAAGACATTGTATGTTTGTATCCTGAATGGAAGAACTACAAATTGATGTCACTTATTTCAGATGCAAGTAAAACTTAAATATTTGCTGATCTAAAGGGGAAAGAGCATTGGGTTTAAAGTTTGCAGGTCTGAGTTTGAATCCTATCATTACCCTTATTGATTGTGTAACTTTTGGCAAGCCATTTAACTTCTGTAAACCTGTGTTGTGTAATCTATAAAATAGAAATATACCTCAAATCATGTTTTATTGCATGAGGAAAGGTGTTAAAACCAGATAAAAGATGCTTTGGATAAATCTGATTGAGACTGCAGAATACAGTAGAGTGGGTATTTCCCAGACCTTAGAACCACAGAAAATTAGAGCTGGGAAAAGTTTAGTTTTAGACTAAGTTGGTTGTTTAAGGCAGACAGCTTAATTGGTGGCTTAGATATCTCCATGTCATAAGCATATTATTTGACAAGTTATGAATTCTTTAGAAATTCATAACTCTGTAGAATAATGGAAAGCGTAATGTTGAAGGGCATATGATCCTTGTTTCGAATCCTAGCACCACCCTTTCCTAGTGTAGCTGTAGTGTCTTAACTCCTCCAAGCCATAGTTTTCTTTTGTAAAATGAAAGGAATACAAGCTGCCATATAGATTAAATAAAACAACAAAGGGAAGGCAGCTGGCATGGGGTCAGATCCAAAGTGTGGATCAACATATACTATTCCTACTCTTTTGGTTTCTCTGGTTATTCATTATAATCAATCAGCAGGTGATTTTTTTTCCCACCTTACCTAGTTGGTCCTAACCAGTGATTCTGTCTTGTGTGATTATGTGTTTTTTACAAATCCCTGATAGTAATACTTTTGGTTAATTGGCTTAGTTAACTCTATTTGTGTTATGAACAAATTTTTGTAATCTTCTGTCAATTGAAACTCAGTTTTAGTTTTTTGAGGTGTTACTAGTATTTTCTGAAATGTTACCAGAGGTTAGTGGATAACCCCCTTAAAATTGTGTGCAGCATTTAAATGTCTGTGCATATGTGCCTTTTCCATTATTCACAAAGTAGTCAGTTAAGTGATTCTTAACCTAAAAAAGTTAAGAATCACTAGCCTTGGTCATAAATGCTGAAGAAACTGCATGTAAGAATCCCTTATTTAAAATTAGTATCTATGTGTTACTGCTCAGTGTTAAGAGGATACCTTTGATACACAAATGTTTGCAGTTGTTTAGCTTATCTTCATTTAAAACATTACATTTAACAAACATTAGTAAAAGAAAGCATTGTTCTCATGATACTTCTGTGGATGTTTTAGTTTATCTAGGTTATTTAAAAGTTGATGTTCACATAAAAATTTTTTAAAGGAGCCTTTAAGTACAGAAAAGCAATTTGTTTAAAAATTCTTTTGAGGAATCCGATCATATTCTAATTTGTCTTTTTGGTAAATCCAGATTTTTCATTTATCATCATACTGAATATGCCTTTTAATTTTTTGTATATCACTGTAATAAAAGATTTATATTAATCCAGAACAAACAAGTGAATCACATAATTTTCTCTGAAGTTAAAATAATTCAATTAACATTTTTTATGGTTTCCTTCTAATGTCTTATAACTAAGAACATTTTTGTTTCACTTATTTTAGCAATTTGAATTTGCACAGATGTCAAAAGATAAGTATGGGTCTTTTTTGAAAAATACTTAAAAGTTAAAAAAAAAGATTATGAATATATTCAAAGCATTATTCCAGTTAAAACTTAGTTAATACATTATAAACTTAGGAGTTTAAAATTAAGCTTGTTTTCAACAAGAAGTTAAACACTTGAAATTGCACTTTGACTTTCTGTGATGTTATGAATAAATCCCATTCAAATCTTAATTTCAAATTGAAATAGCTGAACTTCTATAAATAACTATTTGTGAGATATTCTATTTATACATTTTAACTTATCTTGGCATGTTTATGTTCTAAAGACTGAGTGCTATTTCTTTGGGAACAGTTCAGAGAAATTTTGTTAACAGTTTCCACACTTAACATTTTTTCTTTGGCTTTAAGCACTTTAAAAATCCGTTGATTTTTATTAGCAACTTCTAAAAAACCACTTCTTTGAAAAAACACTTTTTCAAGCAGTGATAGAGTATGTCATACCTACTGTGATTAACTTGATTATCATGATTTAGCATTTGTGAATTATTCCAGCTATTTTACTTCCCTTGCAGTTTTCATATTGTGATTTATTTTCACAAACCTACCAAAAATTTAAAAGGATCCAAAGCAATAGAAACAGATGCCCAACAGTACTACTGCACGGAGAAGACAAGTAATGACTGTAGCATCTTACTACACTGGTAGACAGTGACTGCAATGGCGGAGGGGGGCGGTGAGGACTTGATGATATAGGTGAATGTTGAAA
>JAVSCE010011299.1:0-367652 GCA_032199065.1 Smutsia gigantea
CAACAACAACACAAAGCCACAATTTCTGTGGGACACAGCAGAAGGACCAGACCTATTAAAGAAGGAAGAACATTCCCAAATGAATAGTCTAAAGACACAATTACTGGAAATTGGAAAAAGAAGAACAAATGAGGCCCAAAGTCACCAGAAGGAGGGACATAATAAAGATCAGAGAAGAAATAAATAAAATTGAGAAGAATAAAACAATAGAAAAAATCAATGAAAACAAGAGCTGGTTCTTTGAAAAAATAAACAAAATAGATAAACCCCTAGCCAGACTCATTAAGAGAAAAAGAGAATCTACACACATAAACACAATCAGAAATGAGAAAAGGAAAAATCACGATGGACCCCACAGAAATACAAAGAATCATAAGAGAATATTATGAGAATCTATATGCTAACAAGCTGGAAAACATAGAAGAAATGGACAACTTCTTGGAAAAATACAACCTTCCAAGACTGACCAAGCAAGAAAAACTAAACAGACCAAATACCAGTGGCCAGTGGGTGGTAATCAAAAAACTACCCAAGAACAAAACCCCTGGGCCTGATGGGGATCACCTCTAGATTCTATAGCATATAGAGAAGAAATAACACCGATTCTCCTTAAAGTTTTCCAAAAAATAGAAGAGGAGGGAATACTTCCAAACTCATTCTATGAAGACAGCATCACTCTAATACCAAAACCGGGCAAAGAACTCACCAAAAAAGAAAATTACAGACCAATATCCCTGATGAACGTAGATGCAAAAATACCCAACAAAATATTAGCAAACCGAATTCAAAAATACATCAAGACGATCATACACCATGATCAAGTGGGATTCATCAGGGATGCAAGGATAATTTTAACATTCGAAAATCCATCAACATCATCCACCACATCAACAAAAAAGAAGAACAAGCCACATGATCATCTCCATAGATGCTGAAAAAGCATTTGACAAGATTCAGCATCCATTCCTGATTAAAACTCTCAACAAAATGGGTATAGACGGCAGTACCTCCCAACATCATAAAGGCTATATGATGACTGGCTAACACATCATATTTGGGTGAAAAGCTGAAAGCTTTTCATAAGATCGGGAACAGACAAGGATGCCCACTCTCTCCTGTTATTCAACATAGTACTGGAGGTCCTAGCCACAGCAATCAGACAAAGGAACATACCAAGGCATCCAGACTGGTAAAGAAGAAGTCAAATTGTCCACTATTTGCAGATGACATGATACTGTATAAAAAACCCTAAAGATTCCATTCCAAAGCTACTAGAACTAATATCTGAATTCAGCAAAGTTGCAGGATACAAAACTAACACACAGAAATCTGTTGCTTCCCTATACACTAATGATGAACTAACAGAAGAAATCAGGAAAACAATTCCATTAACAATTGCATCAAAAAGAATAAAATACCTAGAAATAAACCTAACGAAGGAAGTGAAAGACCTGTACTCTGAAAACTACAAGACACTCTAAGAGAAATTAAAGAGGGCACTAACAAATGGAAATGCATCCCATGCTCTTGGCTAGGAAGAATAAATATTGTCAAAATGGCTATACTACCTAAAGCAATCTACAGATTCAACGCAATCCCTATCAAACTACCAACAGCTTTCTTCAATGAACTGGAACAAATAATTCTAAAATTCATATGGAACCACAAAAAGACCCCGAATAGCCAAAGCAATCCTGAGAAGGAGGAATAAAACAGGGGGAATTACACTCCCTGACTTCAAGCTCTACTACAAAGCCACAGTAATCAAGACAATTTGGTATTGGCACAAAAACAGACCCACAGACCAGTGGAACAGAATAGAAAATCCAAACATTAACCCAAACATATACAGTCAATTAATATTTGATAAAAGTGCCTTGGATATACAATGGGAGATGACAGCCTCTTCAGCAGCTGGTGTTGGAAAAACTGGACAGCTACATGTAAGAGAATGAAACTGGACTACTGTCTAGCCCCATACACAAAGGTAAACTCAAGGTGGATCAAAGACTTGAATGTAAGTCATGAAACCATAAAACTCTTAGAAAAAAACATAGGCAAAAATCTCTTGGACATAAACATGAGCAACTTCTTCATGAACATATCTCCCGGGCAAGGGAAACAAAAGCAAAAATGAACAAGTGGGACTATATCAAGCTGAAAAGCTTCTGTACAGCAAAGGACACCATCAGTAGAACAAAAAGACATCCTACAGTATGGGAGAATATATTCATAAAAAACGTATCTGATAAAGGGTTGACATCCAAAATATATAAAGAACTCATGCACCTTAACAAACAGAAAGAAAATAATCCAATTAAGAAATGGGCAGAGGACATGAATGGACACTTCTCCAAAGAAAAAATTCAGATGGCCAACAGGCACATGAAAAGATGCTCCACATCGCTAATCATCAGAGACATGCAGATTAAAACCACAATGAGATATCACCTCACACCAGTGAGGATGGCCAACATCCAAAACACAAACAACAACAAATGTTGGCGAGGATGTGGAGAAAAGGGAACCCTCCTACACTGCTGGTGGGACTGCAAATTAGTTCAACCATTGTGGAAAGCAGTATGGAGGTTCCTCAAAAAACTCAAAATAGAAATACCATTTGACCCAGGAATTCCACTCCTAGGAATTTACCCTAAGAATGCAGCAGCCCAATTTGAAAAGGACAGATGCACCCCTATGTTTATTGCAGCACTATTTACAATAGCCAAGAAATGGAAGCAATCTATGTGTCCATCAGTAGATGAATGGATAAAGAAGAGGTGGTACATATACACAATAGAATATTATTCAGCCATAAGAAGAAAACAAATCCTACCATTTGCAACAACATGGATGGAGCTAGAGGGTATTATGCTCAGTGAAATAAGCCAAGCCGAAAAAGACAAGTATCAAATGATTTCACTCATATGTGGAGTATAAGAACAAAGAAAAAAATACTGAAGGAACAAAACAGCAGCAGACTCACAGAACCCAAGAACGGACTAATAGTTACCAAAGGGAAAGGGACTGGGGAAAATGGGTGGGAAGGGAGGGATAAGAGGGAAAAAGGGGCATTACGATTAGCAGATATAATGTTGGGGGGGCACGGGGAGCGCAGTACAACTCAGAGAAGAGAAGTAGTGATTCTATTGCATCTCATTACGCTGATGGACAGTGACTGTAATGGGGTTGGTGGGGGGGACCTGATGAAGGGGTAGTTTAATAACTGTAATATTGCACATGTAATTGTAGATTAATGATTAAAAAAAAAGAATAAAAAAAAACTGTTGGGTTCTGCTGAGTGGCTGATGAATCACTGCTTAGATCTGGGGGCGTTCCAAGATGTGGTCACATCTGGATTAACTGGGCATGCTGAATCCATCGACTCTTCTGGTTGTGCAAGGTTTCCCTTTTCTGTTCTTGCCGTTGTGTTGCCAAGGGTTTCTGGAGTCCCCAAGTGCACTGTTCTGGTGTGTCTGTAGGAACCAGAGGGAAGTAGAAGCTCTGGTCGGCCCAGACCATGCCGGTAGCATTGTTGTCAGGACGATGGCTACTGTCCCTGCACAGGGCAGGGCAAGGACAGGTCACAGGTGGTATATTCAGTGTGAAGGAGGACTGACCCCTGAACATTTGCATGTCTATAAAATAGAATGCATTGTAGCCACTAAAAACTCATACTGTAAGATAATATTTAATGGGACAAGAAGCTGTTATGGATTATGTTCTCCCCCCTCCCCCCAGAAAAACATAAAGATGAAGTTGTAACTCCCATACCTCACAATAAGACCTTATTTGGAGTAGGGTCATTGCAGATGTAATTAGTTAAGATGAGGTCTACTGGAGTTCAGGTGCGCTTCCAATCCAGTCTGACTGGTGTCCTTACAAGAAGATGGACACGTAAAGACAGACAAGCAGGGAGAGTGTCATGTGATGGCAAAGGCAGAGGAGAGATGCTCCCGCAAGCCGGGGAACACCGGGAATTGGCAGCAGCCACCGGAAGCTAGGAGGAGGCAGGAAAAGATCCCCCTACAGTTTCAGAGGGGCATGGCCCTGCAGGCACCTTGACTTTGGACTCCTAGCCTAGATGGTGAGACAGTACATGTCTGTTGTTTATAAACCACACAAGGTGTTTCAGCAGCCCTACGAAATGCATACAGAAGCTGTTAACGATATGTTGATAAGTGAAAAGCAACTAACAAATGAGTGTGCAGAATATGACCTCATTTGTGTAAAAATCATGATATATATAATTTTAAATGACAAGTAGGATATACAGTAAAATACTAAGAGTTATCACTAGTTGACAGAATAGTGGGTTTAAATTTTTGTTCATTTTTCTAGTCCATATTTTCTAAATTTTCAAAACAAATGGATTATTAGTATAATAGGAAGGAAGGTTATTTTTTACAAGACATATAACTGCCCCTGGAAATATGCTCCCCACAGATACCCTTATATCAACACACAGCATATTGACTTTGTTTCCTAGGGTCTCAGGCTTAAACATTCCCTCTCAACACGTGTGCTCAGACTATGCTCTGCACTGAGGGAGGAGCAGAAGAGGAAGGATTTCTACCCTCCTCCTTTCATAGTCAGTGGCCTGCCAGAGCTATCAGAATGTCATCTGTATAAGGTCTGTTATGACCCAGGACCTGGCAGCATCTCCTCTCTCATTTCCCACCCACCACCACCCCCCAATACCAATCAGATTGTACCCCATCCCACCAGACACACACATACATCACTTACACATATCTATGTACTAAAATTCTGCCTCATTCCTGAAGGAATCTCATGTGACTTCCCACATAATATCTTCTGTGCCACATCTCAATGCCTTTGCTCATTCTATTTCCTTTGCCAAGAATGTCCTCCCCAGCTGAGTCCCAGTCATCTGTAGACCCTCAGCTTAAATGCCAGTTCCTCCAAGAAGCCCTCCTTGATGACTTTGCCTCATTAAGCTTTACTGGGGCTCCTATGTGCTGTCATGGCATCTGGGTATCCTGATGTCCTGTCCCTAGTCACAGTTGCGGGCTTCCTTCTGTCTCTCCCACTGCAGTGTCAGCTCCAGGAAGGCAGGAAACACTCCCTGGTCATCATAGTACCCAGAGTGCCTGGGCCTGGTACACAGTAGCAGCTTAATAAGTCCTCATTAAACTGTATGGAAGCCCAG
Organism: Smutsia gigantea; assembly: GCA_032199065.1. Taxonomy (NCBI): domain Eukaryota; kingdom Metazoa; phylum Chordata; class Mammalia; order Pholidota; family Manidae; genus Smutsia; species Smutsia gigantea. The sequence goes on from JAVSCE010011299.1 coordinate 5,174, forward strand.
GTTACTGAAGGCAGTAGGATTGTTGGACTGTTATTTGGAGACTTCTCTCTCTTCCTGATTTTGCCTCCTCCAATCCATCATCCGCAAACCAAAGTAATCATTTAAATTTAAGTAAGACTAGAACCCCATACTCCCAGCTTAAAACCCTTAACAGGGGTGCTCCTTACTCTTAGAACAAAATTCAAGTTTCTTTGTCATGGCCAAAAAGGCCCTGGCAGGACTGCTTTTGACAACCCCAAACTCAGTTTAGATGGTAAATATACTGTAAAGATTTATTTAATGATGAAATGGATACATGGGAAAATGCATGGCTGGCTGGCTGGCTGGCTGGCTGGCTGAATGCGTGGATGGGTGGATGGATGAGTGGATGGGTGGATGCCTGGATGGGTGGATGGGTGGATGGGTGGATGGATGGATGGGTGGATGACCTCTCTTCCTTTTATATGAGTGTAATGCAGGGAGTACAGCTTGGGTATTTATTTGTTTCTCTTCAAAGAAACTCTTTGAAAACATTTCATAGAAAGAAAAGTGGAAAGGACGTTTGGTTTTTGGTTGTGCCGCTTATTGTCACCTGTCTTTGTGCAAGTGTTTTCTGCTGTGGATTCAGCCTCCTCTTCTTCATAGGGCATTAATTAAGCTAGATGATTCAGCAAAGCTTCCTAGAGATTCTTCTGTGGCTGGCGGCCCCCAGGCAGCCACACTGCGTCACCTAACCGATCCCTGCCCTCTTTCTCCCTTCCAGCCCCACAGCAGGGGAAATTCTGGAGCAACATTAAACCTTGTTTTTAGTTGACTTTGCTTTTACTGACAGATGACTTTAGGGTTTCCCTTCTCCTCCCAGCTGCCCATAAAGGTGTCATCCTTATAAAAAGACAGTTTTATCCCCCAAAGGGATTCTCAAGCCAGCCAGCAGGATAATGGAAATTTTACTATTCCATATTTAATAAAACATACTCACTAATCACTGAGCAGAAAATATCCAAAGGATCCTCCCCATCCCAGGACTCAAATATCTCCATTGCATTTCACCCCAAAGTCAGACCACAACTGCCTTTGTACAGTTTTTTTCTAACAGCTAGGATTCCACCTGAAGTTTTCAGCTGTAAGCCAAAGATTCCAAAGAAATCCAGAATTCATCCACTTTTCCTCACCCCCCACCTCTGCTGATGACAGCCTCAGCCACTGTCACTTCCTCCCTGGACAACGTTCTGAACTGCTTGCTCTCTCTGCCTCCCTCACCTCCTGTCTACATTTCTTTGCCATACAGCAGCCAACAAGTTCTTCCTAAAAAACGCAAACCAGTATAGGGTTATGTGAAATAGAATAGCCATTGTGGACAATAGTTTGGTCCTCAAAATGTTAAACATAGTATTAGCATATGAACCAGCAATTCCATTGCTGGGTAGATACTGATTTGTATTCTAAAGAACTGATAACAGGTGTTCAAACAAGAACTTTCATATAAATGTTCATCGCAGCACTTATTCACAATCACTCAAGAGGTAGAGACAACCTAAATGTCCATTCCCAGCTGATTGCATAAACGAAATGTGGTCTATCCATATGGGGGAATATCATTCAGCCATAAAAAGGAATGAAATACTGACATATGCTACAACATGGATGGACCTCGAAAACATTACGCTAAGTAAAAGAGAGGGTCACATATTGTGTGATTTCATTTATATGAGACATCCGTAATAGGTAAATCCACAGAGACAGAGAGCAGCTTCTTGGTTAGTAGAAATTGGGGTGGGGAGGGAGAAATGAGAGTGACTTTAAGGAAAGGTTTTTTTTTTTCAGATGATTAAAATGTTTTGGAAGTAAATAGAGACAGTAGTTACACAACACTGTGAATGGGCTACATGCCACCGAATCATGTACTTTAAAGTTAATTAGTTAGTGTGATGTTATGTGAACTTTACTTCAATGTACCAAAAATGCAAATCAGTGTATGTCCCCTAGCTACAACTCTCCAGCAGCTTCCCTGGCAAATTTAGAGTCAAATGCCAATTTCTTACCTGCTCAGGTGAATTTCCCAGACCTGAGTCCTGCCTATCTCACACTGTCAGCCCCTGCTTTGCCCCAGTTCATCACAACCTCCAGCCACCCTGGCATCCGACGAGACCAGCTCCTTCCTGGCCCTGGGCCTCTGCCCTGCTCTTCCTCCCGCCTGTAAGGTCCTTCCTGAACTTTGCAAGGCTTTCCTCTCTTGGGTCAGTCTCTTCAAATGTTGCCCCCTTGGGAGGATCCTCTTTGACCACTTCCCCTGACATCACCTTACATTTCATCCCTGTCGACTCTTCATACCATTACTCTGCTTTATTTTTCCCATTACCTCTTATTATCTGAAACTACTGTATTAACTTGTGTTTTTTTGATTGAGGTAAAATTCACATAGTATAGAATTAACTATTGTAAGTGTATAATTCAGTGACAATTACTGTATTCATAGTGTCATGCAGCCACCACCACTATCTAGTTCCAAAACATTTCCATCACCCCAAAAGAAAACCCCTCCACCCATTAAGCAGTTCCTTCTGTTTCTCCTTCCCCCAGCCCTTGCTAGCTATGAATCTGCTTTCCATTTCTATGGCTTTAAATATTCTGGGTGTTCCATGTAAATGGAATCTTACAGCTTGTGATACCATTTGTATCTGTCTTCTTTGATCGTGTTTTTGAAGTTCACCCACGTTGTAGCATGTATGAGAACTTCATCCCTTTTTATGCATGAATGATATTCCACCATATGGATCGACCACATTTGTTTATGCAGTCAGCACGTGATGGACATTTAGGTTGTCTCCACCTCTTGGGCTATTGTGAATAGTGCCGCTAATGAATTTGTGTGCTGTTTGATTATCTGTGTTCAATTCTTTTGGGAGGGGCATGGTAATTGTAGATGTGACTTGCTAAGGAACTCAATCATTTCCACAGAGGCTGAGCCATTTGAAATTTTACTTGCATCTTTAATATCACACCCTCTAGAATCCAAGTTTTGTTCACTGGTAGTCTCAGCATCTACAAGACTGGCCAGCACATAGTAGGTCCTTGTTTTATTCTGAAATATATAAGAACAGTAGACTCTGACTCTCAGGCTTACATCGCTAGATGAGAATGGTTGTCTGTAGTTCAAAGCAGCAACCCTTCAACAAGCAGCTGCTACCACATCGGCATCATTATAGCCTAATTCCAGTTTAGGCCAAGTTCTCACCCAGGACTCTTTGAAAAGAGCTCACTTCATTCAAGGAAATCGGATTTAGAGGAAGGTATTTGGGGAAAACTACACGTCTCAGAGACTCTGGAGACAATATTGTCAGAAATATGGATGCACCATGTGTAAGAATGGCCACTGTGACTCACCCCAGCTCCACGGACACCCCCCCCCCCCACTTTGCCTTCCCTGTCCATCTACCCTGGGCAGAGGGAGAGGGTGACCTTCTCTGTTCCGGGGTACCAGGGGGGTCACCAAGATAACATTCACCCTTGGGATCTCAATCTCCAGTTGGAGGAGAATAGACTTGATGACTCAAATACCAAAATTAGAGCCCGAGCTATTAAGTGTTTCATGACTCTGCTGAGGGAACAGATCACTTAGTCCAATTCTCCTAAAATATGTAGTAAATGATATCAGCTGGTAATGGGTCCAGTATGGCAAGTTAAGGAAACACAGAGAGACATTTTACAGTTGGGTGTTTGTTCTCTCTTTTTCTCTGTGCCATTTCTCTCCTCTGTCTACATCTGTGTGTACATGTGTGTCCATGCATAGACACACACGCACACACACATACACACCTCTTTACTAGAGTCCCAGTGGTAGTTTATTCTTCAGAGAGGCCAGGAAAATAATATGTATATTTTGAAGTCAGACAGAACTGTCTTAGCATCCAAGCTCTTATATTAATTAGCTAGCTGTGTGACCCCAAGCAGCTTACTTTAACCTCTCTGAACCTCTATTTCTTTACTTATAAAATTGAAACCTCAATAATGTTTATGCTAGGCACCATGTGTGGCATGAAACACCCTCAGTGCACCCCTGTGGTTCGTAGAGTGAGGAAGCCCCATTTTCCACACCAAGGAGCCTGGATGTCAGTGGGAAGCAGGGGCCAAGGCTCAGCATAACTTGCACATTTTTGGAGCACAATGGCAGCCATGTCCCCAGAAAGTCATCTCAAAAATAGGACCAATTGAGGGTGTTTGGTGACAATTAAAAATTGCAAAGAACAACATGTAATCCAGTTGTCTTTGAAATGCCCATTAGCACACACCATTAAGAAAAACACAAAGAGGGCCATAGCATAATTCAGCACTCAGTTTCAGACTGACATGCTTTAATCTAGCTTTTAAATTTTTAATTATGTTAATCTAATTTTAGACATTAATGAGATTGTGGTGCACAGTGTTTATTTCCATTTCAGGCTGTTTACTTTCCTTCTTGACGACCCACCCAAACAGTGCAGGGCCCTGGAGCCAGCCAGCTTCCTGGGCACGCTGTCCCCAAGTGCATCTGCCTGCTCCTCTGGGCTCCGTCTGCCAGCCAGCAGACCTGGGAGCTTGTTAGGAATGTGGTATCTCCACCCCAGACCTCCTCAATCAGAATCTGCACTTCCAAAAGGTCCCCTCGGGGGTGGGGTTGTTTTACATTAAAGCCTGAGAAGTACTGTATCTGAGGACCCTCTAGACACCAGGTGATGTTTCTGTGAACATGGCTGGTCCAGGGATCCATGGGCTGCAGACCGCAGCAAAGCCACTGCATCGTTCCTCCAGGGTTTTTATGGTCGTTGGTGTTTTAGTGTAGACTCGACAGACTACACTGTCCTGAGAAATCCCGAAGCCCAGAGTGGACCACCAGCCCTTTGGCAGCACAAGAGTGGTTCTTCCACTGTTAGCAGCAGCAACTAAAAGGGCCCTGGCAAGAGTAAGCACAGCTCATATTCGTTCTGTGTTGACTGTGTGCCAGGCCCTGTTCTCAGGGCTTTACAGGTAATAATAGCTCACGTAATCCCTACGCATCCCTGGGAAGGAGGAGCCACTATTATTCCCATTTCACAGAGGAGGAAACAGACATACAAGTGGAAATGACTTGCCAAGATCATAGCTAGTCAGGCTTAGAACCCATGAATCTGACTTCAGAGCCTGAACTCTTACCAGTTATGTGTCCTGGGGGACCTCAACCCAAGGGAGAGCCTGATTCCTTCATCCAGCAAATATTTACCGAGCACCTACAAAGTGCCAGGCATGTGAAAGGCACCAGGGATAGGATTGTGAATAGTGGCATGGATTTCACCCCAGCGGGCTTATCGTCTAGTGGGGAAGGAAGATATTAACAGAAAATCACACACATGTGCACATGCACAGGCGTCCTTATAAATGGAGAGAGTGCCCAGAGACGGGATGCATAGGACTCTAGGAGTGACTAGCAAGGGATCCGCCATTATGGGTGTCAGGGTAGGTCTCCCTAGGAGAAGATCTGTGCACCCAGGGCTCACAGAGGTATTAGCTAACAGTGGGCCATGAACAGTCCAGAAATAAAAGACAACATGTGAAAATGCCCTGCAGAAGGGGTATATGGGTTGTGTGGAGCATCTGAAAGGCCATCCAAGGGTGAGACAGGAGCAGAGGGGATGGAGCTGGCCAATGGAGGGAGAGGGGGAGGCAGGCCCCAGCAGGAGGGCCTTGGAGGCCACGCTCAGAACATCCTTATTCATGGTCCCCTTCTCCCACACAGTCCCTTGCACAGTCCTAGGATGTTCGCCCTCTCCCACCTCACCACATCCTTGCTCCCCTGCCTCATGCCCCATGCTTTCCCATCCCTGCCTTCTTTCAGACCCCTCCCCGGCTCCAAAGGAGCACAGATTTGTAGCTATAGTCATTAGGGCAGAAACCCAGTTCAAAAAGATTCAAACCTGAATTTCCCAGCTTCAGGCACAGCTAAATTCAAGTGCTCTGCCATGGCGTTGGGAATTCGCCCTCTCCATCCTTGGCCTCATGGGTTGGCTTCATCTCCGGGGGCTTGAAGGCCCCCTCCAGCTCTGGACCTATATGCCCTGCTGGCTTATTACCAGCCAAGAAGACCTCTTTCCTAATGATTCTAGGACTTTTCCAAGGTGCAGTGGCCCAGTTGGATGACGTGCCTGTTCCTGAACCACAGAATGTGCTAATGCTTGGGTTTGCCAAGCCGGGGGACCACCCTGGAGCCCAAAGCTCCCCAAGGCTCCAAAAATAAGAGCCTGAATAGTGGACATTTCAGGCATGATGAGCATGGGGGAAGGGAGCTTGGGGAAAGAAAACTATGACTGACTTCTTGGTGCCCTGCAGTGTTTCATTTGCTGCCATCCTTTACTCTGTTCTCAATAGCAGAGGCGACAGAATCATTCCTACTTACAGGAAATGACTCCAATTATAAAATGCCATTGGTTATTTTTAAAATACTGTATTTAAAGTAAACTTTTAGCATAGAACACATGCTGGCTTTGGAAATGTCAACATGGTAAGGGCAGCATCTACAAACAACAAGATCGTCTTGAGTGCTACATGACACTCTTGGGTGGAAACCCTAAGTAATGAATTCTCATCTCATTCTCCTAGAGTTGCTATGTTCTGCTCCCTGCCCCCAGCAATGTTTTATGATAATTAATAAGGATATATTCATTATCTACTGAGGAAGAATTCTGTATCTTGGGGTGAAAAGAAGAAGGAGACAGAGAAACAGAAACAGGGATTGGTGGAGCCAAAAATAAATGGAGAGGGCCAGGAACCAAAAATACATAAGTAAAGAGTAAGCTTACCATAGAGTTTAGGGGCATGCCCCAAGCACAAGTGTAAAATGAATCAAGAGTCCCTATGTATCTGGATATAGTTGTTGGACCAACAGACAAGAAGCACTTTAACCTGGAATGTTCTTAGGAACCGTGGACAGTTCCTTTGCCTGGGAGGGGAGAGAAGGAGGTGGGATCAGAGATGGGGAAGGTTGCTTTTCTGGAAGCTTTCTCCTCCCCCCAGAGACAGAGCAGGCAACCAGCACCTGCCTCCAGAAGGAGCCGCCATGGCCCAGGCACATGGTATCTGCAGCCAATGTGCACACATTACTCCCCCGCTGTGCTGTTGTTGATAAGACATTTACAAATTTAGTGAGAGAGAAATGTGGACATTTATATTGCTGCATTGTAAAGCTTGACATTAGTGCGGCTATTGGAGCCCATGAATCACAGAAGGAGGCAGAAATTCAAATGGATATAAATGTCCATTAATAGTGGGAAAGTTAAATAAATTATGCTTCATCCATATCATGGAGTAATATGAGGCCATTATAAAAATGAGATAGATCTTTACAGAGTGCCATGGAAAGATCTCCAAGAAATGCTAAGTTAAAATAAAAAAGCAAATTGCAGAATAATGCATATAGTATGATTCCATTTATTTTATGCTAGAAGAAATATCTATGCATGAAAATGCACTAAGGATCTATGCCAAGAAGTACCAGTGATTATTTCCTGGGAGGAACTGAGCATAGTAGGATTGAGATTTCTGTAATTTCTTTATACATTGTATTCTTTATATATTTTCTACTGTTGGGCTCTTTTTCAGTGAAAAATAATACATATCAATGACATCAGTATACCTACCATATGAGAAATAACAATGAAATTTAGTGATTTGGGGAAATAGAAATAAAGGTAGTTAATTTACTTACCTTTTGCCTTATCATTTATATCCCCACCACACCCATCAGCACCACTAATCTATCTGTGGTTCTCCTGTCCAGGCTGGAATACTGTCCATTCCAGGACTGTCCATCATTCTGCTCCATCTACAAGGTTATTTTTATGCACATGCATTTTGTTCAAAAACTTGTAGAATCCAGAGGTGATATTGTTACTATGATCACATGACACAATGTATCAGTCAGGATAGACATGGGTATGCTGCAGTAACAAATGAGCCCTAAATTTCAGTGGCTCAGAAAAACAAAGGTTTATCTCTTGCTGACACTTCATGACCATCTCGGGTCAGATGTGGCTCTGCCTCAAGTCATCTTCAGTTCTGGGGGTTAAGGTTAGTGTCTGGAGCATCTTCCAGGTGGGATGTTACTGGTCTCATGTCAAAGGCAAAATGAGATCAGAGTGAAGTACACAGTGGCTCTTAAAGCTTCTTTACAGAAGAGAAGAGGCACACCTCATTTCTGCTCATATTTCACTGATGAAAACAAGTCACTTGGCTAACCTTGATGCCAAAGGGTCAGGGAAGTATGATCCTCTTGGGGTGGGAGGTTGGATGGATAGGGAGTAGTAGATATTTTTGAGCCGTGATACATTCCCTCATGTATGCTTTTCAAAGGCTTGAGCCATGGAAAATATATCTGGGGTGCCTCCTCTGTGCTAGGTACTGTACCACTTGGAGGGATATGAAGACAACTCATAATAATAATAAACAAACCTTATGATACCAGGTACTGTGCTAAACATATTACCTGCAACAACCTGTTTAATCCTCCCTTTGGGGAATATTAGAGATGAGCAAGCAGGGGCTCAGAAATATTTAGCCACTTGCTCAAGTTCACCCAATGTCCACCCTCCAGGAGTTGACAGTCTTCCCATATCCTGTCAAGTGTCCCAGATGTTAAATATGAAGATTGTTCATGTTTCTATGCTATTCAAGAATTTATTAACTTATTAGTCATCCACCATATGCACAAATGGAACTGGGTTCTTAGGATGCTTTAGAAGAAAGATTCTGGGGTAGTGCTCAGGAATATCACCAGGAGCTCCATTCTCCCTTCCCTCTATTAGCCATGTGACCTAGGGAAGTGACTCAGGCTCTCCGCCTGCAGATCTTCATCTAAAAGTGAGAATGATTATGGAGCCTACCCTTTGGGCTGTCTATTCAACAGCATCTATTGAGCAACTCCTCTATGCCAAACACCTTTCCAGATAGCAGTGCTTCAACAATGAATGAATCACCCATAGCCCTTAGTTTCTAGTAGGGGAAGAAAGAAAGGAAACCAGCACATCAGTACATAACTTAATGTTAATTCAGTAAATGCTATGAAAAAAATAATAAGGCAGAAAAAAGGAGGCTGGGGGACGAGGGTACTCTTTAAAATAGAATGCTCAGCACCCCCAACCTCTGTTATTCCTGGCACAGCCAGGGAGAAGGGAGAGCCACCCCTGCCTAACTTGGGACCCATCACATGTCTCTACTCACTGCTTTGCTGGAGAGCTCCCCACTTATTAATGCCAGCTGCTCCCACCCGTGTTGGCATATGGGAGCAGTTCCATTCAGCTCAGATGACAGTCTGAAGCTGGGCATAGGGAGCACAGGATAAAGGATGCCAACAGCAGAAAGGAAGACGCTTTTACAAGAGAAGACTCCCTTCAGTCAGTACTCTCCTGGTGCTGGATTTGGAAGGGCCCCCCCGCTATAATTCTACATACACCCCCTTAAAGTCCTAGAAGACTGATCTTACATGGTGCCCTGTTGTCATGCAGACATGCATCTTAGGCCTCTCTTTTTAAAGAACTAATGAATCTTATTTTCATGGGTTCATTCATTTATTCATTTTGCAAATCATGTCTTAGGGCCAGGTATTCTGATAAGTGATAAAGACATGCAGTAGGCACAACCAGTACAGCCCCTGACTGTATAGAGCATTTAACTGAGTAGGAAAATAAGTAATTAAATAAGTAATCCAAGTTATAAGTAGAGGAGCATTATGGTCAAGAGAAAGTAGGGACCAAGGGCGGAGACTTTGGAGGTAAATAACTCCTTGCGGTATGATCTTGGGCAAGTTACCTAAGCGCTTTGTGCCTCGGTGTCCTCATTTGTGAAATAAGACTGTCTACCTCATAGATTTATGGATGGATTAAATAAGTTCATATGTGCAAAGATCTTATGGAAATATCTAGTACCTAAGAAATGTCATGTAGATGTTAGCTGTTATTATTATGAGTGTTTAATTCAGATTATAGTAATTTTATGAAGAAGATATGTATATAGGGTATGTATAATGGTGGAGAAAGTTGAAAACAGAAGGTGTGGAGGGCAGTCTTTCCATGGCGGTGAATTTAAGTTGCAAAGGATGAGCCAGCTTTGCCAAAGGTAGTTGGGAGCGGGAAGTGTATGGAACAGGGGGAGAGGCTGGCCCTTTGGGAGAGGGCAGAGAAGGGTGGCGAGGGCCCAGTGAGCCAGCAAAGGTGGCTGGTCCTTTCCTGAGTCTTAGCCCCAGGAAACAGCTCACAGGATAGTGACCTGAACTTAACAATGGCAGCTTACTGCCACAGAAGATTCTGTCATGGGTTCTCGTCAAGTGGTCCTTCCAAAAGCCCAAGTCATTGCCAATCTTTGCATCTATTTGGCCTCTTCTCCTGGTACTTCTTACAACCTGTTTCCAGCCCACACTGCTGTGATCTGATATCTACCACATTCTACAGGGTCAGCTCCTGCAGTCGTGTTTGGGATATGTGACTTTGACCCCACCTTGAGCGTGGATGATTGGAACAGAGAACACAAAATGGGCTAAACAGATTCTCCCCTGAGAATATGGGGTTGGACTTCTTTGTTCTTACCAGTTCTCTGAGGGCAGTTAAATTGAAAGAACATGAAGAGAAATGGGAATGCCACATTTGGGTCATGGACAAGAGAGGCAGGAAAGTCGTCTCTGCAGAGGAAGAAACAAGACAGATGAGCTCAGAGCAGCAGAGAAGAGGGAGAATGCAGCTCCAGGATGCCTTAGACCCTGACATGTCCAGTTCCTGGTTCTGGACCCTTTGAGCCCAGCTGTGTTATAGGAGCTACTCTTGGACACTTCACATCAAGCTTAGACTTATTTGAATCTGTTTCTTTGGCTTGCAACCCCACACCCCTCTGAGAAACTCCCTCATCCCCTTACCTATTCCATGAAATGCCGAGTCAGGTGCCATTACACTGTTGAACTTCCTCAATCTGGTTAGGGGGTGAGATAAGATGTCATGGATGATCTGCAGAATCTTCTGCTTCCATGAGCTTTTTAAAGGAGAAAATTCTTAGCAACTAACAAGCATGCATTCCGAGAACATAAAACCAAGCTCAGCTTTCAAGCCCTTTCTTTGTACACAGATTTGTACAAATAGCAATCATTTCAGATGGCTTATCCAAGTGACTGAAACACTTGAAGGAGCGTAGATCATTTAAACATTATAAGGACAGATCTATCCACAGAACAGCACTTACGGATTTCCTTTAAAAAATTTTTCTCTTCTTGATAAATGAGTTGCAGAATTAATAATAGCTATTATTTATTAATTACTATATGCCAGATACTGCTTTATGTGCTTGACATGAATTAGCTTATTTTGCATATCAGTCCTGTGAAATAGGTACTATCATCCCTATTTATACATGAAAACACTGAGCGCAGCAGATGAAAGAACTCACCCAAGAGCGTCTGCTAATGACAGGACTGGGGTTAAAACTCAGCTGTTGAGTTCCAGCATCCAGGATTTCAGCGATTACACTGCATTTTTCTCTCATGCAAAGTTTCACAGTCCATAAGGTTGGTTCTGTAGCTGCTCTTCTGACACTATTTTATTCCTCTGAGATATTAGAAAGGCTCCTTTCTTGTCCTCTCTGCCACCATCTCACTCTTCCTCCATCCCAAAGTATCTGCTAGGTGTGGCAGTTAAGCCAAAAGGCATTACTTGCATGTGGGACAGCAGAAAAATTAGGGAAATAATTCACCTAAGGCAATAAAAATGAGTTAGCATTTATTGAGTACTCAGTGTATGCCAGGCTATATCTCTTTGCAGTCATTTTTTTCATTTAATCCTTAACATTCTCTATGAGGGAGATGTAATTATGTCTCCCATTTTGCAGATAAAAAAACTCAAGACTAAAAAGATTATGTGACTTAGCCAGGGTCACAGAGCTAGTATATGATGGAACCAATATTTAGATCCCTGTCTTAAGACACACACACACACACACCCCAAACCTTGACTCTGAACCATGAAGGTCCTAGGTTCCAGAACTGGAAGGAAAGGCAAGCTAGAACTCAGCAGAGGTCTTGCAAATCATATCAGTCTCTCCTGAGAGCGTGCATGACTCATGCATGAATGCTAAAAAGCACAGGCTACTGTAAAAGAGGGAGTCAAAACCAAAAGTGTTGTTTTGATGAAATTGCTGGGGACACTGAATGCACCAGTGGTCATTGGTGGGCTCAGCTATGTTTGTTTCAACAGGGACTTTTGAAATGGCATGGTGGTTCCAATGGGTCCTCATCACCCCTGGCACTAATGGTGTCCTCACCTCCTCACCTATAGGGGGCAGTGCAGAGCAAAAAGAAAATGGCACAGCTTGCACAATGTTGCAGGAATAAGTAAGACATTCCCTCAGAGACTCCCAGAAATGGTGAGATGCTGGTATTGCTGAGCTTTAGGTGGAGACTGGGGTTATTGCCATTGTAGGTAGGAGGGAGCCAGAGAAACAGGTTTCTAGGATATGTGCCCAGGATGATTCATCTAGTTTTTTCAACTTAAGGTCCATCAAACAGAGATTACACACCTGTCAAAACAATACAGCTTTATTCACCAAAATTTCATGGTACACTTATCACACGCCAAGCACTGTGGGATACAGTGCACACAACAGAAAAGGTAGTAAGTACATCCACAGATAATTGAATCCAACATGATGCTATGAGATGAGAGAGATGACAGTAGAGACAAAGGAATTTCAGACTGTTTTTGCATACTCACATGCACAGGCACTAAGAACTTTACAGCCACTTCATTGAATCAATTTAATCCACACACACAGGAAAAAACAGAACCCAAAGAAACATAACAAAGTAGGCATTGATATCCTTCAGGGATAAGAAAACTGAGGCTCAGAGAGGTGCATAATGTCCTGAAGGTCACACAGCTTATAAACAGTGGTGCCAGATTTGGGGTTCTACCCAGATCCCTTGGCTCCTTAGTCCAAGTATGTAAACACTTGCTTCTCTTTTTGGTCAAATTGTTGTCTTTTTCCTTAAAATGGGCTCCAAGTATTAACAGAAAGTTTTGCTTGGGAAGACTCCCCTCAACCCCATGAGCTGACAAACGTCAGTGCTTGCTGAGAGAAGTCAGAGCAGAAGTGTACAGAAAGTTGAGGACACACACACCACTGTCCCTCCAGAAGTATTCCAAGGGTTTGTGCTTGTTTTGTAGGTTTCTGTGGGTGAGTTTGATCTGGTTTTTATTTTTTAACAAATCCACAAATAGTTGATGTGGTAAGGCTGACCACCTTGCCAGCCTCTCTGTGGTGGGGTCTGCATCCCAACCTCACAGGGCAGAAGGACATGTTGTAGCCTGAAAGAAAATGTCTCAACCACATTGCTGCTGACAGAAGCATTTCATTCCTCTCCGCAGAGGCAAGAGGCAAGGTTAGCAGAGAGGAAGGCCAGGGGCCGTCTATGCCTTCTAAGATAGGAGTTTCAGGCTTGGGACTCCAAGCAGGGCTGCATTCCATACACCTTGTCCTCTCTGGGGACATGGAGTGGAAATACAGAAAGGATGCAAACAACAGAAACCACTTCAGGCTGGTATACACTGAAAAGAAATGCATTAATGCTTATTGGTTAGCTTACACATCTCTAGGAGGTGGTGTGGTGGATTGAATTGTGGCCCCCACACAAAAAAATAGACCATATTCTAATCCCTGAAACCCTTGAATGTGTTTTTACGTGGAAAAAGGGTCTTTGCAGATGTAATTAAATTACGGATTTTGAGATGAGGCGATCATTCTGGATTATCTAGGTGGACCCTAAATCCAATGAGAAAAGTGTCCTAATGAGAATTAAGCAGCAGGAGATTTGACACACTTAGGGGAGAAGACCCAGAGAGAAGAAACAGTGTGACCATTAAGCTGCCTGATGGCGCCATAAATCGCTGTCAGCCCAGAAGCTGGAAGAAACCAAGAACAGATTCCGCCCCCCCCACCCCCCATAGCCTTCTGAGGCAACACAGCTCTGCCAACACCTAGACTTTGAAAGTCCAGCCTCCAGAACTGTGAGAGGATACGTTTCTGTTGTTTTAAGCCACCAGGTTTGTGGTCATCTGTTATAACAGCTATTGGAAAGGAATACAAGTGGAGAGAACAGTTTTTGAGGCTCTGTCAGGGACAATCTCAAAACCCATATTGCAGAAGAGGTGCAGTGGGGGTATCACAGGCCCCATGGTGGGCCCCAGGGATCTTGTGAGGCCAGTTCTGTATGCCCTACTAAGCCATCAGTCCCTGCTGCCCCAGAAGCTGGATGAAAACTGCGGCCATTATGGGAAGTACCAGCTTCCAAGGTGAAGCCTGGTACAAGCAATCTGACCAGTGGAAACCAGGACACACGCTTTCACTCTAGTTGCAAGGGAGGCAGGGAAGGCGGTGTCTGGCTTCTGTTGTGAAAAGTGGAACTTACAGCCAGGGAGTTCTCCAAACACAGGAGGGTGCGGGGGCAGTCCAGAGGAGGGAGAAGTGTCCACTCTAGGTGGCTGGCTGAGCAGAACTGCATCCTGTCCCCTGACTCCTCCTGTTCATCAGAAATAACAGGGAATCCCAGTTGCTCTGAGTATAAGCAGACTTAGAACCATTTAGCTGAGTGAGCCGTGTGGCAGGGGTCTTGTCTTGCTTGCCTGATTTCATTATTGTAGCAGCTGGGTTTTGTTGCTGTTTTTCTGAGTTGACTTTGCCTTTGCTGTTGACGCTCACGTCCTACTGAAGGCCGTTACGTGATGTACGTCATGTGCATGATCCGGCTCGCCGGTCTGCCCACTGCTGCCTTTGTTCTGCCACACTGATCTCTCTGATGCTTCTTGAACATTCCGGGTGCCCTCTTCTTCAGGACTTCTGTTTATTGATTCCCTCCCACATGGAATTCATGTCCCTTGAACCTGATGTGGATCACCACCTCACTTGATTTAGCTTCAGCTCTTTTCCCAAATGCTGTCTCTTCCAAAAAACCTTTCCTGACCACCCACTTTAAAATAGCAGCCCCTTGCCATCATTCTCCATCCCTTTACCCTGCTTTTTTATTTAGAGTACTTATCACTAGCCAATATTAAATGCACATTTGTTTGCTTATTTTTTATTGTGCCTTACCCCCCAGCTAGTACATGAGAGGGGGAATTTTTGTTTTGTTTACTGCTGTACCCCTGTGCCTAGCATACAGGAAGTACTGGATATTAGTTGAATGCAGAAATCATATTGCCACTAATAGTTAAAATATTTTTTCTCTCCCCCACTAGGATTTAGCCATTTCTAGAAAGTGATTCTATCTTAGTCTGTTATTTCCCTGAGAGCCTAGCAGAGTGCTAAGCACATAAAGGACCCCAGGGAATATTTGTGAGAAGCGTGAATAGATGGGCGAACATAGTTAAACTCTTGTTAAACCCGAACACTTGGATGTAAAACGCAAGATTCTCAAGTAGAGATTTCTGCAAATGGTGTTTCCTAGTTTTAAGCCAGCATCCAGTATAATCGGATCTGTCTTTTTATAGCTCTGTTCATACACACAGCAGCCCATGTGGTTTCCTACACATAAAATCTTATTCGAATACGTAGCAATAAGAATCCGTCTAACTTGTATATTTTGTATTCATTAGCAGCAGAGCTTTCTCTTACCCCAAAGGAGAGCTGATGCTGGATGACAATCTGTAAAACAGATAAAGAGGGAATGGCTCTGGCCAGGGGCCTGGTCCTTGTCCACGGGCCGTGAGCTCCAGGTCCCTCCAGCACTTTGGGGACACCTGTATTGTTAAAAACAAGGAGTGCCCGTGTCTCCTTAAGATTACATACAAATGCCCCGTATTCTCTTCTCTCTGTCATCAGCGATGGCTCTTGTGGTGGTGTGTCCAGGGTTTGGATAACCTCACGGGAGCTGACAAGCCTGGGCGAAGGGATGCAAGTAAGACAGTCACGAGAGCCCAGGTGGGGATTGCCGACCTCACTGTCTCATTCCAGGGCTT
Source organism: Smutsia gigantea (assembly GCA_032199065.1). Classification (NCBI taxonomy): domain Eukaryota; kingdom Metazoa; phylum Chordata; class Mammalia; order Pholidota; family Manidae; genus Smutsia; species Smutsia gigantea. Next base: position 21,145 of record JAVSCE010011299.1, read on the forward strand.
TCCTTTTGGCTCAGTCTGAGGCCGTGCACACATTACCCATGTGACATGCACTGTATTTGAGCATTCAGTGCATTCCCACATTTACCCTGGGTGGTAGGAACTGTCACTATCACCCCTTTAGAAGATGACAGAGGCTTGGAGAGACGATCTTATTTATTGTTTACCTTGTGCTGGGGCCCCAGGAGTCAGCCCTAGAAACCTGGTATGACTTTCAATCTCTACCTACAGAGGAAGGGAGGAGGGATGACTCCTTACACAATCCACTGGGGTTTTTCACCAGTTCCTTTGGAGAGCTCCGAGATCGAGGACCACAGGCCTCTCAGTCTCACTGGGCTCCCACATGGGCTCTGGCTGGTCCCTGGGAAGTGGCGCCCCAGCCTCCTGACTTACTGGGATTGCCGCTTGGCTGGCGGCTGCCCAGTGTGGGCCGCATGCCGAAGAGAAGGTGCTGCCTGCCCTGTAGGCCTGGCAGGGCCACTATGCCCGCAAGGCGGCTCCTCCCTCCCCTCTTAGTGACGGACGGTGCGAGGGCCCTGCTGGACAGCACCCTCCATCCACATTTCCAGGCCGTGGCTCAGTGCCAAGCACTGTGCTGGGTGCTGGGGATACTCAGCATGACAGCCATGCCTACTAGGGAGGGCTGTGCAGCCCGCAGGTATCCCCCCGCTCCCGCTAGGTGCCTTTGTGCACCACCTGCGGGTGCGGCCCTGGCCCCTGTCCTCATGAAGCTGCTCGCCAAAAGGCCGAAACGACATGAGTCAACTGAACACTCTGTGGATGTAAGTGTGACGGGGGGTGGGGGGGGGGGTGCGAGGGGGGGCACAGGAGCGTATGAAAAAGGAAACTGAGCCAGATCGGGGGCATCAGGAAAATTGCTCCAGAAAGCTGAGCAAGAGTAAAGAAAGTGGTGTGTAGATGGGTGGGGTATGTGGATGTCTGTGCGTGTGTGCGTGCATGTGTGTGTGTGTGTGTGTGTGTGCGTGTGTGCGTGCGTGTGTGTGTGTGTGCGTGTGTGTGTGTGTGTGCGTGTAAGAGAAGAAGGAAGGGCAGAGCCTGGAACCCAAATGAGGGAAGATCTTGTAGGAAGAGGAAGTGTGATGCTCAAGGTGCAAGTAGCCCAGCGTGATGCGAGCACCCAGAGGAGCAGTGTGGGGCCCGCATCAAACCAGGCTGCTTTCATCCACTCTCAGTGGGGCGCTGTGCCAAAGAAAGACAAGTCTAAGTCCAGAGCAGAGCTGGGAGGAGTGATGGGTTTCTTTCCTGCAGAACTCAGAGCCATATTGAAGTAGGGTGTCATATCCAGATCTCCTGAAATTCGTCGTCAGCCACCTCTTTTTCCCAGAGTCCCAAGAGCTGCTATGCAGAAAGCAATGCCTAGACTCTAAATGGAGGCTGGAAGAGGAAGGCTGCCTGCATGATTCTCCTCCCTCGGTTTTGTTTTAGCTATACCTGAGCATCTTACAACAAGTCAGGCTTCTATTGTTCTTTGAGAATCAATGGACTGATAACCCTCATGGCGTGGGTATATGAGATCCACTTGCCAGCCCCCCTTCCCCCTCCCCTTGTCTGCAAGTAATGACAGATTGTTTTTAAGTATGCTTTTCTGACCTTTTCCATTACGATGACATTGAAGAGGGGGCACCCTGATCAGTGTCCTTTTCCTAAATTCTGGCTTTCTCCCCCTTGCTGCAGAAGATAAGGGCCCTGGGGGCTGAGTTGTGTATCTTAGAGATTTTCCTAGAAACAGTAGGATACCAGTTGAAGATTTTAAACACAAGAGTGTGATTAGATTTGTGATCCAAACTAAGAGGATTTCACCTTTATTGACTCACTGTGAGGTTTTCCCAAGGCCAGCAGACACTGTCTTTCCTAAAGCAGCAGAGTTTTCTTCTCAACAGTAGACATTATCGTGTGCACGCCCCTCACTCTGCGGTTCAGTTTCCCAACCTCAGTGCTGTCAACACTGTGGCTTCAGTAATTCTGCCTTGTGGGCAGCTGTGCTGGTGTTGTAGGCTGTGTACCTGTGTCCCTGGCCTCTGCTCACAAGGTGCCAGTAGTGCCCCTCCAGATGTGACGACCGAAACTGTCTTTATTGCCAAGTGTCCTCTGAGGGGAGAGGGCAGAACAGCCCCCTCTGAAAAGCACTGCTCTATAGTTTAATTCTCACATTTTTTTCTCATCACTTCATGTGATTATAATCTAAATATTATCTATCCAAGATATGTGGAAGGCTCAGTTTCCATGGATATTGACAGTTGGGCCCTCCCCTTAAACTCCTGTAGATTTTATTCTTTCATCAATAAAAACCCAAAGCTCCTGCTGACCCTTCAACCACCATCCGAGAATCTTGTCAAGCCCCATCCCACTGCCTGGTTGCCCGCTCCTGAACTTGAATGAGCTCCCCTTTCTCACAGCTTTGCAGGCATCGTCCAGAATGCCATGGTCACATAAAGGCTCGGATGAAGAGGGCATTGGGGAGCCATGGCATAAACACATCTCCTTGTGTTTGGAACTCTGAGGTCTTTTATAATTTACTGGGGATAATTCCAGGCTCCTAAAATGTTCAAAAATTTTGAAAAAATGACCTTGAGCATAAATGATCTTTGGATAACAAGCGAGAGATTTCATATTTCTATAGCAGAGAGTCATCCTGAGTGCCTTCCCAAAGGAGGTCTATTGTATTAGCCGGGGAGAAGGAGGTTCAGGCAGACCCCTGACCGCTTATGTTATTCATCCATTTCACAACTCTCTAAAAAGGTACCAAGCTTAGGAGTCTGTATTCGAGGCTGCCTGTGCCTACTAATTTCTCTATAGAAGAACTTGAGCAGGTAGCCTGGCTGCCACAAAGCACCGAGGAGGAAACTTGTCGGAGTTTGCTTCATTGGAACAGAAATGACAGAATGTCAATTTCCCTCCTAACTGCATGTCATCGTCAGGAATCAAATAACCAATTACAGGAGGCTAAATTGAATTCATTTCAAATTCAGATGGGCAGCCTGCACCTAGGATGCTCCAGCAAGGGGAAACAGCCTTTATGGCTATGTATCTGATAGCAAGCCCATAGGAGGGGGGTCTTGGAGCCCGGCTGCCTGCCTCCCCCTAGGGTAGGCCTGGTTGAAATTGTCACCGGCAGCTTCCCACCAGACTTTTCCACATCAGCCCTCCTGATGTCGTCTCCCCTGGCTACACCAAGCCTAGAGCTCTAAGAGGTGGCAGCAGTGTGGCTCTAATCATGGGATTTTAGGCATCGAGTCCAGGTGTGGGGATGTGTCCTTACAAGATTGGCCCGTTCATGCGATTCCTCCCAGGGGCTGTAGAGAGCCTCTCTTCAATTGGTCCTGCAAGGTAACATGGTGCTCTTTAAGGAAAAGAGGAAGAGGAAAGAAAGGCTACTTTGTCTCTGAGTGTCAGTCACTGGATGACACATGATTAGATACATATATTCTAAGACATATTTCAATAGTTTGGATAATAGCTTTATGGATTAGAGTTAAGTACAATAACAGAATGTACCAAGCTTTCGACATTAAAATTGCTATTTACATGAGGGTTTTTTTTCCTGCTATGTGGCATTATAATGAGGGTAAATTTTTTTTTTTTGAAAAGGTGGATATGGTTCTGGGATGAAAATGAACACTGGTTAGTCAAACTTAGACAACTGTACCCTTGCATGATGCCACTGTGTTTAGGCAATCATTCAGATACATCTGTCTCATTGGGACTCTCCTACTCCCCAGCAGATGAGGAAGCATCTTCCTAAGAAAAATATAGTTTTGGGGATGGGTGCAGATCCCAGCTCTGCCTTAGCTGTTGTGATCTGCCTTTTTATTGTGTACAAAATGAGAATAAGATGAAAGTCACTTAAACAACAGTTTTGGAACTCCTAAGAGAGCCATATACTGAAAGTTTTATTGCTTTCTACAATAAAGGTAAGAGCAGTCTCTAGCTAGGTGGGTGGGTGGGTGGCTGGGTGGCTAGCTGGCTGGCTGGCTGGATGGGTGAATGGACATATGGGTGAACAGCCAGATAGATGGAAAGGATGATGGAGGGCCTTTCTTAGGATTCCCCCTTTTCATTCAGTTGTAGCAGCCCAGTTGTCCTTAGGGAATCATTGTTCCTTACGCTGTCCATATGGTTTGTGTGGGTCTGGCCCTGTCTCTGACCAATGGATCCATCCTGGCTGATGAGGCTACTGAGTCTGACTCAAGTAGGCAGAGCCCACTAGCTCCAATTCTAGAACTATGGCAAGCATGCCCCAGAGAGAGGCAACTCTTTCTACTGGACTTGGATTTGGGGAGGGTGTAAGTTAGCAGGTTTTAGGTGCACACAGAAAGAACATGCCTGAGAGTGAAGCCAGCAGAGGGAGGGCAGAGTTGAGAGAAGTGCACCACTGATTAAATCGTTTGAACACCTGCATTCTGCCATGCCTGATACTAACATCTGGGCTTTTGAAGGTGAGCTTTTATAGCTCCCTTCTTTTTTTGCGTAAGTTTTTCTTTTGGTCTCTTGCCATCAAAAGTTCTAATATAACAAAGATACCTAACCCAGGGAAGGGACCCAGTCATTATGCAATGTGCTCTGGAGGGTGGAAAGTAGAATCAGTCACAGCGTCCACTCACTACCTCCTAGATGAACAACCACAGCCTGTCAGCCATGTATGACCTGGCTAAACTTTGGGATACAATCCCAAAGTGTCCAAAATGAACCATTTTAAACACAAATCCATAAGACTACTTCTTGAGTATATTCAAATGTTTTCATTTTAGTGGTCAAAAAGCAATGCCAAATCTTTTATTGGTGGCTTTCTGTTCAGTCCAGTAAGCAAGCTCAGTTTTGAGAATATCCTGCTTCCCACCAAGAAACTCAATAAAACTATCTTCAGTTTGGATTCACTTTGAATGAACCAAAAGCACATGGCTGGAAAACATGTTTATTTTCCCCAAAGCAGCTCTTTTGTATAAAGGATTGCTCAATGTTGTTCTTGGTAATTGATATTCTCCAAGGATCTTTCCAGCTTTTAAACTCTGTGATTGCATGAAAAGATTAGTGAGAAACTTCTCTTTGGATCATCTTGTAATATCTTCTAAGCTCAGCACAGTGCCTGGCACAAGGGAGGGTCTCAGCAAGTTGTTGGTGAATAATTAAGGAATAAATTTTGACCCCTCCATAATCCTCATCTCCAATCTACTCACTTAGAAGGACCCCAGTAGAGAAGGATCTTAAGAAGCAATAAGATTCCAAAGTCATCATATAAAGAAACAATCACAGGGAGTCATAATTTCCCATAAAAGTCCTCTTAAGTCATCCATGCTGTGAAGAAATGGATAGTTTCTCAGTGTGTCCAACACAGTGCATTTTCCCTCCATCTTGAACAGACTGCTGCACCTTGGGCTCAGCAGCTGATGAGCAGGTTAAGTTGTGTTTAAGGGCTCATGCTGACTAAAAACACTCAACACGGAGAGATGCTCATTTGAGCCTCAAGGGGCAAAAGGGCAAATGGAGGCATCTGTAGGATCCTATTTTCTGTCTCCCGCTTTCTCGGGCTGGGAGTCAGATGGAAGTTGAAATACTCTTTGTGATTAAAAGAGTTCTCTCTCTTCTCCCTTGGCATCCTCCTCCTTCACTCCCTCCCTCTCTCCCTTGCCATCTCTTCCCTCTCTCTTGCTCTCCCCACTATATAGTAATATAATTTATGTACTACTATATACATATATATGTGTATAGAAATATATATACTATATATTATGCTAACCACTGCTAGTATAATATTCCATATAGTATGATTTGAATAACTAAAATATACTTCTGCAACTATGTTGTATCCCTAAACATTCATAGACCCCTGGCAAAAGACAAAAAAAGGAGATTTGCCTCCAACCCCATCCCAACACAGAACATTATAGGGTTAATAGAAAGTATTCTTTGCATCCTCCCTCCTTCTGTATTCAGGTGATCTCAAGGAAGCAGAAGATCAGAGGGAAATGCTACAAGCGAGCTTCACATTAGATTCTAAAACCACTATGATTCATTCTCTTTCATCCAAATAAAAACCCTGTCTTTACAGTAAATGTGATGAATGGAAACAGCATCCTTGGAGATTTATATACATCTTGCTGGCCTTTTTCTCCCCTTTCCCTCTCTTCCTTTCTTGCCTTTTTTTTTTTTGTCATTTTGCACTGCAACAAAGTTTTGCAAGGAAGGATTTTATAGAAAATCTATGTCTGGGGATTTATTCAAGTCTTTGTCATAAATTATGGCAACAGAGGAACAAGTCTCTTGCTGTACCATTCCAAGTATTTCAACAAGGTGATTAAAATGAAGTCCACGGCTCTCTTCAGCTAGAGTAGGACCTGTGAGGGCAGCTGCTCTCCCAGATATGAATAAGTAAGACAAACGCCATACAAAGGCTTTCTTTGATGAGAAGGCAAAGCTGGGCTTTGGAAGAGAAAGCAATCTTTTTCCTCCAAAGAATACTATGTTGAAATAGAATTGTCTCTTTAAAACCCAGATCAGCATCTATGGGGCATGGGAGTGACATCATGCAAGACTAAAGAGTTTCCCTGGATGAAAAATGACCTCATCCCTTGACTCATCCTTGCAGTTAATATAATGACCTTTAAGATCAAGTTGCCAGAGGGCAGAGCTCAAGATGGTGGCATGAGCAGGGTGGCAGAAATCTCCACCCAAAACTATATATTTTTTTGAAAATACAACAAATGCAACTATTCCTAAAAGAGAGACCAGAAGATACAGTACAACAGCCAGGCTACATCTACATCTGCGAGAACTCAGCACCTCACGAAGGGGCTGCTGCTGCAAACGGACCGGCTTACCCGCCACAGCTGCGGAGCAGCCGGAGAGTGGCTCTGCCCACGGCAGCCACAGAGAGTCTCCTCCCAGCGTGCAGCTAACCGGACGGGCAGTGGAAGCTGGAGCAAGGTCTGGAAGGTGCAAAGGAGCCTGTCCTGGCCGTAGACTGCACCCGGCGTGGCGGCTACGCCCCCCCAGTGCTCTAGGCTAGCCTGAGGGTAGCCCTGCCCACGGCAACTCAGGGGATTATCCCAGAGACTGCCTCCCGGTGTGGCGGTGTAACCAGCACAGGCTGTGGAGAAGGGCAAGATGAAAAACAAGCAGAAAGAGACTTTGTTCCCCAGCTGGCACACGTGCCACCTGCCTGCGACAACTTCTATCGCCATGAAAAGACAGCAGAATCTAGTCCAATCAAAAATCACTCAGACAACTCCAGAGAGAGGGCCGGGTGGGATAGATTTAAACAATATTCCAGAAAAAGAATTCAAAATAAAAGTCATAACCATGCTGATAGAACTACAGAGAAATATGCAAGAGCTAAGGGATGAAGTCAGGAGGGAAATTACAGAAATGAAACAATCGATTGACGGGCTTAAGAGCAGACTGGATGAGGTGCAAGAGACTGTTAATGGAATAGAAATCAGAGAATAGGAGTACAGAGAAACTGAGGCAGAGAGAGATTAAAAGGATCTCTAGGAATGAAAACTGTATTAAGACAACTGTTTGACCAATCCAAACAGAACAATATTCGTATTATAGGAGTACCAGAAGAAGAAGAAGAGAGAAAAAGGGATAGAAAGTGTCTTTGAAGAAATAATTGCAAAAAACTTCCCCAAGCTGGGGAGAGAAATAGTTTCTCAGACCATGGAAGCCCACAGATCTCCCAACAAAAGGAGGACAACACCAAGGCACATAATAATTAAAATGACAAAGATCAAAGACAAGGACAGAGTATTAAAGGTAGCCAGAGAGGGAAAAAAGATCACCTACAAAGGAAAACCCATCAGGCTATCATCAGACGTCTCAACAGAAACCTTATAGGCCAGAAGAGAATAGCATGATATATTTAATGCAATGAAACAGAAGGACCTTGAACCAAGAAAACTGTATCCAGCATGATTATCATTTAAATTTGAGGGACGGATTAAACAATTCCCAGACAAGCAAAAGTTGAGGGAATTTGCCTCCCACAAACCACCTCTACAGGATATTTTAAAGGGACTGCTCTAGATGGAAGCACTCCTAAGGCTAAATAGATGTCACCAGAGAAAGAATTACAGCAAGGAAATCAGATCATCCAAATACCAACTAAAGGCAAAAAATAAAATCAACTATCCACAAAAGCAGTCAAAGGAAACACAAAAGAGTACAGAATAAAACATCTAACATATAAAGAATGGAGGAGGAAGAATAAGGGAGAGAAATAAAGAATCATCAGACTGTGTTTATAATAGCTTAATAAGAGAGTTAAGTTAGATTGTTAGATAGTAAAGAAGCTACCCTTGAACCTTTGGTAACCACGAATCCAAAGCCTGCAATGGCAGTAAGTACATATCTATCAATAATCACCCTAAATGTAAATGGACTGAATGCACCAATCAAAAGACATAGAGTAATAGAATGGATAAAAAAGCAAGACCCATCTATATGCTGCTTACAAAAGACTCACCTGAAACCCAAAGATAAACACAGACTAAAAGTGAAGGGATGAAAAAAGATACTTCATGCAAACAACAGGGAGAAAAAAGCTGGGGTTGCAGTACTTGTATCAGAGAAAATAGACTTCAAAACGAAGAAAGTAGCAAGAGATAAAGAAGGACATTACATAATGATAAAAGGGATAAGTCCAACAAGAGGATATAACCATTATAAATATATATGCACCCAACACAGGAGCGCCAGCATATGTGAAACAAATACTAACAGAAGTAAAGGAGGAAATAGACAGCAATGTATTCATTTTAGGAGACTTCAACACACCACTCACTCCAGAGGACAGATCAACCAGACAGAAAAGAAGTAAAGACACAGAGGGAGTGAACAACACACTAGAACAGATGGACCTAACAGACATCTACAGAACTCTATACCCAAAAGCAGCAGGATACACATTCTTCTCAAGTGCACATGGAACATTTTCCAGAATAGACCACATACTAGGCCACAAAAAGAACCTCAGTAAATTCAAAAATATTGAAATTCTACCAACTAACTTCTCAGATCACAAAGGTTTAAAACTAGAAATAAATTGTACCAAGAAAACAAAAAGGCTCACGAACACATGGAGGCTTAACAACATGCTCCTAAATAATGAATGGATCAACGACCAAATTAAAACAGAGATCAAGCAATACATGGAGAAAAATGACAACAGCAGCACAAAGCCCCAAATTCTGTAGGACACAGAAAAGGCAGTTCTAAAAGGAAAGTATATTGCAATCCAGGCCTATTTAAAGAAGGAAGAACAATCCCAAATGAATAGTCTAAAGTCACTATTATTGAAATTGGAAAAAGAATAAATGAGGCCCAAAGTCACCAGAAGGAGGGACATAATAAATATCAGAGAAGAAATAAATAAAATTGAGAAGAATAAAACAGTAGAAAAAAAATCAATGAAACCAAGAGCTGGTTCTTTGAAAAAATAAACAAAATAGATAAACCCCTAGCCAGACTTATTAAGAGAAAAAGAGAATCTACACACATTAAACAGAATCAGAAATGAGAAAGGAAAAATCACGACGGGCCCCACAGAAATACAAATAATTATTAGAGAATACTCTGAAAATCTATATGATAACAAGCTGGAAAACCTAGAAGAAATGGACAACTTCTTAGAAAAATACAACCTTCCAAGACAGACCAAGGAAGAAACCGAAAATCTGAACAGACCAATTACCAGCAACTAAACTGAATTGGTAATCAAAAATCTACCCAAGAACAAAACCCCCAGGCCCGATGGATTCACCGCTGAATTTTATCAGACATACAGAGAAGACATAATACCCATTCTCCTTAAAGTTTTCCAAAAAGTAGAAGAGGAGGGAATACTTCCAAACTCATTATATGAAGCCAGCATCACTCTAATACCAAAACCAGGCAAAGACACCACCAAAAAAGAATGTTACAGACCAATATGCCTGATAAACATAGATGCAAAAATACTCAACAAAATATTAGCAAACCGAATTCAAAAATACATCAAGAAGATCATACACCATGATCAAGTGGGATTCATCTCAGGGATGCAAGGATGGTACAACATTCGAAAATCCATCAACATCATCCACCACATCAACAAAAAGAAGAACAAAAACCACATGATCATCTCCATAGATGCTGAAAAAGCATTCAAGAAAATTCAACATCCATTCATGATAAAAACTCTTAACAAAATGGGTATAGAGGGCAAGTACCTCAACATCATAAAGGCCATATATGACAAACGCACAGCTAACATCATACTTAACAGTGAGAAGCTGAAAGCTTTTCATCTAAGACTGAGAACAAGACAGGGATGCCTACTCTCTCCACTGTTATTCAACATAGTACTGGAAGTCCTAGCCACGGCAATCAGACAAAGCAAAGACATACAAGGCATCCAGATTGGTAAAGAAGAAGTCAAATTGTCACTATTTGCAGATGACATGATACTGTACATTAAAAACCCTAAAGACTCCACTCCAAAACTACTAGAACTAATATCTGAATTCAGCAAAGTTGCAGGATACAAAATTAACACACAGAAATCTGTTGCTTTCCTATATACTAATGATGAGCTAACAGAAAGAGAAATCAGGAAAACAATCCATTCACAATTGCATCAAAAAGAATAAAATACCTAGGAATAACCCCAAACAAGGAAGTGAAAGACCTATACCCTGAAAACTACAAGACACCCCTAAGAGAAATTAAAGAGGACACTAACAAATGGAAATGCATCCCATGCTCTTGGCTAGGAAGAATCAATATTGTCAAAATGGCTATACTACCTAAAGCAGTCTACAGATTCAACGCAATCCCTATCAAAATACCAACAGCTTTCTTCAATGAACTCGAACAAATAGTTCTAAAATTCATATGGAACCACAAAAGACCCCGAATAGCCAAAGCAATCCTGAGAAGGAGGAATAAAACAGGGGGAATTATGCTCCCTGACTTCAAGCTCTACTACAAAGCCACAGTAATCAAGACAATTTGGTACTAGCACAAGAACAGACTCACAGACCAGTGGAACAGAATAGAGAGTCCAGATATTAAACCAAACATATATGGTCAATTAATATATGATAAAGGAGCCATGGATATACAATAGGGAAATGACAGCCTCTTCAGCAGGTGGTGTTGGAAAAACTGGACAGCTACATGTAAGAGAATGAAAGTGGACCAGTGTCTATCCCCATACACAAAAGTAAATTCAAAGTGGATCAAAGACCTGAATGTAAGTCATGAAACCATAAAACTCTTAGAAAAAAACATAGGAAAAAATCTCTTGGACATAAACATGAGCAACTTCTTCATGAACATATCTCCCTGGGCAAGGGAAACAAAAGCAAAAATGTACAGGTGGGACTATATCAAGCTGAAAAGCTTCTGTACAGCAAAGGACACCATCTGTAGAACAAAAAGACATCCTACACTATGGGAGAATATATTCATAAATGACATATCCGATAAGGGGTTGACATCCAAAATACATAAAGAGCTCATGCACCTTAACAAACAAAAAGCAAATAATCCAATTAAAAAATGGGCAGAGGATATGAACAGACACTTCTCCAAAGAAGAAATTCAGATGGCCAATAGGCACATGAAAGGTGCTCCGCATCGCTAATCATCAGAGAAATGCAAATTGAAACCGCAATGAGATGTCACCTCACACCAGTAAGGATGGCCGCCATCCAAAAGAGAAATAACAACAAATGTTGGTGAGGATATGGAGAAAGGGGAACCCTCCTACACTGCTGGTGGGAATGTAAATTAGTTCAACCATTGTGGAAAGCAGTATGGAGGTTCCTCAAAAAACTCAAAATAGAAACATCATTTGACCCTGGAATTCCACTCCTAGGAATTTATGTTAAGAATGCAGCAGCTCAGTTTGAAAAAGACATATGCACCCCTATGTTTATTGCAGCACTATTTACAATAGCCAAGAAATGGAAGCAATCAAAGTGCCCATCAATAGATGAATGGATAAAGAAGACGTGGTATATATACACTATGGAATACTGTTCAGCCATAACGAAGAAAGAAATCCTGCCATTTGCGATAACATGGATGGACCTTGAGGGTATTATGCTCAGTGAAATAAGCCAGGCATTCACTTATAAGAAGACAGTCCAATATCAAAATAGGCAAAGGAATTGAACAGCCAGTTCTTAAAAGAAGATATATGAATGGATAATAAGCATAGGAAAAAATAAAAGAAAGAAAAAAAAAAGAAATAAGCCAGGTGAAGAAAGGCAAATACCGTATGATTTTACTTACTTCTAGAATATAAAAACAAAACAAAATTAACAAAACAGCAGTAGACTCATAGACACTGAAGTGACTGGCGGTTATCATCGGGGAGGGGGATAAAGGGGCACAAAAATTCTCAATCATAGTGTAAGTCGGTCACGAGGCTAGTAGTACAGCACTGAGAATATAGCCAATGATTCTGTAACATCTTCCTATGTTGACAGATAGTAACTGCACTAGTGGGGGTGTGAGGATTTAATAATATGGGTAACTGTTGAACCACTGTGCTGTATACTTGAAACCAGTATAAGAATGTATATCAGCAATACTTCAATAAAACAAGAAAAATGTATTCTCTCACAGTTAAAAAAAAGATCAAGTTGCCAAGAATTGGACAAAGTTTAAAAAAAAAAAAGAGCAAACCCCGAGACGACGGTAAGGAATTGTTTGAACACCTGTCAAGCAGGAGCTGATCTCTTTATGACCTACAACATAAACCAGAGTTGTAGGTGAGCCACTTTCCTCACTGTGGCTGGATAAAAATCTAATGTGAGAATTAAGAATCACTCCAGCGGTCGGCATCCATTCTGGGCCAAATATCTGTATCTGTCCAACCCTAGATTCAGTCTCCAGCCTCCACGGAGGCCACCAGGGATGGCCAGTGGACCAGCTGATCTCAAGTGGGTAGGGTGGCCCCTCCATCCATTAGACAAAGACAAGTATCAAATGATTTCACTCATATGTGGAGTATAAGAACAAAGAAAAAAACTGAAGGAACAAAACAGCAGCAGACTCACAGAACCCAAGATCGGACTAATAGTTACCAAAGGGAAAGGGACTGGGGAAATGGGCGGGAAGGGAGGGATAAGAGGGAAAAAGGGGCATTACGATTAGCAGATGTAATGTTGGGGGGGCACGGGGAGGGCTGTACAACTCAGAGAAGACAAGTAGTGATTCTATAGCATCTCACTACGCTGATGGACAGTGACTGTAATGGGGTTGGTGGGGGGGACCTGATGAAGGGGTAGTTTAATAATAGTAATATTGCACATGTAATTGTAAATTAATGATAATAAAATAAATTATATTTAAAAAAAAAAAATTCTGTTGTCTAAATCCAGCCTTGTGTAGGAACTTGTGGGTTCTTTGAATTCCAACAGATACAGTTTTATCTGCTGAAACCGGGATATTCTTTGTTTTTCATGTGTCAACACAACTGCCACCTCCTCCAGAAGTTCCCCTGGCCCCTTCATCAAAAGAAACTTCCCATACCCTAGTCACTGGATTTTATTTTATTTTCTTCATGGGTTTTAATGTTTACACTTTCTCATTAACATATGTATTTATCTGTACATTGTCTCTGCTCGCATAGAACCTAGACTCTGACAGTCCTTGTCTGTCTCACTCACTGTGGTGGTAACAGGACCCATAGTAGTGCCCGGAACACGCAATTGTGAAAAAGAATTGTCAATAGAGGGATGGCTGTCCTTTTTAAGAATAGTTTTTACACATGCACTTTATTTTGTGTGAGCCAGGTTAGTGAAAAATCTGGTATTATAGTCTTAGTTTTTAAATAATTAAATAGTAATTGAGAAGAAAAATAATTTAGAAGGTTCTTCCACTTGAAATGTCACACAAGAATCCCTCAGTGAGCTCCACGAAGTCATGAAGGGACAATTCACCCTCTTTCTTTCCCGAGCGTAGCAGGTACAAATGGATAGAGCGTGTCAGCTTTGGAAGTTGCCTCGGCACCTGTGGCCGGTGGGGGCTTCTAAAAGCAGGTACTGAGTTGGAGTTCAGGGTCTGAGGTGTTTGTTTAGGAATTAGCACCTGGAAAGGGGAGGGGGAGGTAGGGGTAAGTTGGAGATAGAGGTAGTAAGAAGTGGAGTTGGAGCGCAGGTGGGTCTTACCATGGAGCAAGTACTGGGTCCCATCAGAGTGGCGCCAGTGGGTTAGTTCATACCTGTTTCACTAAATCCCAGGGTGTGGCTGACCTGGGGCCTGAATCGTGCCACTGAGGCCCACCTGAAGGAGCTGACAGCTTGAAGCTGTCTTTAAACCACAGTCCCTAGACCTGGACAGCGAGTTCCTCCTTGAAGGGACACACGGACAGGGTGCCTCCTCTGTATTTCACTGTTGCAAATTTCAAGCTCAAATCAGCGCTTTCAGAAGTCTGGCTACCAGGTGTCCACTGAGTTGCTGCTGTCTTCGAAGATGCTCCACAAATAGTCCAGTTCCTAAATTAGAAGTCGCATCCTGTAAGTGCTTGCTGACTGGGCAACAGCCTTTCACCAATAATGATGTTATCTGAGGCAAAAGTTGCATTAGATCAATTACCACTCTATTTTGATGCCATCTGAGTAGCTCTCAGTGTTTATTTCAGTTGCCCTATTTTTAAACCAAAGCTCTCAGGCTTCTGAACCACAACCCTAAACATACCTCCCCTTTCCAGTCCTTGAGAGCATCTGGCTCACATTTTGAACTAGACAGTGATTTGAATACCCACCCCCTCACCCCCGAACCTCTCCTCTCAGTTCCCTTTCTTTGTGTCCTCCATGAGGGGGACAGGGGGTGATTGTTCAGCTACTAGGCAAGTCAAAAACTTGCAGCTCAAAAAAGAAAGAATATTGTTATTTTAGGAGAATGGAAGGAGGTAAACTGCAACAGGAGAAGGTTTGGGTTGCGTTGGAGAGTATTTTCCTATTGGAGAAGGATGTTGGACACAGGTGGGGTGTGGGTCAAGTCATTAAACCTAAGATGCACACCCATGTGGCTGGTGTCATGGGTTGAATTGCATTGTTGTAAACTTCATATGTTCACGTCCTAATGGTATCTCAGAATGGGACCTTATTTGGAAATGGAGACCCCACAGGTTAAGGGCTCAGTCCCACGAGGCTGCCCCCCAGTTCAGATCTATCACAAGTAGTAGGTCCCAGGTCACCCACAGCTGCTGCCTGACTTGGCTACAAACTGGAAGTCCTCACAAGCTCCTCCTGCTTGGATTCGATCATTTGCCAGGACAGTTCCCAGAACTCAGGGAAACATTTCCTTAGGTTTGCTTTAGTTTATTAAAGGACATGATAAAGGATACAGACTGGCAGTCAGGGGAAGAAACACATAGGGCGAGGCCTGGGAGGGTCCTGAGGGCAGGAGCTTCTGTCCCCGTGGGGCTGGGGTCTGTCTCCCTCTTGGTACGTGGATGTCTTCACTGACCTGGAAGCTCCCTGATGTTGTCACAGTGGGGCTTTACAGAGGCTTCCTCACGTAGGTGTGATCTTTTATCACTCCATCCCCAGCCCCTCTCCCCTCTCTGGAGTATGGGAGGCGGGGCTGAAACTTCCAAGCTTCTTGTATTGAATGGCGACCGTGCCCCACCCAGGAGCCACCCAGAGTCACCTCCGGGGAGCAGGAGCTGCCTCTGGTGTTCTTACCACTTAGGAAATTACACTCAATGGTTTTAGGAGTTGTGTACCAGGAATCGGCAGAGACCAGTACCCAGATAGATGTTCTATTATCTCACGCCTCCAAATTCATATGTTGAAGCCCTAGCCTCCCATGTGATGGTGGCTGGAGGTGAGGCCTTTGCATAAGCCACTCAGGTTGTGACGCCTTGAGAAGATAGCACTAGCCAACTAACCCACTGGGTTAGATCAGGAGAACACGAGGTCATCCTTAGGAACTGCCCGAGCTCCAGGGCAAAGGATTTGCCGAGTCTCAGAGAGTGGAGAAATTTAGAAGATAAAGCCCTGCTGTTTTGCAGGGCACCCCTGAGAAAATGTAAAAAGCATTCCCTTCTCTCCTGTATTATCTTCCCTGCCCTCTGGTCTCTCTCTCTCTCAGAATCTATTAAACAATAGATGCTCCACCTGTAGGGCAGGGCTCCTCGTGTACCACATGGGCATTATAAAGTTATCAAGGTGGAAGTGTAGCTGGAAGGAATCTGTAGCTGCCTAGATGTGAAACGCAGGCACATAGCAAGTGCCCAGTAAACAGATGCCATAACCACCATTACTGTGGTAACCAAGAACTTGGCATTATACTTAATCATACATCCATCACGTAATTAATGATTTGAAATCATCATTAATGGGAAAGTCATTATTATCGGCAAACCAAAGACCTCCTGTAATTTCTCAGTCCCTCCTGGGAGGTGTCCTTGGTCACACAAGCCTGGATTCAAAGCCTGGCTATGCAATTCACAAGTGGCAGGACCCAGGGAAGGTGCTTTAGAAGTCTATAGAGATGGACGCTTCAGGGGGCCCTAAAGATACTGAAGGATTTCAGGGGGTGCAAGGGAAACAGACCCAGCCTGATGAAGGACGAGTTGAGTGGGAAAAGAAGGTGAGGGACATTGTACGTAGCTGGGTGGTTTTAAAAAGTCTGGTGAATTTGGGGCAGAGGCAAAAAGGCTGATTATTTTCTTTCCTACAGCCCTTGCCATCCCCCAGTTCTTTAATACTGAAAAAGGATCCCTTAGTCCCTTAGCACCAAACTCTTTATGTCTTGGTTGTCCTGTTGGAGATAAAGATAATAAACATCTTTAAGTCCACCAGGGACCAGGAAGAATTCCAACTATCATGATAATAATTTGGGGCATTTCTTTGGGTTTATTGTTCTTGTTGCTTGTGTGGTTGTTCTGAGCCTTATTCTGTGCCAGGAACCCTGGTAACCTTGGGCGTATTTCTCATACTCTTAACAACTCCGCCATGTAGATTGTATTGAGAGAAGAAAACCCAGGCTTCGAGAGGTAAGGAGGCCTGCTCGAGGTTCCAAGTGGCAGAGGCAGGATTTCTACCCAGGCGGATGGAACTCAGATGGGGCCTGTTAACTCCTATATTAATAGTCTAGGGCTGCCTTAACTAGCTGCCACAGGCTGGGTGGCTTAAACAGCAGCCAGGTATGTTCTCTGTTCTGGAGGCAAGGTACCAGCAGGATTTGCTTCTCAGGCTTCTCTCTCTTCTTGGCTTATAGATGTCCATCTTCTCCAGGGTGTTTACATGGTTTTGCCTCTGTACATGTCTGTTCCACATTTCCTCTTCATATAAGGACACCAGTCAGACTGGACAAGGGCCCACCATCATGACCTCATGTCCACTCATTTGGTAACCCTCTCTCCAAATACAGTCATATTCTGAGATATGGGAGGTTAGGATTTCCACATATATGACTTTATGGGGGACATAATTGAGCCTATGGCAGTCCCTCCTTGTGCTTCCTCAGCTGGGAAACACCATGGTTAAAGCAGGGTGGTTTCAGCAATGACCTGAACACTTGCAGCAGTGCATTATACCTAGAGAAAGGTGTACTTCTCAAACCTCTTTCAGTTATCAGATTACACCAGGGAGAAAGTCCCAGCTAGTTGCTAATGACTAACGCTCCTCTAGAGCGTACAGATTCTCCCTCTGAACAAAAACAAGATGATTAACTCACTAGAATGTAATAAAATAGCCTGGCTTACTTTTGTTGTGTTTATTTTTCCAGTGATTTTTTCTGGTCAGAGCAAGGAAAACCAAGCCTCTCCTTTTAGGGTACTGATATAAAGTTTCCTTTTCGTATTAATGTACCTTTTGGGAAGGAATGAGTCCCTTTCAAGAAACAAAAGTAGTGAGCAAATCAGAGGAAAAGTGGTTCACGGAGGCGACAGTCCATGGTGGTGTGAGAAACACGCTCACGGGTCCAAACTTAGTCAAAGAGAACAGCAGAATGAGGCTTTAATGAAGGCCCTGCAAGAGCCGGTGTCCGTTGGGCAAGCACTCTCAGGGGGTTACAACAAGCAATTTATTCCTTAGCACATGAGCCTCTCCCCTGGTTCCTCATTGGCTGAGTACTACAGGGTTTCCACGCTTTCTCAGACGTCGCCTAAGCAAGCTTTATCCATATTAGGTTTTTTCACATTTGTCTTAATTTTCTTGGCTGGTTTAAACCTTTCTCTGCATTTTTTTTTGGAAGTGACACACAGCCTTCTCCCGCTCGCAGCCATAGTAACTCCCTGGTACATGTTCTGACATGTAGACTTCTTGTTAATACCCTTTTATTTAAAGGTTAATTCCTCTGGGAATAAATCACATTTAGTTTGATGCCATTTCTAACAGAGGCATGCTTACAATGACTGAAGTAGGGGAGACTCTCGTCTGTGCTACAGCCACAGGCACTGCTGAGCCCGAGAGAAGGAGCCATAAATCAAAAGCTGAGGACAAGCACATTCCTGAACGGATGTCCCAGTGGGGACTGGGCGGGGTGGGACCACTCAGCAGGGTCCCGGGCTGACTCGGAGTCTTGAGTTGATGCTACCGAGGTGATGGACAATTTCCCACTCTGGGAGTGGTCCCCACCTTGGAATCCCTTCCTTTTCCATGTACAGCCTCTGAACTCGGCCCCTTCCCCTCCTGTCCACCCCAAAAAGGACTAAGAGCTGGCCAGTTTCAACAGAGACTGTTTTTCTTAAGCCACCCCGCCAACCAGCCCCAGGACGTTACCTCTGGTGGCTCATCATTGCTCACCTGTTCATAGATTTTCCCAGAAGCTCTGCAGAACAGAGATTAGTAAGGCAGATTTGCGGTCCAGCACCAGCAGCATCATTACCGATTATTGTTCTTTGAATGGGTCTCTTGACTCTCTCGGGTCTCGGTCTCCTCACCTGCAAAATGGGACTAAAAACAGACAGCTGTGAAGATGGAATGGGAACTAGCCCCTAGAGAGCTGTTGGCACATCATAAGCACTCAGTAATGTGGTAGCTATTATTAGCTGCCCCCCAAGGCAGAGAAATGGAAATGTGTACCTGCCAAGCATTCTGGGAGGATAGCCAAAATTATTGTACCTCAGACATGAAAATTCTTCCCAGCCTCAAGTTTGGGATTCTACTCCGTAATATATCCATGTTTGTTTTAATGTAAAAATGATGCTTTAAACTACTATCAAGTATGATTAGTGCTCCAAGCAAATAGGCTTTAAGTATCCTCTGCCATGAGCCCATCATTGGCCTGGATATAAACAATTTGAGCTTTGAAAGGCATGATTACATCCCTTTAACCTAATGGTTCTCAACAAAGCAGTATTGCCCACAGGGTCTGCTTAGCAATGTCTGGAGACATTTTTGGTCACCACTGGGGGGCAGTTGCTACTGGCATCTAGTAGGTAGAGATGAGGAATCTTCTAAACACCCTGCAGTGCATGGGACAGCCCCCCAAAAGAAAAAAGGCTCCCGTCCCAAATGTCACTAGTTCCCATGTTAAGAAACCATACTCTAGAGAATAGTTTGCTGTTGGAACAAGACTGGTTGCTCTTTCTCATTTTCTCTCTCCTTCTTCCCACCTACCAATCTCTCCTTCATTTTATTTCTATCTTTGAGTATTGTGGCCATTAGTGTGGAATAAAGGAACGTTGCAATTACAGGCAAACCATGTTGAGAAACCCTACTTTAAAATAGGGATGGAAGGTGGTGGGGTCCAGGAAGGCAGGGCTGTGGCAGCAGAAGACAATTATACTGCCCTGCCATCCATACCCCTTTAGACCAAACAAGCGAGTTAGTGCTGTCCTGGGCCCACATCAGCCCAACAGTGCTCTGGAGTGACAGTCTGTTCTATCAAGAGATGGCTAGTGAGCTGAGCCAGACCTTAGTAAAGCCAGGGGAGAGCACAGTGGGGTCTTTTCACCTTCTCTGCCTCCCTGTTCTGAATACTTCCAACTCTTCCAGTTCATATTCTCAACCATCTAGCTAAGATCTTGCCTGCTGTATTCAGTGTTCTTCTGAGGAACATAACCACTAGGTTTGTATATATCTGGAAGGAGACTTGGTATAAGAAATTGGCTCCCTGATTACAGAAGCTGGTGAGTCCGAATCTGTAGTATCCCAGGAGAGCCGATGGTGCTGTCACAGTTCAAAGGCAGTCTGCTGGAGGATTTCCTCTGGCTCAGGGAGGCCCCTCTTTTTGTTCTATTCAGGCCTTCAACTGATTAGATGAGTTCCATCCACATTATTATCTTCTAATCTGCTTATTCAGAGTTCACCATTTAAAATATTAATCTCATCCAAAAGCACCCTCCAAGCTGACAAATAAAATTAAGCATCACAGTTGCTAACAGGGTGGTAGAATAAATCATGGGCTCCTAACCCTACCATGACATACGATGACTGTGTGTGCCTGTTTCAAGCTGACATTATTCTGTGAATACCGCTGCTGTTACTGGTGGTGGAGAAGCGGGTAGTGGAAGGAAGAATAGGTGGTCACTGCTTTGGGCCTGTCAGAATACTGTGCTGCCAAGCAACATGCTGTGCTCAAGAGCATGGATTGGCAAACTTCAGCCTGCTGCCTATTTCTGTGAATGAGGTTTATTGGAGCATAGCCATTCATTTACAAATTCTTCACATCTGCTTTCATTCTACAATGGTAACATTGAGTAGTGTTAGCAGAGATGGCATAGCCCAAAAATATTTGCTATCTGGCCCTTTCCAGAGAAACTTTGCTAACCTCTTCTCAAGGGCATGGTCTCTAGAGTTCAAACTGTCTGGCTTCCATTCCCCACTCTTCTACTTTCTGGCTGTGTGATCTGAGGAAGTTACTTAGCTTCTCTGTGCCTCTGTTTCCTCATCTGTATATTGAGAATAATAATAATATATACATAGATATATATACTGAAAAATGTTAGTAACACTGCCTGCCTTATTAAGTGCTCTATGGATATTGGCTGTCAGTATTATAATTAGCAGGTATTTGCTACCTGAAGGTCTGTGCATGTTGACCAATTTCTCTTGAGAATCTATCAGGGGATTTTTTTGAAGGTGGTGATCAGAGGAGGTGTTTGCCCTAAGAGGGGAAGTATGGGGAATATTGGGAGGGAATTAGTAGGAAGTTTGATGTGCAGAAGGCAATGTCAGCCTCTCCTCTCTTTCCCAAGAAAACTGCAGTGAAATCTGTCACTCATCAATGCTTTTAAGGGTGTATGAGTGGGTAGGGGTTATGTGTCAATATGCTGCTTCCAAGGGGGGCACTAGGTGAAGACAGAACAGTAGCACAATTTTGTGTGTGGGACCCCCCTGTCAGGGACACCTGTGAGTTTTCTGGGGTCTCTGG
Organism: Smutsia gigantea; assembly: GCA_032199065.1. NCBI lineage: Eukaryota > Metazoa > Chordata > Mammalia > Pholidota > Manidae > Smutsia > Smutsia gigantea. The sequence continues at coordinate 42,484 of JAVSCE010011299.1, forward strand.
ACATGGATAATCCCTAAAGATCCAAGGGAACACATTTCTAGTAGTTGAATTTGAGACACCACTCCAGGCAGTAGGAAGGAGACTTGGCGCTGCTGGTCCTCGCCAATGCTCACACAGTAAGCATCTACTTTTGCTACTACAGCTGGCCCTGGACATAAGAAAGTCACCCCCCACGTGTACACTGTAGGCCAGAATCAGAAGTGGCTGACCATGGACAAAATGGGACTGGCAGATACATTTTATTTGGCCAATGTTTTTAAAAACGGAGCCAGGTTTTTAAAAATCTAGGGATTTTGAGCACACATGCAAAATTCCAGTGTCTTCCTTCTCTGGAAACATTAAGAATCGGGCAACAAGAGCCTTCATTTCCATGTGACAGCAGTTAGCTGGAACTGTGTTATTGAGCCTGTGGTCTCCAGTTCACCATAATCCCCACCACTCCCTTTTGCCCTGTAACTGGCCCATTTAATTGCTCTTGTTACCTGCATGAGTATTGAAGTTCTATGCTATGTGTGTGCTGGAAGTGCCAGCAGATGGGGTGAGGGTACGTCTTAGAGCACAATCTGCAGGTGATAAAGTCTTAATAAAATTCTTTCTGACTCAAAGTTCCTATGGATTCTGGAGTCATGGGAAAGTGGGGCTGAATCAATCCCTCAATTTATATGTGGAAAACCAAGATTTAAAGAAATGAATTACTCTATTCAGAGGACTGGAATCCGTGTGTGTGTGTGTGTGTGTGTGAGAGAAAATTATATTGACAGACACTACAGAGAAAACCTTTTGTCTTCTAACATTTTTGTTAGTCCAAATAATAGAAATTTCCACTGCCGCCGTACCTTCACCTGATCCCTCCCTCCTCTCCAAGAATGGGAGAAATAACTGTATCTGATTGGCAAGTTTGGGAAGACAAGGTCTGAGGGTGAAAGCTCAGCCTGTTGGGCTTTCCTTGGGGGCACTGGCCTTCTCCTTGAGTGAGTGTCTTACACGGAGTCAGTGTACCTGTCAGGGCTTAGGGCTGGCCTTGCAGAGACAGGAGAGGAAGCCCACCTCTCTCTGTCTTCACTCCTGGGGTCTAGCACGGCTCCCTTACAGCTGCTAGGTAAGTAAGTGTTCTGCTCAGTGGGTCCTCCTGGATCCCGGGATCCAGGCCCTAGGACGCACACCAGGGAGCACACTGTCATAGGTCCAAGCCATACCTTCTAGCCCAGCATTACCCACAGCAAAGCTGATATTTTAGCCAGCTATTTGTTCTTGTACCTATTTCTCAAAAGCCACTCTTCCACTCTGTGGGTGGTCCAGCATTAGGGAGTTGGGACAGCTCCAATAAAATGACCTTCAGCAGCAAGGTCAGAGTCTGCTTTGGTGAGTTGGTGTGGACCACATCCCATATCCTAACTCGTGTGCGTTTATCAGTGGTTGTTACTACAGGCAATCAGTCACGGGCCAGTTATGCCCTGTGCGTGGGGAACTGTAGCCAGTTTACCCAAAAGACGAAGTGGGTGGCTAGGGGGCCTCAGGCCCCAGGGGGCAGCTCTGAGGGATGCCCACTATGGTTGATCAGTTGGCTGATCAAACTGATCTTGTCGTTCCATCAAGTTTTTTTTTCTTCTATTTTATTAACTTCTCCAAAGACAAGGGGGGAAACTGTGAAGGGATTACTGGACCAGATAGGAAGCCAAGATCCCTCTGTACATTAGTCACATCCAAAGACTGATCCCTTCAGCCCTCAAGATCATCAGAAACCGTTTGATCTGTTTAATGACACAGGGGTCCCCAAGTCAGTCCCATTCATTTCAATACTGAGCTTAATGGGTTAGTGGGTGCCCAGATCTCTTGCTGCCTGCTGGTCCTTTGGGTTGAAAGGGTATCTGTACAATACATCTACTCAAAAATTCAAATGAGCAAATGTATTCTGGGGAAGATGCAACTCTACCCTAAGCATGGGAGTTTCTTAATTGCCAATTGTATCATAGCCATTGGTCATCTAGACTGTCCCTACCTTCCACATGGAAAAGTTATGTGCCCACCTTTCTTTTCCTTTCTGTGGCCTGAGCCATTTAGAGAGGGACTCACATTTACATGGAAACCACCTATTGTATGATTCCATTTATGTAAAACATCCAAAAAAGATAAATCTGGAGACACAGAAAGTAGATCAGTGGTGGCTGGGAGCTGGAAGTGGGAATGGGAATAACTGTAAAGGTGTATGTGGGGTATTTTTGGGGTGATCAAAATGTCCTAGAAATAGACTATGGTGAGGGCCACACAACTTGGTAAATTTGCACAAAAATTGTTAAATTGCACAATTAAAATGGGTAAATGTTACAGCCCATAATTTATACCTCAATAAAGTTGCTTATTAGAAAAAAGAGGAAGAAAGTGAAGTAGACCCCGGGTGGTGGTTGATGTCCTGGCCATGTCCCCAGGCCTCAGGTTTCCATACAGGCTCACTGGCTTCCACTCCAGTCCCAGAGCCCTTTGCCTACGGGCTTTCTCTGGCCACCAGAGCCCACTCTGCCTACCTTGTGGCAGACTGGAAATGCCAGGGCAGTCATGTCCCTTGAAAGCAGCCTTAACCCTCAATTGCTGGGAATTGGTGTGTAAATACTGCAGCTCTTGTGCCTTTGGGACACGTTTTGCATGGTGTTTCCCAGAGTTCTCTAATCAAGACTAAACCTCTGTTTCCCATAGTAGCTTGCTTGAGGAGATCCTTTCCCTTCCCTGTCTCAGCTTCCTTCCTTACTCCTCTTTTGATGTTGCCTGGGATCCTAGCCCAGTATGCTACTTCCACTCAGATCTTTGTCTCAGAGTCTTCTTTTAGAGTAACCCATGAGAGAAGATATATTGGAAATCGGTAAGAACTAAAAGCTGATTCAGCAGCTTAAGCTGGAGTTGAACAGACTTTGGGGTTTGCTTGCCGGGGCTGGGCTCTCAGCCCTACCTTACTACCACTTACATGGCTTTGACTAAGTTACTTGACCCTCAAGTCTCTCGTCTGTCTAATCAGGACTATAGCATCTCTGTAATAGGGACACAGCGAGAATGCAGAGCAGTAGTGCAGCTGGCACTCTTAGTAGGGGAATTAGCACATAGTGACTGCGTGATATGATGTAATTATATGTGATTTTGTGGGGTGATAACTGGTCCACCAAAAAAATCACAGACATTTGAACCTGAAAAAGAGGGTTGGTTGGACTTTGTGGGGCTCATTCACAGAATGTGCATTCCTAGCCAAGATCACAAAGTTCTGTGCTTGTTGCTTGGGTGACATGAGTACCACCCTCGCCAAATGACACCAGCCACTCTGAGGGTGGGCAGAAAGTGAACAGACTGTCATTTATTTTGTCTTGATAAACAAACTAGATTAAATACTTCTCCAAAGGGACTCTTTAATTAAAGTAATTGCCAAAAGTTAGTAGAATTAGCTTTACGACCTTCTGAAAAAAAAGGGAACAATATCATATTTTATTTGGTTCCATGCTAGCCTGGGTTGCTCCTTGGATAGATGAGTAATTTTCCTGTAATTGTGGGACTTTGAAAGTTACTTTCCTTATTTTAGCCTAAGTCTTCATCTGTAAAAAAGAGATAACAGTGTTCACCTCGAAGGCATATCCTGAAGGTTATAGGACTCTTTATATGTAAACAGAACTGTACAAGGTCTAGCATGTAGCAGGTGGTCAACATTCACTCTTTTTTCCCTCCTCTGATAATGCTTCTCCAGTGATGTTAACTTGGATAGAAATTTGGTACCATCAACTTGTAGCAAATAAGAGCATGTATCAAGGGAAGTGACCATCATTAACTTAGCAGAAATAATCCAGCAGGCATAACAAACTGCACGGCACATATGCCACCATTCTCCCTTCCCTAGTAATAGCAGACATTACCAATCGATCACTGCTCTTTCCATTTGAGTTTGGATACAGGCCCAGAATCTTTTTCAGCAGAACATTCCAAGCCACCACTACCCACTAATCAAATCTGGCATGCAAGATGAAAGTTACTTGCCAACCCCTAGTGTAAGCTTAAAAATAATGGAGTTTAGCACAAGGTCTGGTACTCAATAAATACTCAATAAATGGATGACTAAAGGAAAGATGCTGTGAGGTTATTTAACATTGCCGTCATCTCTGTCTTCACTGGCAATCTTGTTCAAAGACTGAGCCCAAATTCCTCCAAGTTCCTCCTCCCATAATGTGGATCTTTCCATAGTGGGTGAAGGCTTTGGCAGATACCTGGAATAACTACAGAGCCAAAGGAACTGCCTCTGAAAATCTGTATATTGGTATGGTCTCATCCTGGGGGATTAAATCTCCTCAGGTTACAGCATTTTTATCCAGCTCTGGCTGTACAGAAACTTCCCAGAAGTATAAGTTACCTGGAGAGCTTATTCTGGCAACAGAGAGAAATCCTTAATTGTTAGAACACAGCCAACTATTTTCTGACCAGGAGGCAGATCTCAAAACTGTATGTCGGGAGGCCACAACTGAGCTGTAACACTGAGGCTGACGGTGATCTCCCTAGGAAATCGGTTTTAGCCATAGGAATTACTGCCCTTTTAGAGCAGAAGGCCAGCATCTGACACCAAGTCTGAAATTCCAAATACCCCTTTGCTAGTTAGTCACTGCAAGATTGATTTCTGCCCCAAGGTTTGCTTTTTCCTCTACGATGAATTTAAAAGTATTAACTATATTTATACAATTACAAAAAGTGAACACATTTATTGTAAATGCAGAAAATTTGAAAGAAGAAAACAATCGTCCACAGATTTACCACTCAAAGGCAGTCAGCATTAAAACCCAGGGTATTTCCATCTTGTCATTTTTTCTGTGCATATTTAAGCATAAGCATGCTTGTCTATTATATATAAAGATTTTATGTCCCGATTACTTAAAATTTTATAACAGCATTTCTCCATGCTTTTGAAAACTTTGCACACCCATTTTGGTGTGTGCATAAGCATTCTGATAAATGAACATGCCATACTTCACTTAACCATTAGATGATATTGTTCAAAGTTAGGTTGTTTCTGGTGTTTTTCTATTTTAAAGATGCTGTGATGACTATATTTACATATAAGGTTTCTTTTTCTGTATATATGAGTGTTTCCTTAGAACATTTGGTTAGATTCCAAATCTCTCTCTCTCTCTCTCTCTCTCTCTCTCTCTCTCTCTCTCTCTCTCTCTCTCTCTCATAGACATGAAATACATGAGGCAGGAAAGTACACACATCTTAAGCTCATCCAATTTGTTCACATGTATCGACAGTGTGCCACCACCCAGATCAAGGTATCAAAGATTTCCGGCACCCCAAAAGGCACCCACGAGTCCCTTCCATGGCATTATCTTTAAACAAAACTTTGTACCCTACAAAGAAACACATCTTCCTTGCCCTAAAAAATTAGTAGTTTCTTTTCTGACTCAGAAAGTTATTACTGTGTTAGGTAGTGGCAATGCATTCCTCTACCAACCCCGTGGAACCGCACCGTACGGGACCCAAAGCAAGCTGCTCAGAGGTGTTTGCATTGCCTTTCAAAGAAACTCAGAGGAGAGCTCTTCAGACTTTACAGATGGCATTTGGGTCCTCTTCCAGCTGTTCTTAGCACATTGATTATAAAATACAAAGATGCTATATATTTTCTTTTTTTAATAATTTATTTTGGTATCATTAATCTACAATTACATGTGCAATATTATGGTTATTAAACTACCCCCTTCATCAGGTCCCCACCACCAACCCATTACAGTCACTGTCCATCAGGGTAGTGAGATGCTATAGAATCACTACTTGTTTTCTCTGAGTTGTACAGCCCTCCCCGTGCCCCCCCTCAACCTTACGTCTGCTAATCATAATGCCCCTTTTTCCCTCTTATCCCTCCCTTCCCAACCCTCTTCCCCAGTCCCTTTCCCTTTGGTAACTGTTAGTCCATTCTTGGGTTCTGTGAGTCTGCTGCTGTTTTGTTCAGTTTTTTTCTTTGTTCTTATACTCCACATATGAGTGAAATCATTTGATACTTGTCTTTTTCAGCTTGGCTTATTTCACTGAGCATAATACCTCTAGCTCCATCCATGTTGTTGCAAATGGTAGGATCTGTTTTCTTCTTATGGCTGAATAGTATTCCACTGTGTATATGTACCACATCTTCTTTATCCATTCATCTACTGATGGACACTTAGGTTGTTTCCATTTCTTGGCTATTGTAAATAGTGCTGCGATAAACATAGGGGTGCATATGTCTTTTTCAAACTGGGCTGCTGCATTCTTAGGGAAAATTCCTAGGAGTGGGATTCCTGGGTCAAATGGTATTTCTATTTTGAGTTTTTTGAGGAACCTCCATACTGCTTTCCACAATGGTTGAACTAATTTGCAGTCCCACCAGCAGTGTAGGAGGGTTCCCTTTTCTCCACATCCTCGCCAACATTTGTTGTTGTTTGTGTTTTGGATGTTGGCCATCCTCACCGGTGTGAGGTGATATCTCATTGTGGTTTTAATCTGCATTTCTCTGATGATTAGCGATGTGGAGCATCTTTTCATGTGCCTGTTGGCCATCTGAATTTCTTCTTTGGAGAAGTGTCTATTCATGTCCTCTGCCCATTTCCTAATTGGATTATTTGCTTTTTGTTTGTTACGGTGCGTGAGTTCTTTATATATTTTCGATGTCAACCCCTTATCAGATACATCATTTACGATTATATTCTCCCATACTGTAGGATCTCTTTTTGTTCTACTGATGGTGTCCTTTGCTGTACAGAAACTTTTCAGCTTGATATAGTCCCACTTGTTCATTTTTGCTTTTGTTTCCCTTGCCCGGGGAGATATGTTCATGAAGAAGTCGCTCATGTTTATGTCCAAGAGATTTTTGCCTATGTTTTTTTCTAAGAGTTTTATGGTTTCATGACTTACATTCAGGTCTTTGATCCACCTTGAGTTTACCTTTGTGTATGGGGCTAGACAGTAGTCCAGTTTCATTCTCTTACATGTAGCTGTCCAGTTTTCCAACACCAGCTGCTGAAGAGGCTGTCATCTCCCCATTGTATATCCAAGGCTCCTTTATCAAATATTAATTGACTGTATATGTTTGGGTTAATGTTTGGATTTTCTATTCTGTTCCACTGGTCTGTGGGTCTGTTCTTGTGCCAATACCAAATTGTCTTGACTACTGCGGCTTTGTAGTAGAGCTTGAAGTCAGGGAGTGTAATTCCCCCTGTTTTATTTCTCCTTCTCAGGATTGCTTTGGCTATTCGGGTCTTTTGTGGTTCCATATGAATTTTAGAATTATTTGTTCGAGTTCATTGAAGAAAGCTGTTGGTAGTTTGATAGGGATTGCATTGAATCTGTAGATTGCTTTAGGTAGTATAGCCATTTTGACAATATTGCTTCTTCTTGGCCAAGAGCATGGGATGCATTTCCATTTTTTAGTGTCCTCTTTAATTTCTCTTAGGAGTGTCTTGTAGTTTTCAGAGTACAGGTCTTTCACTTCCTTCATTAGGTTTATTCCTAGGTATTTTATTCTTTTTGATGCAATTGTGAATGGAATTGTTTTTCTGATTTCTCTTTCTGTTAGTTCATCGTTAGTGTATAGGAAAGCAACAGATTTCCGTGTGTTAATTTTGTATCCTGCAACTTTGCTGAATTCAGATATTAGTTCTAGTAGTTTTAGAGTGGAGTCTTTAGGGTTTTTAATGTACAGTATCATGTCATCTGCAAATAGTGACAATTTGACTTCTTTACCAATCTGGATGCCTTGTATGTCTTTGTTTTGTCTGATTGCCGTGGCTAGGACTTCCAGTACTATGCTGAATAACAGTGGAGAGAGTGGGCAGCCCTGTCTTGTTCCCAGTCTTAGATGAAAAGGTTTCAGCTTCTCACTGTTAAGTATGATGTTAGCTGTGCGTTTGTCATATATGGCCTTTATGATGTTGAGGTACTTCCCCTCTATACCCATTTTGTTGAGAGTTTTAATCAGGAATGGATGCTGAATTTTGTCAAATGCTTTTTCAGCATCTATGGAGATGATCATGTGGTTTTTATTGATATGGTGGATGATGTTGATGGATTTTCGAATGTTGTACCATCCTTGCATCCCTGAGATGAATCCCACTTGATCATGGTGTATGATCCTCTTGATGTATTTTTGAATTCGGTTTGCTAATATTTTGTTGAGTATTTTTGCATCTATGTTCATCAGGGATATTGGTCTGTAATTTTCTTTTTTGGTGAGGTCTTTGCCCGGTTTTGGTATTAGAGTGATGCTGGCTTCGTAGAATGAGTTTGGAAGTATTCCCTCCTCTTCTATTTTTTGAAAAACTTTAAGGAGAATGGGTGTTATTTCTTCTCTATATGTCTGGTAGAATTCAGAGGTGAATCCATTTGGTCCAGGGGTTTTTTTCTTGGGTAGTTTTTTGATTACTGATTCAATTTCGTTGCTGGTGATTGGTCTGTTTAGTTTTTCTGTTTCTTGCTTGGTCAGTCTTGGAAGGTTGTATTTTTCTAAGAAGTTGTCCATTTCTTCTATGTTTTCCAGCTTGTTAGCATATAGATTCTCATAATATTCTCTTATAATTCTTTGTATTTCTGTGGGGTCTGTCGTTATTTTTCCTTTCTCATTTCTGATTCTGTTTATGTGTGTAGATTCTCCTTTTCTCTTAATGAGTCTGGCTAGGGGTTTATCTATTTTGTTTATTTTTTCAAAGAACCAGCTCTTGGTTTCATTGATTTTTTCTATTGTTTTATTCTTCTCAATATGCTTTATTTCTTCTCTGATCTTTATTATGTCCCTCCTTCTGGTGACTTTGGGCCTCATTTGTTCTTCTTTTTCCAATTTCAGTAATTGTGTCTTTATACTATTCATTTGGGAACGTTCTTCCTTCTTTAAATAGGCCTGGATTGCAATATACTTTCCTCTTAGACCTGCCTTTGCTGCGTCCCACAGAATTTGTGGCTTTGTGTTGTTGTTATCATTAGTCTCCATATATTCTTTGATTTCTGTTTTGATTTGGTCGTTAACCCATTGATTAATTAGGAGAATGTTGTTAAGTCTCCATGTATTTGTGAGCCTTTTTGATTTCTTTCTAAAATTTATTTCTAGTTTTATACCTTGGTGATTTGAGAAGTTGTTTGGTAGGATTTCAATATTTTTGAAATTACTGAGGTTTTTTTTGTGGCCTAGTATGTGGTCTATTCTGGAAAATGTTCCATGTGCACTTGAGAAGAATGTGTATCCTGCTGCTTTTGGGTGTAGAGTTCTGTAGATGTCTGTTAGGTCCATCTGTTCTAGTGTGTTGTTCAGTGCCTCTGTGTCTTTTCTTATTTTCTGTCTGGTTGATCTGTCCTTTGGAGTGAGTGGTGTGTTGAAGTCTTCTAAAATGAATGCATTGCTGTCTATTTCTTCCTTTAATTCTGTTAGTATTTGTTTCACATATGCTGGCGCTCCTGTGTTGGGTGCATATATATTTATAATGGTTATATTTTCTTGTTGGACTGACCCCTTTATCATTATGCAATGTCCTTCTTTATCTCTTGCTTCTTTCTTCGTTTTGAAGTCTATTTTCTCTGATACAAGTACTGCCACACCTGCTTTTTTTCTCTTTGTTGTTTGCATGAAATATCTTTTTCCATCCTTTCACTTTTAGTCTGTGTATATCTTTGGGTTTGAGGTGAGTCTCTTGTAAGCAGCATATAGATGGGTCTTGCTTTTTTATCCATTCTGTTACTCTGTGTCTTTTGATTGGTGCATTCAGTCCATTTACATTTAGGGTGATTATCGATAGATATGTACTTATTGCCATTGCTGGCTTTAGTTTCATGGTTACCAAAGGTTCAAGGTTTGCTTCTTTACTATCTAACAATCTAACTTAACTTTCTTGTTAAGTTATTCTAAACACCGTCTGATGTTTCTTTATTTCTCTCCCTTCTTATTCTTCCTCCTCCATTCTTTATATACTCGGTGTTTTATTCTTTGTCTTTAGTTAGTATTTGGATGATCTCCTTTCTTTGCTATGATTTTATTTTCTCTAGTGACGTCTTTTTAGCCTTAGGGGTTCTTCCTTCTAGAGTAGTCCGTTTAAGATATCCTGTAGTGGTGGCTTATGAGAGGCAAACTCTCTCAACTTTTGTTTGTCTGGAAATTGTTTAATCCCTCCGTCATATTTAAATGATAATCGTGCTGGATACAATATTCTTGGTTCGAGGCCCTTCTGTTTCATTACGTTAAATATATCATGCCATTCTCTTCTGGCCTGTAAGGTTTCTGTTGAGAAGTCTGATGATAGTCTGATGGGTTTTCCTTTGTAGGTGATCTTTTTTCCCTCTCTAGCTGCCTTTAATATTCTGTCTTTATCTTTGATCTTTGCCATTTTTTTTGTGTTCCAATGAAAATTTATTTACAAATAGAGAAGAAAGTCCATAGTCACAGACGGCTGGTCTATATTCTTAAAGCATATAAATGTTTAATATTGGCCTTAGAGTCAAATTTATCTGATATTATATAGCTACACCTATTTTTGGGGGAGGAAGAGGGGAGGTTGGAGCGGCTATAGTATAGTGTTTGCTTGGTGTACATTTTAATATTTTTATTCTCATTTTTATCATTTGGTATTTTAAGGTATGACTCTTATGAGCTATATAAACTGACTTTGTATTTTTCAATAAGTCTGAATATTTTACTTCTACTCAGTGTACTTATATTTAATTAAGTTACTAGTATATTTGAGTTTAAATCTACAATATTAGTATTTGTGTTGTATTTTCCTATCTATTCTATTTCTTTTTCACTCTTACCTGGCTTTCTTTTGGAATAATAAAATGAAATATTATTATTCAGTCTTCTCCTTTGTTAGCTTATCAGTTGTATGATCTTTGCCATTTTAATTATTATGTGTCTTGGTGTTGTCTTCCTTGGGTCCCTTGTGTTGGGAGAGCTGTGGGCTTCCATGGACTGCGAGACTATATCCTTCCCCAGCGTGGGAAAGTTTTCAGCAACTATTTCTTCAAAGACATTTTCTATCCCTTTTTCTCTCTCTTCTTCCTCTGGTACTCCTATAATGCGAATATTGTTCCGTTTGGATTGGTCACACAGTTCTCTTAATATTCTTTCATTCCTAGAGATCCTTTTATCTCTCTCTGCCTCAGCTTCTCTGTATTCCTGTTCTCTGATTTCTATTCCATTAACAGTCTCTTGCATCTCATCTAGTCTGCTGTTAAGCCCGTCGATCGCTTGTCTGATTTCTGCATTGTCTTTCCTCACTTCCCTCACTTCCTCCCTCAGCTCTTGCACATTTCTCTGTAGATCCATCAGCATGGTTATGACTTTTATTCTGAATTCTTTTTCAGGAAGACTGTGCATTTCCATCCCTTCAGGCTCCCTCTCTGGGGTTGTCTTGTTGATTTTAGTCTGGACCATATTCCTCTGTCTTTTCATGGCTATAGAAGTGGTTGCTGGTAGTTCCCGCGTATGTCAGCTTGGTTCTTTAAGACTTAAAAAAAAAAAGCAAAAAAAGAAAGAAAGGAAAAGAAAAAGAAAGAGAAGAAAAACAAAAAACGAAACAAAACAAAACAAAAAAAAAGAAAAAAAACGCCCACTGGGAGTAGATTCTGTGGGGATGCTGTAGGTGGCGCTGTTGCTCCACTCTTCCGCAGCCGTGGCCGTGCCACTCCGCAAGGCCCTTTGTATAAAGCTCCGCCTCGCGGGGTGCCGTGTCCTCTCAGGTATAGCCACACGCTGTGCGCTTTCCTGTGTATTCTGGTCTCTCTTTTAGGAGTAGTTTTATTTGCTGTGTTTTTATAGATATATATAGTTTGGGGAGGAGATTTCTGCCACCTTGCTCACGCCACTATCTTCCCGGAAGTCCTCCGCTATGTATTTTCTATCTAGTTTAATAAATGACTTTGGGAGAAGCCAGCAATTTTCTCTCTTTCTAGCAACGGTGTAACTTTACACAATTAATTTGTTAAATGACAAGTCACCGTGGAAAACAGTGGAATGTTAACATAAAATATCTACACATACACATAAATATGTGTATGTGGAAAATATAATGAATAAAAAGAAATACAAGGCTATTCTGTGATCCTTTCCCTACTCCAGTCCTCATCACCACCACCATCATCATTGACACCATCATATGTGAGGGCCTACTATGTGTCAGAAATTACTGCAATGATTTATGTACATTGCCTCATTTAGGCTCCTCCCCATTTTACAGATGGGGAACCGAGGATGTGTGCCACACAGGGAGTAAGTATTGGGACTGGGATTTGAGTCCAGTGTGGTCTGCTTCCAGAGCTTGCACATGTAATCATGCCATATGTCTGTAAAGGTAACACACACTCCAGGTTTTAGGTGATGGCAGTTTACCGAGCTCCCACTTAATTTCTGACAGTTGACCTGTTTGAAATCGTATGTGCCCATTCTTGAAAAATGGAGTCTGCATCTTTGTAGCCTTGGTGAAGTAGGATACCCTACATTTTGCATAGTTAATAAACAAGTATGGGTTTAGTGGCATTAATGTTTCTAATAATGGCTTTATTGAGATATAATTTGCATACCATAGAAACTCAACTTTTTTTGCTGTATTTAGTTATGCAGCAACTACCACAGTCTAATTTTAGAGCATTTCCATCACTCTGCAGAGAAATCGCACCCCCATTATCAGTTACTCCCTGTTTCCCCCTTTCCCCAGCCTCTGGCAGCCACCAAACTACCTTCTGTCTCAATAGATATGCCTATTCCAGGCATTTCATAGACATGAAACCATACAGTGTGTGGTCTCTGGCGTCCGGTTTCTTTCCCGAGCATATTTTTGAGACTCATCCATGTGATAGCATGAATCAGCACTTTGTTCCTTTATGTTGCTACGTGGTTGTCCAGTGCGCCATTACTATTTTCACCATGCTGGACATCTTTCTCATTCTTTTCTAGGGTATACGGTTCAGTTTGTTCAAAACTGTCTTCCCCTTTGTCAAGTAAAACCCCTCCCACCCCCTCTCCCTCCTGTTGCAGTTTATTCTTAAAGAGTTGCTTTGCCCTTCCTTCCTTTCTCTGTCTCTTTTGAAATTTTCATTGTTTTGTTTTGCCTTATTGATATTCAAGACTTTAATCCATCTGGAATTTCTTGTATATAAGAGCCCAACATTTTTTTCTCCCCGTGGAAAAATCAGTTGGAACAGCAACATACTTTAAATATTCAAATATCACTTTTCTCTGTATGAAATCTAGGAGACACATTTTTTTATTTCTGAAACAGCAATACTATATTTATTTGCTTATATTTAACTTCATGCTCTGTTCTGATATAAGTTAAGGCAAGTATATTCCTGCCATTTACATATTTATTTATTGGCTATTTTAGGGCATTTGCTCTTCCATTTGTTTAATCCAATCACCTTCTTTCCCTCCCTCCACTACTGAAAGCAAACTGTTGATATTCTAATTGATACTGTAATTTTTACTTAATTTCATTACAAATTGCATTTTATATCAATCTCCCCACTCAGAATGTAGTATTTATTTCCATTTGTGTGGCTCTTGTTTCATGAAATTCAGTGAAAATTTGGGAATTATTTTTTAAATAGTTTTCTTCATTTTCTTTTTAAGTGTATTTTAAAATTGAAGCATAGTTGATATACAGTATTATATTGGTTTCAAGTATACAACATAGTGATTTCAACAGTTGCATACATTATTAAATCCTCACCCCAACTAGGGCAGTTCCTATCTACCAACATAGAAAGCTGTTATGGAACCATTGACTATATTCTCCGTGCTGCAGTACCATCCCTGTGATCAATTTATATTATGATTGAGATTTTGTGCCTCTTTATCCCCCTCACCCATCCCCGCTACCCACCCTGCACATGCTAACCACACCCCCATGGTAACCACCAGTCATAGAATTCTTGAGCCTTTTCTTCTTAAATGGTTTCCTAAGTTATTTTATAGTAGATGCTTGCGACTGGGGTATGTTTTCTAATTTCTCCTCATACCCATTTCAAAGTTATTGTTAGTACGTAGAAAAGATATTAATATTGTATAAGCTTATTGTTTTCAATCACCTTACAAATACCCTTATTGTTTCTACCAGGATTACTGTCATTATCTTTAACTAGAGGACACTAGTTTTCCTTAGTATTCAAGCAAACCATCAGGAAAAACAGAATTTAAGCTTTTCTTTTCCAATCCTTACATTGATTCTTTTCTTAATGCATTTGCAAAAACTTTTGTAATTATTGAAGCATTTTAATTTTTGCCATTTTAAAATAGTTTTCTTGTTGTTCAACAGCCTTCATTACATTTAGGTGACTCCTTTCTATTAATGTTTTAATTGGTAATTTATCAGAAATGACTACAAATTTGATCAAATGACCTCAGCTTCACCTTGAACCCAATACTGTAATTCATGGATATGTTGATACCTTCCCCGATTCAAACGAGCCTTGATTTCCTGGAATGAGTTCTCCTTGGTCATAACACTTTCTTTGATGCTAGTATTTATTCAACATATTTGTCTTTATTCATAAGTAAATTTTATTTTATAGTCTTTTTTTCTAGTGTTATCTTCATCAGAACTGGGTTTTGAATGAATTGAAAAGCTCCTCATTATTTTCTGAGGGGAAGGGAATATCTACCCTGGCTGCACATTGGAATCATCTGGAGAGCTGTTTTAAAATGCTGGTAACTGGCACGCCCCACACAGATTAGGAATATCTGCATGTGGGATTGGGACATCCTTAGTTTTAAAAAACTCACCTGGAGCTTCTGTCATTCAGTCGAGTCTGAAGACCATTGTGTGTGATCTGGAATTACTTAAATAACACTGGAGCAATCTGTCTTTCATATAAGGTTACATAGTGAACGTCTCTGATCTGGGAGTCTTTTTCTTTGCTAAATCTTTCATCTCTCTTGGGTATATTGATTTCTTCAAGTTTGCTACCTTTTCTTGGGTCATTTTATATACTTTTCTCAGGAAATTAGCCATTTCATCTAGGTTATCAAAGGTGTTGTCATTTTTCTTCTCTTCTGTAACTTTGGTTGTCTTAATTTTGATATGGCCATATTTTCTTTTTTCTTTAATCAGACTTGAGGGGGCTTAATCTGGTATTTTTTCAGTTAAAACATTTTTAATTGAGTTATAATTGACATATTACATTACTTTCAGATGTACAATATGATTTGATATTTGTATATAGTGAAATGATCACCATTATAAGTCTACTTAGCATCCATCCCCATACATAATTAAAAAATTTTTTTTCTTGTGATGAGAATTTTTAAAATACTTTAGCAACTTTCAGACATACAATACAGTATTATTAAGTGTAGTCACCATAAGTAGATTCCATCCCCATGACTTACTTATTTTATAACTGGAAATTTGTACCTTTTGACCCCCCTCACCCAATCTGGTATTTTCAAAAATGAGCTTTTGAGTTTATTTTCCTTGCAGCTATTTATACTTTCCGTTCTATTATGTCTGGATTATATCATTATTAATTTTTTATTCAAAATTTCTTTTAGCTTATTTTGTTCTTATTCTAACCTCCTGGGGTTCATAACAACATCCTGTACTGTCTTATTAGTCATTCTTCATAATGAAGGCATTGAAGTCTATTAATTTTCCTCTGGCTACAGCTTTGTTATATTCCATAGATTCTGTTATTAAGTGTTCTGATATTTATTTTTTAAAAGTTGAATTCTGTTGCCTAGGATTGTGTTTCTCAATTGTTAAGCTAAAAAATAGTATTGCTAACATTACTGGATTATTATCAGAGAGAATTTGGCTTGACCAAAATCTCTAATTTCACTTGTTGAGGCTTTATGTCCAGATATATGAAAGACTTCATGCATATTAGAAAGTAATATTTATTTTCCCCTAAGGCAAATATGTTTCTGTATATATATCTGTTACATTGAGTTCATAGGTTTCAGAATGCAATTTCTCCATGCCCTTACTTATTTTTATTTCTATTTGTCTGCTTGATAGGGATAGAAGTTTATGGATTTCTTCCGATACATATGTATTTATTTTCTCAAGTTCTCATTGTTTTTCTAATAGTTTTCATTTTTCGTACTTGGTGATACTATGTTCTTGGCTCCAATTGCTTTTTAACATTTCCTCATTTATTTAAGCCCCATGACAATCCTAGGAGAAGAGTAAGATGTGAAATAACTTGCTGAGTTCCCAGAGTTACTAAGAAGTAGATGTAGGATTCAAACCAGGGTGTTTTGGATCCAGAAACTTGTTCTCATCCATCACCCTGTTTGTGACATCTGTGACATGGTTGGCCTTCCCCTCCTGCAGATAGCCCCCTCGTTACATGGCTGCTGTGGGTTCTCCGTCTTCCTGTTTCTGTAACTACAGTGGATGGGTCCCAGGTGACCACCAGACTCAAGCCAGATAAATCAGTACCTTTTGCTGATGTGATTTTGGACTATGATTGAAAAAGCGATTGATTCATTGATCCAACAAAATTTCATTGAACACCTGTGATGCACCAAACACCTGTTGGGGGTGGAGTAATGAAAAAAACAAACAGACCAACACTGGCCTCCTGGAGCTTATGATCTAGTGGGGTGAGAGAGACATAAAACCAAAACCATAATAAATGACTCTTGTCTGAGGGGTGATCTGTGCTACAGAAAACAGTGGAACAAAGTAAAGGCGATTGGGAGTGTTAGCTGGAGCACTGCGTTTTCACTGGGACAGTCAGGAGGCTTAAGTAAGAAGGTGACATTTGTACAAAAACTTGAACAAAGTGAGGGAGAGAGACATGCAGATATCCGGGTGAAGGCCATTCCAGCGAGCGAGGGGCCGGGGCACTGCCATGCGGGTTCCTGCCTGGTGTGGAAGCCAGGGTGGGGGAGCCGTGTGAGGAAAGGAGTAGTGCATGCGAGGCGGGCGCTGAGCTGAGGGGCAGGGCTAGGGTGTGTGCAGAGCCCAGTGGGGCCGGGGACCCAAAGCCTGACTGGCAAAAACATAGGAAGGGAGGAATTTGGGGGCAGTCGGGTAGACAATTCTTTTAAGGACTTGTGCCTTGAAGGGAACAGAAATGGGGCAGACACTAGAGAGTGAAGTGAGGCCAATACAGCATTTAAAACATTTTTTTGGTTTATTTTTAACCACAGAGATAGTAGGAAGTTTGGATACTGGAGGGAATAATGCCACAGAGAAGAGAAAATAATAAAGGAAAGAGAGGGAAGTGTTGGAGGAATGTTCATAAAAAGGTGAGGGCGAGTTCAGTGGACAAGAGGAGGAGGGGTCGCATGCGTGAGGGGGTAGTCTGTCCATCAAAGCACTGTCAGTGCCCACAGGCAGGGGGCTGGGGAAAGGAGGCAGAGGGAGCTTGCGGGAACTCCATGTTGCCTGCTTCCTCCTTTCTCAGTGACCTAGGCAGCGCGGTCAGAAGGCAAATGAAGAAGGAAGAGGCATGCCAGAAACTGGAGAGGAGTGTGAACGGGGGTCTAAGGTGTGAGAGAGAGATCAGACTAGACTACGTGAGTGGTCAAGCAGCATCGAAGGCCCACTTGGACCCGTGGCTGTCGATGGACAACCTGCCCCTTTATGGCAGCTCTGGCGTGTAACCCTCAGGATCCTGATGGCTGTCTTCCTTACCCATGGAGGGCATTGCCCCGCCATGAGAGAGATCAATCAGACACGCAAAGAAGCAGAAACAAGAGATGAAGGGACTTACTGATGTGTTTGGGTCTCTGGTTGCAGCTTTTCCCAAGGCCTAGCTTTATCCCTTACCTTCTTTCAGTTAGATTGTTTAATTCCATCACACACCTCAGCATGCCAGCTGTAGAGACAGAAATTCAGCTTGAGTGGCTTCAACCAGTGGGGCTGGGGGAGGGGTTCATTCTTAGGTTTGAAAACCTTCCAAGGATGGACCATATACAGCAGATGACAAAGGCATCAGGGACCCAGGCTGCTGCTTTTTGGCTCATCACCTCCACCGCTGACTTCTATCCTCATGATGACAAGATGGCTGCTGGAGTTCCAGCTATCCTTTCTACATTCCCGACAGAAAGAAGGGGAATGGCAAGGGACAAAGGGCACTCATCCCAACTGATTCAGCACCCTCCCCCAAAAGATGTCTTGGGAGCTCCACAGTGATATCTACTGTTCTTTCTTTGATCTCCTCTAACTGTAAGGAAGACTGGGAACCGTGGCTTTCTGTTCAGGCACATCATCACCCTAAATAAATCAGGATTCTTTGTCAAGCAAGAAGGGAATAATAGCTATTTGGTAGGCAGCTAGCTAACTCAAGCATATCTAATGGCCTTCCAATAAACTCTTTTTTCCCAGGAGTCTTTTTGGATTCCTGAGCTGTACAAGCAAAAGATCCTTGAGAGACACTGAAGAATCACAACAGGTACAAGGTGGGTTGAGATGGGATGCAGAACAGACCCTGCAGACAAGATGGGAGAGGATGAGTTTGGCAATACAAGTGACCTCCCAACTTAAAGATGCAGGGGCCAGATAGAAGCATCTGGAACACAGAACCTTTGAGAGGGCTGAGGGTAAAGTTGATAAAGGGTATGTGGACAGAAGACTTTAAGAATTAATATATCAATTGCTTTCATTCCTTTTTTGTAAGATAGTATCTTTTAACTTTTTAAAATTTTTAATGGACTTTTCCTAACCCATTCCATACCCCCTTCATGCCCATGCAAATAGTTAGTTTTTATTAATCATTGTTTTGGGAAAAATCCAAAATGGCCAAAAACCTATGAATTAAGCAGCATTTTTCATTTATATATCACAATAGCATGTATACACATTTGAAGAAATAGACCTCCCATTATTTATTCAGCTGACAGATGATGCGTGGTGCATAAAAGGCATCAGACTCCTCAAACAGTTGCATTTTATGAGAACATCCGTGAAACCCTCCAGTGTCATTCCCTCAGTGAGGTGCCCCTGACCAGCTGGTTTAAACTTCCCCTATTCTAGTCACTAGCAGATGGCTCCTTTTCATTTCCTTCTGCACACTCTCTACTGTCTTGCTCTTACTTGTTTATGCATCTATTTACTTGTCTTGGCCCCATCTTCCCCACTAGGCTACAGGCTCACAAAGGTTGGGACCTTCCATGCCTTATTTATCATTGAATCCCCAGCATGAGCAACATCCTGGGCATCAGGTAAATTCTCCTGATGGCTCTGATTTGTTGACGTCCTCAGTACAGGGCTTAGCGCACAGTCAGGGCTCAGTAAATGCTGACCGTCCCCATCACTATCATTCTCATCACCACCAGCATCATCACTGATACCCGCACAGTTCTAAGCCTGTGGCCTCAGGGATCAGATTGGGCACCACTGACATGCACGATGAACATTTAAAGGGGAAAAACGAAGTCTGCTAATAGTCTGAGACCTGGCCCAGGAGTGTGACCCCTTTTCAAACATCACAGTGTTCAAGAGCAGTATAAAGGCTGCAAGGCTGCAGGGGCTCCACGGGCTGGCACAGAACAAGGCCAGACGATCCCGTAACAGTGAGGTGGTTTCTGATTTCCACATGTCCTTTCTTCAGCTGGCCCCTGCTCCTCTTCCCCATTACCCACTAGCCTCTCCCCGTCCCCGTCCTCCACCTCTGCAAATTGGTGAGGCTGTCGTCTGCACTGGATGGATGCCAGCCCTACTTAGGAATCCTGCTTTTCCTTGCTGTCTCCAGACGTTTTCTACAGGGAAGTATGTAGAGGAAAGTTATTTGCTACCTAGAGCTCCCTCTGCTGATACACCGGGTGGATGACACGTTGTCAAACCTGCGGGTTTCAGCACAGCTGGGTGTCTGGCAGGGCATGTCTGCCTACTTGTGCCTGCGGTCTGATCAGAGGCTGTTTCCTTCTCTCAGGGATGGGGGATACAGGTGGTGCGTGTCCATGGCCTGGTATGCTTTAGGGGTGCCAGAGGCTTTTAGCATCCTGGCTGTGCCGATCTCCGCATGCCCAGGAATCCTGGTGCTTGCATGCACTTGTTGGAGGGAACCAGGGGATTCCTAGCAGTGGAAAGATGTTCTGTGCATAACTCTCCGACGGCGCTTAGAAACAGGTGACCCATGTTTATTATTTCTGTTTGACACTGAAGTGAAACCTAGGGGGGAGGTATTTTATATTTTAAGAGTACACTCAGGGTCAAAACAGGGTCAACAACAGAGCCTGGGTAAAAACAGGCTCTAATAAGCCAAAATGAAACGGACACATGATTAAGATCTAAACAAAAATAAGCACATATTTGACTAAATTGACAAATTTAAATAAGTTTATTTAAATTCAGAAGGCATGCCCTGCCCTAGCTCTCACGTACCTTCTGTTAGGGTTGCTGACGGAGGGAAGGGGGGGGGCATTTCTTTATAGCCCAGCCCATCACTGTGACCAGGCCAATGTTCCTTCAACACTGCCACTGGCCAGTGCCAACATTTATATGAAATATGTGGCACTCTGTTATATATAATCCCCAGACCCCCAACAGCCTTAGGACATAGGCAGTATTATTTTTCTTTACCTTTTACATATTGCAATACTAAGGTTCAGTAGTGTTAAATGACTTGCCTTAAAACCAGACAACTAAAAAATTGCAGAGATGGTTGCAGTTTCTGTAAACTTGTAAGTACTGGGCTCAGATCCACTGACTTGTGTTCATTCCATGCCCAAAGTTTACTCAGTCCCTTGCACTATGCAGAATAACAGAGAGAGCAGAGATAAATGAGAAGAGGTCCTTGCACTTGGGGGTACTTGGAGTTCTCTATTAAAATGGAGGACTAGATTAAGTGCTGCTTCCTCCAGGCATCCCTCCCCGACTGCCCCCTTTTTCCCTCTGGTATCTTCGGGCACTCATAGTTGACACTTCCTTACTGTTACTTATGACACGAGTAATACCTCACATTTGTTAAGCACTTGTCATGTGCCAGTCTGTATAGGAAAAATCTTTGCATGGGTTATCTCATTTAATCCTTATAAGGAATCTATGAGAGAGGCCCTATCATTATCCCCCATTTTACAGATGAGGAAACTGAGGCATAGAGAAGGTGAACAATTGACACTAAAAGTCTCAGTTTTTATTCCCAGCTCTGCTGGGAACCTGTTTGGCAGCTGGGAACCTATCTGACAGCTCTGTGAGGCTGAAGAACCCTCCTCCCCAGGTTTTCCTAGCTTAGCGCTGGCACCTGGGAACTCAAATCTACTTGTTGATTTACTCTCCCTTTGCTTGAAAGTGATGACGAAACAAGATTTGGGGATGGGAGAGGGAGGGAATCCCCCAAATCAGATGGAACTTCTTTAGAGCTCTGGTTCTGAGTTCATGCAAGAGTAGGAACCATATTTCAAAAGAAATATTCCTTGGGGAATCTTCTTCATATCTATTTTTTTTTTTTTGCCCAGCATGATGCCTGGCACATAACAGGGGCCAATACATCTATGTTGAATGACTGAATGAGCTTTAAAACTTCTAAAGAAACTTGCTGCCGTTACTATGGCTGGGGACAGAGTCTCGGGCAGTACTCGGCTCCATCTTACACATCAGGCTCCAGGAAGATGCTTGTGGTGCTGGCCGACTGTCTCGGGGCCGGAAGATAGTCTTGGTGACCCTAGAAGCTTGCCTTCCTGCTCTTCAATCTCAGGTGATTTTTCATCCTAAAAACCTCACATAAGCCGTTTATGGCATCCATAACCTGCCCAGAGCTTTTAAACCTTTTTCTCACATGGTTTTTTATGAGTTGAGATAAACAACTCTCTCTCCTGGGACTTGGGGGCCTGGATCCTTAACCGCACTCCTTCAGCCTGTGGCCCCCGGGGTAACTGAACCAGAGCGAGGGCCCCCAAAGGGCTGTGGTTAAGTGTGTCACATGCAGGAAGCCAATAATATCATTGCTGCTTAGAGGAAAAATGCAGCAGAGACCTTGAAGTGAAGATGGGCCAAAGGGCAGCAATGCCAAGAGCCCCCAGGGCAGACTCTGCTGGGATTGGGAAGCTCTGTTTAGACACCGAGGAAGGGTTCTGGGGACTGATATGATGAGTTTGGGGATATCTCATCGAATCCTTTATTTAAGGCATTCAAAAAACTGAAGTCGTGGTCGGGGATTGACTTGCCCAAGATCATGTAGCATCAAGGTGAGAGCATGGAATAGATAATGGTAGCTGCCTCCCTCGCACCTGTTCCCTCCCTCCCATCAGACCCTGATCCCTATGAAACATCCAGGTGGTTGCAGGAAACTGGCTTCTCCCCAGTGCCAGAGACTTTGGCCAAGCTGATCAGTCTTCCTGGCCACAGCGCTTGGTTAAGGCATAACCTGTGACCTAAAGTTGGCCCAGTTCCAGAGAATCTGGACCTCTGAGGAGAATGCTGGGAAATACTGCTCCTCCTTCCCCTGGGCTAGGAATGAACAAAGGATGCAAGTGGTCCCAGCATGATGCCATGCTGTGACATGAAGAGAGAGTGTCAGGATGAAGCAGACCTCCTGAAACGCAGAGAGGAGAGATGGAAAGAAAAGGAATCCTAGGGCATAGTTCTGAGTTGCTGGATCAAACCTCACCTGATGTCTTCACTGTGGAATGTGCAGTTAAATGATCCAGTAAGTGCTATTTTAAAGACAATTAGAATAGATGTTTTATTACTTGTAACCAAAATATTCCCAAAAGATGAGCAGATGCCAGAAGACTCATGGCCACAGAAGCATGCCTCTGTCATCCTGTTTCACTCCTGGCTGGGAGGGCTTAGCCCAAAGGTAAGGCCTGGCCAGGCTGTAGATACTCTGAATGCTGATTCTAGTCTGGAGTTCAGACTATCTGTTAGCTGGCATTTTATACTCATGGTTCAGGGAAGCGGGTTGACTTGTTACATGGGCCCAGAAAGCATTTTCTTGGTGGTCACTTCCACCCCAACCTAACCAGCACACAGCAGTTTGTACACTTGGTGACAGTGACCTCACTGCTTTTTAATGACCATAATCTACATGTAGCTCCTCCTTTAGACCCCAAGCTTGCCGAGGGGGAGACTAAGCCATATTACTCACCTTTGGATCCTTGCACATGGCTGAGTGTCTGCTACAAGTATGATGTTGATGGACTCTTGTGGAATAGATGAAACAATCTCTTTCTCCTCCCCATTTCTTTCTTGGATGGTTCCTGTTTATTCCTCCACTTTCTTCTCTTTAAAAATTAGGTAAGATTTAAAAGCACAGCAGACATGATACAAAGCATTCACCCCAAGTCCCCTATTCACAAATTGGAGACTTGATCTGCTTTTACATTCTCATAGTGCTAAGTCCTGTCCAGGACACCCACTCCCTCTATCTGCTTGCTGTGTGTTCAGGGCTACTGTGGATAAAGCCAAGGGAGGGGAAGACTGGAAAGACTGAGTCAGAGAAGGCGGGAGGGGGGGGTGGTGAAACTTGAGTCTGTTGGAATCATCAGTCTAAACCCTCATTGACAGAGGAGGAAGCTCAGGACCAGGGAGGAGTCCTCCTGGCTCAAGGTCACTGGGATAGTCCAGCCTGGATAAGAAAGAACTCCAGTTTACAAGGCAAGACCTGGTCCCCAGCAGAGCCCTGTACAGAGAGGAAGGAAGGCTTCAGGGTGGATGGGAAGAAGGAACTGGTGGGAGGCTCAGGGACCAGACTTCAGGACATGCAGCCTATGAAGAAACTGCTGTGTCTCCCTTTCCCCACTAAAGCCCTTGCTGGACAACTGGTTTTGGAGTCTGGTGGCGTGTGCATCCTTGGGGAGCAGAGACATGACTCAGTGAAGCACTCAGTACGTTGTTGGCACTAGGGGACAGGGTGTGGTTCAGGAGGCACTCACAGAGACTCATTCATAGCCTCCTCCCTGCCCCTTAAAGCCAGGGATCCAGGGATCCGCCGCCTGAGACTCCCCGGGGCTCTGACACTCCTGAAACGTTTCTCACGTCTCCACCTGTCAAGCAGTCTTTGTGCCCTCAGATGATACCTGGACGCAAACTCTGGGGCGGGGAGCCTGCTGCACTCAGCGGCCTCATGCTTGCTTCCCGCAAGGCAGGATCTCAGGACCCCCAGATCTGCCTGACCTCCCCTTGATTCCGAGGGGGCCCACCCTCATCCAAAGCTCTCCCTGCTTTTCTGTCCCCGCCTCTTTTTCTCTGCCGCGGGAACTGTCCCCTCTCCCCCCGCCCCACTCGCACTCCTGTCGTGGGGGTGGCAGTCCTCTCGGCTCGCCCCCACCCCCCTCCTTTCCCTCCTCCTTCCCCCTCCCTCGCTCCGCCCCCAGGCCCCGCCCTCTCCGGCCCGGCCCGCGCCCCGCAGCCCCTTCCCCGCCGCCCCCCTCCCCCGGGAGAGGGCTGTGGGGAGGGGAGCCCCGGGCTAGGCCCCCTCTCTGCGCGCCCCTGCCCGAGCGCGCGCGCGGCGCCCCCTCCGCGGCCTCCGGCGCCCGCCTCCCCGCCTTCCCCTCCTCCTGCTGACGTCCGGGTCCCTGCCCGTCTGAAAACTCCGCGCCGCGGCGGTGGAGGCGGCGGCGGCGGCGGCGGCAGCGGCGGAGGAGGAGGAGGAGCAGCGGCGAGCCGAGGCGGCGGCAGCGGCCCGAGCGGGAGCCAGAGCGGCAGCCGGCGGCCGCGGGAGCCGCGGGGAGCGCGGGGGCGGCCCGGAGCGCCCGGGGTCCCCGCGCCCCGCTCGCCCGCCGCGCTCCGAAGATGGTGGCGGCGCCGTGCGCCCGGAGGCTGGCCCGGCGCTCACACTCGGCGCTGCTCGCGGCGCTCACGGTACTGCTTCTGCAGACGCTGGTCGTGTGGAATTTCAGCAGCCTCGACTCCGGGGCCGGGAGCGCGCAGGGCGCAGCGGCCGGCGGCGTGGAGCAGCCGCCTCCGGCCCGGCCCCGCGCCGGGAGCGCCGGGACCTGCCCGCCGAGCCCGCTGCAGCCCGAAGAGGCGGCGGAGGACGGGGGCCCTCGGCGCGGGCGCGAGGAGGCGGCCCCGCAGAAGCCCGGGCGCAGCAGCTGGCCAGCCGGGGGGCACTGCCCGCGCGGGCGCTGGTAAGATGCCCTTTCGCCCCGGAGGGAAGGAGGGCGGGAGGCAGCCCCGACCCCACGACCCGCAGCCCTTGAACCCCGGTCATCAGACTGGGACTCCCGGAGCCTAGCGGCTCCACATCTCTTCCCCGGGAAGCTGGGGTGGGGTCCCTGCCATGGCCCGGGGACCGCGGGCTGCCCCATCCCGAGTCTGAGGACTGCCCCCTTGGGGCCTGGGGAAGTTATCTCCAGGGGAGGCGCTTTGGGGGTTACCCGAGCCTGGCTGGGTTCCTGTTCCCCGTCGCTCTTGCTGGGCGCCCTGACTTGCTCTGTGCGTGTGCGTGTCGGTGCCTCGCTCCCCTAGAGTGTGGATCGTGCCCGGGATCCCGGCCGCCGCCGCTCACGGGTGTTGCTCACAGCATCTCTCCGGATTTTGCTGAGCTGAGTGCAGACAACTCAGTCTCTTGCTTGCCGCCTCCTTGCCTTTGCGGGCCTCAGAAGGGGTCTGGATTGGTGTCCCAAATCTCCAGCCGTGTCCCTGAATTAAGACTCAGTCTTGGGTGCCTGGTCGTACGCTGGGTCTGCCGCCTCCATCTCTGGGTGTCCTGCCTCCTCCGCCTGTAGCCTTGCCCTCTCCCTGTGCCCTCGCTGACTTTCCCCACCCTGCTCCCTTGTGTCAGGGCACAGCCTCTTCTCCTAGATGGCTCTCTCTGGCTGTCTTGTGTGTAGCTGATTCCTGTCGCCCACTCTGTGTCCCACCGCACCATCATGACTTCTGCTCCTGTGGGTTTTCTTTGCCTTCCTTGGGTGTGAACAGTCTGAGCCCTGAAACTGTTCTTTCTGCAGATCTTCTGGGGCACCTGGGCGTCTCCCTACTCTGTCCCCAACTTCTTCAGGGATGCCTTTCACATCTTCTTTGGGCTGCCTTGCTGAGCCCACTGAGCTAGGAGCACACGACAGGAGGTCAGAGTCCCCAGCCCTGGGCCAGGCTCTCAGGGCCCTGTGGATGTGAGTGTCTGTCTTAGGAATAACAATGTGCATTATGTCTGTCTGTATCTTCATCATGCCACTTGCCTACAGGGATTCTCAGCCTTTGGGGGACCTCAGACAACGGGGTAGTTTCAGGATCCTTAGGCACTGCATGCATGTCTCTGTCATTTGTCCCTTTGCGAGCCCTCAGTGAAGACTGCCGTCAGACACAGCATGATGCTTTTTGATCTGCTAAACTTCTTTGGAGTCAATGGCAATCCTCTTCACCAGAGTGTGTCTCTTTGTGCCTGTGGGCCGAGCCAGCCCCAGGACGCGACGCGATGGCAGTTCATGTTGCTGGCTGGTCTGTCTGGGTAGCAGGAGATGTCTTTCCCTCATTGTGGGGAGGAGAGTGGAGTGAGATTCCTGATGGAGAGCTAGAGCATCCCCAGTATCCTGTGGCCTCTTACTGATAGCGAAGGGCACTCCCCGACGCTGCCTTTCAACTCTTGGAGTAGTGATGTGTTGGGGCAGAAATGCAATTAGAAGTTAATTTTGGATTTGGATCCCTGCTGGGAGATGGGCTGAGAGTGGGTTCAGGACGTGCACTGCTGGCCCAATGTGGGTACATGGAGGATGGACACTGGGGACATGGAGCTTACTGTATTATCCTTTGCATCTGGGTTTCAGATGGGCAGCAGGAGGTGTCTTTTGGCAAATGCCACTTGTTGAAACAAGTGGAGAGAAGGCAGGAGGCCTGGCCCCTGACATTTTGAGTACTCTGTCCACACCTCCTCCTTGTGTGGACACATCTTATTATAAGTTCAGCATCATATTCTCTCACCTCCCAGCTCAGCCACAGAGGTTTGCAATGGGAAGATGGGAGGGAGCATGCTGTTTTTCCTTTTTCATTCCTTTTGGAAAGCCAGTTCCAGCCACAGAGTCACTTTGCTTTTTCCAAAACTCTGCTCTCAATTGCAAGTCCAGGTCCTGTCTCCCTCCCTGTGTCCCCCAGGGCCTCAGTGTCCTCACCTTCTGATAGAGCCATGTATTTCTTTTCTCTTTTTCTGCCCCCCTCCTCTCTTTGTGGTTGTCTGTCATAATGTTCACACACCACCTGTATTTGTGTTTTATTTTACCAGCTTTCTGTCTCCTCTCTTTTTCCTCCCGCATATCGACCCTGTACTCTGCTAGATCCTGAAATCGTAGTGCAGACATGCCAGGTGGAGCGGGGGTCTGTCCTCCTCCGGCTGTGCCCACCCAGCCCCTGCCCTTCCGTGGAACTCAAGGAGACCAGAAGGGGGCAGGCTGTTCCCAAAGTCCAGTGTTGTCTGAGCCTGGGTTGCAAAGCTAGGAGAGGATCAGACCGTTTCTACAAGCCACAGAGGCCCTGGCAATGTGCCGTTTGTTTGCAGACCCTGCCGGGATTCTGGTGTGATGCTTTGGAGGTAGTTTCAGGAGTGAGACATTAAAAAATAATTTTCCAGAGGGCTCTCCTTAAAGAGCTGGTAGGACACATGTTTAGGAGATGATGCTTTATCTCTGTCCTGTTGAGGGTGGTGGTGGATGGGGTGGGGAGGGTAGTTGTGGATCTTGCCCATGGAAGGAATCTGTGGCCCTGCTGGTGGCAGAGGGGACGTCCCCAGGAGTATCAGGCCAGCATGGTGTATAGCACATTTTCTAAACCACACCTTGCTGCTTCCCTGTGCCCACCCTCCCACAGTTTCTGCACTTGCACCTTTTATGTTTAGGGAGCTGTGCTTCCAGTGGAAGGACCTGATTGTATTTCTGGTGCATTTTAAGAAGCCAAGAAGAAACACCCGGTTTGTTAAGCAGGCAGAGTCAGAAAGCGTGAGGATGGTGGCAAGGCTGGCATATCCATCAAAGACTTGTCGGCTTCTCCTTTTCCTCTCAACCTCTTTCAAAGCCTTTAAATATTAGAATTACTGGGTGGATTGCAGCTGAGTTTTGTGGCTGTGACATTCATTCCTTCATTGGGTCCCCAGTAAGCTGTGGATTTTACTGCCATCTCAGAATGTAAGAAACAGATAGGCTCACTTGTAAAGGGAGGGAAAACATTGTGTAGAGTGTCAAAAAGATCATCTACAGGTTCTGAATAGATTTTGGAGAAAATGAGAAAGAGCTGTGCGGTAATGTAATGAATATTTATTTTCTTTCCCTTTGCCTCCCATGATACTTTTGAAGTCCACACATTTATTGCTTGTGCCCTTAGATAAACTGTTTCTCAGTAAGCTTCATTTTAAGAAACCTAATTTTTTATTGCCCTTATACACACACTTACAGTAGAATGGGGTTTCTGTATTGTCTGACCCCTTGGAAATGTTGATTTTTCGGCAGAAATTCCTCATACTTCACATTACTCAGATAACTCAGGACTTTTTCAGACATTGGCAGAGACTTTGAAAAATTGGTTCACTGTATCCAGATTGCCTCTGGTTCTAACAGCCTCAGAGGCGTAGCTTTTCTTCCTAACCAAATGTTGTGAGATCAGAGAGAACAGAGGGTATTTTATTGATGGCTCGTTTTTTTTCACACTGTCAATGGAGTTCTATTTTGCTTGAGCAATCCATTACACTTTGTATACAGAAATATGCATCACTGAACAATATTTATCTTACTACACATGTTGCCATCTGCTTAATCATATACTGGAAAATGTTAAAATAGGTACAAGAAAGTAGAAATGATTATACACCTATGTATATATATATATATATGTATATATATATACATATAATCCCTTCTACTTTTCTTACACTTAAGACATTCTCTCTAGTTTATTAATTCTTTTTGTTTGTTTGTTTTTTAATCTTCCAGAAGTCTGAGTGACAAAATGCTTGCTAATTTGTAGGCAGGGAACCAAAGCATAAGTTTCTGTGTGCTGGGCCTTGTCCAACTTTGATCCATGGTCTTAACAGAAAAGGAAATTTGGTGTCTTGAGCTAGAACAGATACTTGACATCAGTGTGTATGTGTGTGTATGTGTTTCCCCAGAAAACAAAATATCCTTAAGGATTTATCTATAGTAAGATTTTCCCCTTCCAGCCAGAACTGTTTATGATTATTGTGGCCGTAAATCTCTATGCAGAAAGACTGAAATGCATGGTGCCAACATAATTGGACTTCATGGGATACGGGCTGACCTCGTCTCTCTGTATTTTAGTTAATACTGCCCTGACACTTGTCATTTATGCTAACTCTCCCTTTTTTCCTTGCACCTCCTTTTTTCTATGGACCCTGGTCCCCATCTATCAGAACCAAAGAGAAAATTCTTTGGGGAAAATCAAAAATAAATAAAACACAAACTCAGCCCTAACAAAACCCAGGTTCAAAGGAAGGGGTATGTGAACAGGAGAAGAACACAAGAAATAGGTCCCAGGCCCCGGCACAAATGAGAGACCTCTGTCAACTGTCCTTGGGTCTGACATAACCTGGTTTGAACCCAGCTCTGCTCTTTGCCATCTCTGTGATCTTGAGCAAGTCATTCTAACTTTGTCCCTCTGAAAACTGGGGCTACCTCATAGAGTTATGTTATGATGAAATGCAATAATACATGTGAACCAGTTGGGGCCTGGCATAGAATAAATGCTCAAATGTGAGCTGTTGCTCATGCAAAGAAATTCTTAGTAAGTTTGAAAATAAGCAATTTTCTGCAATTATTCATTTTCCCGTGCAAAGTAGGGATTGGGTACAACCCAAGGCACAAGAAGAATACACCCAACTCCTCTGTGTGTGCCAGCCTTGGAGCAGGATGGAATGTGGCAGAGGAACGAGTACTGACGTTCATCGCAAGCTGTATACCAAACATCCTTTAGATGTGTGCATACATTATATGACTAAGTACCCACCAAAAAATAAGTTAAAAAAAATCAGAATGGAAGAAGGTATTTATCCAACTCTTAAAAAACTTAAACTGAGGCTAGAAATTCAGGGTGTCAGAAGCACAGACTGAGCAGGAGGAATAATGAGGGCTTTGCAGATGTTACCTCACTGTCTCAGTGACTCTTCCCAACTGTGGGGGACACGACTGTTGCTGTCCCATTGCACAGATGAGGAGCTCGAGGCTCAGAGATGAAGTGCCTTGCTCACAAGGGCACAGTGCTGTAGAGCAGCAGAACTGGGATCCAAACCCTGGGGTGCCCCATTCCAGTTGATGTACGGACCTCTGAGCACCTTGTCCGTGTAGTTCTTTGAAAAACCCTAAATGCAGCCAAATCACTCCTAAAAACCTTTATGCCTCTTTTCTCACTTCCTGTTGCAGATTTCTAAAAATATGCCAGCCCTACAAAAGAGCAGATACACAGTTGTCATTTAATGAGACCCCTCAGTAATGAGACACACAGGAGAGTAATAATGCCAACAATAATAATGTCTACGTATACAGCAGTTATGAGGTGCCAGGCAGTTTCAAGCCCTGCAGCTGTATTTACTCATGTATTCTTTGAGGGCAGGCACTGTTACAGCTTCACTAGCCAACAGTCATGGTGCTTAAATAACCAGGCCCTGTTCTGGGTGTTTTACAAATAATACCTCATTTAAACCTCGTGCTACAGTGAGGAAACTGAGGCACAGGGAGCTTCAGCAACTTTCCCAAGGTTCACAGTTACAAATGGTAGAGCTGAGATTTGAACCCAGGCAGTCTGGGAGACTGGCATTTTTGACATCAGGGCCCAGGAGCCCAGACACTGGGCTAGTCTATTACATACACATAATCTGTGCTCCTAACCTTATTTCACGTAGCAGAGTCTGTCTACTTTGCAGCCATCTTTTTATAAGCACCTTGTGGAGGTCCCCAACTTTGGAACCACAGAACTCACTCAAAGAGGCACATATGTATTTGATTTGGTTACAGTGCCCAGCCCCAAGGGCAAGATTTCATGGTCCTGGAGAGGAAGGTATCCCCTATACTGAAGCAGGCAGCCTGCATGTTAGAGTTGAACTTGTACTGCTGAGTTGGCCTGAGGCAGGAGTTTTGAACCCAGCTCTCTGTAGCCGGGAGTGGGGAAGAGATGTTACACAGGGCTCCCTGGCTGGTGGAAACAGCCTTTTGCTTACCATCAGCAGGCTTCCTGCTGCTCCACACACCTGGTTAAACTGCCCTGTGGTTCTCTCCGGAGGAGCCCACGGCTTGCCCCCTGAGAGCCTGGGTGGAGAAGGGCGGTATCTCTAAGAATACGCAGTCTGATTGTCTTGCGGGCACTTCCTCCCGCTGGCACCAGAAACCACCCGTTTGCCCGAAGATGCTCGTCAGGTGTGGTGCTCTGATCCCTGTTAGGGTTGCCCTCTGTCTGTTGGAAGCCACAGATGTTACAAAGAAGGAGGCAGGGACGGGGGCGCTTAATCCCTTCAACACTGCTGAGCAGGGGGCTGGTGTTACTAGTATGAGGGTCTGAGAGCCCAGACACTTGGCCAGTTGGTGGGACCCTAAGGGCCTTTTCTTGAGGGGGAGGGGGACAGAGAGCTCCCCCTTCAGGCCCCTCAGAGGGCAATGACACGAGTTCGTTCTACCCCAGGCCTGGCTTATTCCAGCCAGGTGACTGCTGGCTTATCCGGATATCTAATCCAGGCCAGTGTGTCTGTGGATGCTAATGACAAGCATCTCTCCTCCCAGGGAATCCTTTACTGTAATCCTTGGCCGTGAGAAGCAGTTTTAACACCAAAGGAGTTGAGCTTATGGGGCAGAGAAACTGATGCAGAAGTCTCTACCCAAGGGGTGCAGACGTTGTGTGACTGCAGACTGATGATGATGGGGAGGAGGACTCCTCTTCATTGAACGTTTACCTTCCACCAGACACTGAGAACCACTAGGAAGGCATGACCTTACTGAATTCTCACAACACCCTGCAAGTTAAGGGCCCTGTGTCTCCCCTCTATTTTACTGATCACAAATAATAAAAACTAAGGTGGTAAGTTGGATGAAAGTTAAACAGCTGAGAAATGGCCAGACCAGGAACTGGAGGTTAATGGTGACTCCCTGGCTATGCTCTTTGTCTTCCCAGTTCAGGGTCAGGAAAGCCCTTGTCCCTTGCCTCTCCCTTCTATCTGTTCATAATGCATGTGTGCATGTATCCATCCCGCCATCCCTCCATCCATACGTCCATCATCGTGCATCTACCCACCCTCCACTCCGACGGTTAGAGTGTGCCAGGTGCTATGCCTGGCACCGGGACTACCTTCATGAACAGGACAGATGTGCCCCGTGTCCTGGGGAGGACCAGTCCAGCAGGGGAAGGTTAGGGCCACTTACAGTAAACAACCTTTGAGCAGATGTATGTTTCTCTCACATCCTGGCCCGGTTCACCACAAACCTTCTTGCCCCGTGGTAGCCTCTTGGACACAAGAGGAAGTCCTCTGGACAGGTGAGTGTCAGGAATAGTGCAGCTGAGGGATCTGGCGGCCCTCAGGTCTCCCACCACCCCCAGAACTGCCAGACTTGAGGCCCAGGTGGCTCCACTCTTGGGGTTCAAGCCCTTCCTATAGCTGAGCAAGGAGCCCAGAGATGAGCACTGAGCTGCTCAAGGTTTGCAAGGGCAGCGAGTGGTCTCTGAGGCCTGTGATGTATGTCATGTGATGTCTCGGCAGTGCTCCAGCATCTGGGGCTCACAGCCCAGCTCTGCCATTCATATCTGCAACTAGACGTGTCCCTTCCCCTCTCCGTCTCAGTTTTCTCATCTGCAGTGCAGGGGCCGTGCAGGCACCTACCTGGAAGGGCCTGGTGATGGCACCCAGCTCTGGCCCATAGTCAGTGTTCCTGTCTTCCATTCTGATGCAGCCTTATCATGAGAGATGTGTGCAAGACAGGCCCCCAAATTTGTGGCCTGTGGGTAGGATTTGTTTAGCCCACACAGTGTATTAAAATAAAAAGGCACCAAAATTTAAGGATTAGGATATGCTCTAAGACCATGTAGGTTTTGGGAATTCCTTTAAAATGTCACAAGTGGGCACGCATTCTTGCTTGTTATTATCATCTGGCCAAGTTGAGAAGGGGCTGTCTCCAAGACCCTCCAGATTTGTGGGACCCCTCCGCCCCACCCCAAGATCTCCTTTCACCTGTGGTACCTGACTCACGCCTTCAGGCTGTTGAATTTGCAGCCTCTGTTGGAAGTTCTTGGTGTTCACTATGATGAGCTAAAAATAAGTGTCTGTGGTCACCTTTCAATTATCCCCATGTGGTTTGTTCACAGCATTTATTTACCCTGACTGCTTTTGCCTTCCCCTGGGCATGTTGGAGGTTTCCTTCTCCCTCACTTTTGGTGTATACCCAGAATATGCAAATTCCTACAAGCATCAGGCCGTTGCAAAGGCAGCATCCTCAACAAAAATAGAATTGTGCGTTCTGCCGTTTGGTAGACTGGCTACCCCTTTGCTGAGGGGGGTTGGGTAATACGCTCTTCCGAACCATCTGCCTTTCCCTTCCTGCTCTCCCCACAACCTTGCCCCCCCGTCACGTGTGTTGGTATGTTGGCGGTTGTCAGAGAGCTGGTGGGGGCAGGGGTAGGAGTGGAACAGTGCCAAGCACCTCGGCTTGAATTCCGGCTCTGTCGGGAACAAACCATGACTTTCATCTTTTTGTGTCTTTTTGGCATTTCTGTCAGATGATGCTGAAAAGGCCACTGCCCTCACTGGGATGTGAGGACCTAATTTAATAAACACATGAGAAAGTGCTTTGAGGCTCAAAAAGCCCCATAATAATATAAGACCAGGCTCCAGTTTTGCTCTTAGAGCAAAAGAATGTGAGAGCATTCACACCAGTCGGCTGTGCCCCCCTCACGTGGTCTTGTAACTACTGGGGGACAAGAGTGGGTGAATGAGTGAAACCCACCAGAGGTGTCCCACCTGCTCATCCACCTGCCTGTTAACTCAACAGGTGTTGGTTGAGGGTCTGCTGTGTGCCAGCCACTGTGCAAAGTAGACTTTCCCTCACGGAGTTTATAGTCTGGCAGGATGACCCCCAAACAAAAACAAACAAGAAAATTAAAAAAGATAAAACTGTTACAACTGCATTGATGGAAGCAATTCAATTGGAGTGCTAAGAGAAAATAAGAGGCTGTGGGTGAAGATTTACTGTGGATGGGGTGGGTTCATTTTATTTGGCAGTTGAGGACTTATTTTGGACAGACACCTTTTGCCAGAATAGCTCCAGAGTGGCCCTGGGAATCCCAAGTATGATCTGCCAGTTCTAACACTCCAGTGATCGGAGGTGCTACATGGGCAGGCAGGCAGTCACAAATAGAGCTGCCTTTAATAGTTCCTATTCATATCTGTACAAAATTTATTCACTTCTTAAATTTTATGTGTGTTTTTTTAAAGTACTTTTTTTAAAGACACAATGTACTATATATTCAAAGATGCACATTATCCTAAATGCACAGCTCTTAATTCTCACAAACTAAACACGCCCGAGTAACTTACACCCAGACCAAAATTCAGGGCATCCACAGCTGCCCAGCTGCAGCACCCCCCCTGCTCCTGGGGGGAAAATTTCTTAAAAATTGTAATAGCTGTCTATTTCTTTATGTGTATATTAGGGAAAATAGGTAAATATAACCAGGCAGTCAGAATGGCAACTCTACGGCTCTTACTGCTTAGCATGTGGGTTAAGTGGCATTTAAGTAAAAGAAGTTCATTCACAAAATGAAAATGCGTAAGTAATATCCTGAACGCTAATTCTAATCCTAATCCTGACATCAGCTTGGATGCTGAGTAACTGTAGGATGTGCTGAAATGGCCAAGGTTTGGTAAATGTTGGTTTAACCCATTGGAAGATACCTCGTTCTTCTGGTAAACACTGATGCTGTTTTGTTCTGAAGTTCAAGCAGAAAGGAGTTAAATCAGACATTAGGAAGAACAGTGCTCTGGGTCCGTTTGAGTGAAGTCCCCACTGGGGGCCCTCTCTGAGGTTCTTAGTCACTGTCTACATTGTTGACCTGTGGTCTGGGGCTCCCCATGCTGGTCTTCTGCACTTGGGTCTGGACCCTTCATATGCGGCTCCTGGATTCACCCTGAGTGTTCACTTCATGTTGACGCTTGGTACTTGATCGAGTCCCCCACGTGTTGGACATGAAATTATCCATGATGAATGGGTTCCCAGATGGGCCCGTAATAGCTACAGTAACTTAACCCTGAACCAAGACTGTGCTATTCAGAACCAGGATAACAGAACCACAGTACATCTCCAGCGGCAATTCAAAAGGGCAATGGAGACAACTAATCATTTTATAATGAGCAAGGAAGGAGGCAATAAAAACAGAGCCCAAGGACGGCATGATAATTTCACGAAGTCTTAGCCCTCAGCCAGACTCACGTTAATGAAATAAACAAATGTTTTGGGTAATAGGGAGCTAATGTATACATTATTTAAGGATAGTATTAAAACCAGATTAGATGGATCAAGTACTACAGTGGTTACCTCGTTAAGCATCCTCTCTTTGGGGATGTGGAAAAGTTGTTCTCCTTTTTTCCTCTTTCCTTGTGAAATGGGGCTTTATTAATTAGAGATGTAATGGGAAATCTTTTTTTTTCCCAGTCTAGTGGCTGTTTTCTGTTTATTTTTTAATGTAGAACCTTGCTTTGCAGATGTTCTCTTTGAAATAAAAACCTATTCATTCTCTTTCTTTCTTTTATCCTCAGCTCAGAAGGGGCAGCTGTTACAAAAGACACAAACAGAGAACCCTATTTGCTTGTCATCAGGCACCAAAGAAGATTCCATTCCTGATGTAAAATGTCCTCATTACCTGCTTTTTCTCATAGTCCTATTGTGGAATAGTTTTTGAATCGGTACATCTGATTCCCTTTTGTTTAGAAGATGAGGTGATGACAGAGAACAGGGTAGCGATGACCTCAGGGAGGGTGTTGAGAAAACCCGAGCACTTTGCAAATGTGTGTGGACTGGGTTATTAACTCCTCTTGGGTGTAGAGGCTGACTGCTGTTTTGGCTTTCTTTTAGGGTCAAAAAATAAAAGCATGTGGAGCAAATAAACTCTTTATTGGAGTGAGCAGGTGGTATAAACAAACCCCCACTAAAGTGGACCCTAGAAAATACTGATGAAGGAAACCTGGCCTCCCTGGGGCAGGTCTGGGCTGCAGGTGGAATCGTGGGAGCACAGTTTTATCTTTTTCCTTCTGTATTCTTTAAATTACAACTTTTAATTTATTGGCCAACATTTTAACATCAGTGATTTCAGTTAAGTGGGGTATCTATCAAAAATTTTCAAACCCTGGCCTTTATTCCCAAAGAAGAAGTTTGAGGGAAGGGGGACGTGGTCATTTTTTCCAGTTTGCCGTGGGGCTCACCAGTCTGCTTTGCTTATTGGTGTCACCTGCAAGACCACTGTTAGGATTGGCGTTTACAACTCTCAAAACATAATCATCATTACTATTATGCATGAAATGCTATGTGCCAGGCACTATGCTAAGCAGCACTTCATGGATTATTTTACTTAATCATTAAAACTTTATGATATTCATGGATGAGGAAACTGAGGCATAGAGAAAGGAATTGCCCGAAGTCACGGGGCACTAGACTTTGAATCTGAACTCAGGCCATGTGACCAGGGAGCCTGTGTCAAATACTCTGCTTGTGCTGCACAGAATGTTGTAACAAAGTGATTGCAGTTAAGAATTCTTCAAAAAAGCTCTGTAAGAGCGTTTGCCCACTGCATGGATGGAACCACCAGCCATGGGTGGGTCACCCAGGGTCAGACCTTGATGTACAGTGCAGAGCATGACTGTCTAAAGAGAGGCAGGCATGCAGACGATCGTGCACTTGGCCACTGGGGAACCCAGCCGTCTGGCCATGGAGGAGGTGCCCTCACCGAGGTGCCCATGATCTTCCTCCACAGAGCAGGGCAGGGGTGGTGACATCTACCCCCCCCACCCCCATCTGTAGTCTTTCAGCAGCAAGGTAGCACCTCCAGGGTAATATTTTGATAAGTTGCTGATTTGTATTAAAATAATAATTACAGCGATAATTACAAGCACAGATTTCAGTGAGACTTAGCTGCTGATGTGAGAAAAAATAATTAACTCTTATTTTCTCTCGGAATCAAATGGAAGCCAGACTTGGCCTTTCTCCTCTGCGTGGGTCCAGGGCAGGTTTTGCTGCAGGTTGAAGACCACATGTTTTGCCAGATGCTGTTTATGGTAACAGTCTTGATGGCAGATTTCCATGTGAGGAGGAGCTGGTAATCAGGCAAATACCGTCTTTTCCCACAAACAGCAAGGAAGACAGCCTTGATGGGGATGTGATGGCAGCATCTCTTAAACCTTGAAGTGCACCTCACCCTAGAAGCACATGCACTAAAAGCTAGAGGAAAAGCAACTCAAATCTGCCTTTTACTGTTAAATATTCTTAAAACACTAGCATCGTCTGATACCTGGCCACAGTGAAGGATCCATAGCCAATTCAATTGGCTGTCTGTGGTTCTCTTTCCGCTTCTATTTGTGAAGCTGATTGGATGATCCTGCCCTGATTTTAACAGCTTTCTAAATTTCACTTGGAATAGAGCATACATACGGAAGAGTACACAAATTCACAAATGGAGAGCTCAACCAGAGGCCATACTGCAGTAACCAGGACCCAAGTCCAAAGCACAGAGCCTTACAACTCACCCTTCAGCCCCCATCCTCCCAGGATCTTTCTCATCCCAACTTCCGGTCCCCATGTCTCCCAGGGAAACTTTTATCATGACTTCCGACCCCATGGGTTACTTTTGCTTTTTTGTAGAAGTGGAATCATGCAATTTGTACTCCTTTGTGCTTGGTTTGTTTTGCTTAGCATTATGTGAGATTGGATTATGTGAGATTTTATTGGGTTGGCAAACTATAGCCCTTGGGCCAAATCTAGTCCATTGCCTGTTTTCACATGGCCTGTGAGCTAAGAATGGATTTCACATCTCTAAGTGGTTGGGGGAAAAGAAATCAAAAGAATAACATTTCATGATATGTGAAAATTATATGGAATCTGAATTTCAGTTGCACAAATAAAGCTTTTTTGGAACAGTTTGTTTACATACTGGCCATGGCTGCTTTTGCCATGTGACAGCAGATTTGAGTAGTTTCCACAAAGACTGTGTGGCCTGCAAAGCTGAAGATATTTACTCTCTGGTCCTTTACAGAACGTTTTGCTGGCCCTGTATCTATATAGTTTCATGTATTTGTACTTGTTCATTTACAGTGCTGTATAGTATTTCATTGTGAAATGTGCCACCATTTACATATCCATTCTGTTTATGGGCCTTTGGAAAGTTGTCAGCTTTTGACCATTGAAAACAGTGCTGCTCTGAACATTCTTGGGCATGTCTTTTGGTAAAAAAAAGTGTTTGGTAAACATTTCTGTTGGGTATTTACATAGGAGCGGAATTGATTTAACCAGTTTTTTGTTTTTTAATGGGTTGATTTGACAAATGTATTGTGATTTGGAAGTCTTGTTTCTCCTAGGGAGTAAAGCTTAGTGATACTTTCATGTGTTGAAATTCTGGAACAAGGCTAACTTTCAAAAAAGTAATTAGTCTTGCAAAATGGAGGGTCATTAGAACCATAATTCATTAATGGGCTATTGTTCTTCCAGCTCAGTACCTTCAAGGGTGTTGGGAACTTGCCTGACTGTTAACTGCTTTAGTTGCTTTGGGGAATGGTGCCATTATTTAATTTCTTATGCTGAAGCCATATTGTCCAAAGGACTCTTATCTTTGTGCGACAAAACAGGTCTGGCAGAATTAGGTGAGTTTTTGCGATGTCACTTTCTGCTTTGACTGACTTCTGTTTATCTCTAGTTGCCCTGGTTTTCTTGCTGGGAAGCAGACAACTACGGCTCTCCAATCCCCAATCAGATCTCCAGCCTACAGTAGTATGTGTCATTTTCCATTGAAACACCATGCTGAAATGCCCCTTCGGGGACTGCCTACATTGCATGTGGCCACAGCATTGGAACTTGGAGATTCCCCTGAAGGAGCTGCCTTCCTGTGTGTTGTCAGGATTGTTTTGCAGCACCCATCCTGTGTCAGTCAGCCTGCTGATCCATTTCTATTTGCTGTCCCACTTTTGCAGGCAGAGACACTGACATGGGAGGGGGAAGAATGTCAGGATTCCCTAGGATCCACCTGTCTTTCAGGTTTGCTTGGCACTGGCTGAAAAATAACTTTATATTCTTTCTGGGGCCTTGTCAGAGTGTCACGTCAACTTCCCTTTCTTGCCAAGCCCACTTTACCAGGAGTGAAGATCTGGTTGTTGTAGGAGCCTGCCTACTGGATGTGCCTCGTACAATAAACAGACTTAAGGAAGGTCTCTTGCAAGGCTTCTGGCTGCTGTTTCAGTATTTCTTTGAGAAGAAAGT
The DNA here is from genome assembly GCA_032199065.1 of Smutsia gigantea. NCBI lineage: Eukaryota > Metazoa > Chordata > Mammalia > Pholidota > Manidae > Smutsia > Smutsia gigantea. Next base: position 81,770 of record JAVSCE010011299.1, read on the forward strand.
TGGGTTGCATGATGAAGGGGTTAGTGGAATTGAAACCTGGTCTCAGCTAAAATGGAATGTTCTATTTGACTCAAGTCTCTGCCAGCCTCAGTTCTGGTCTTTAAAATGGGGCGGCAGAGCTGCAGCCAATGCAGGTATGATTCCTGGGTGTGGAATTCCCAGATCAGAGAAACTTAATTCTTAAATTCTATTAGTTTTGCTTTTCTCCCCACCTCACCCCACTCCCCAGCTTAATGCTTTGTTAACCTTCTTTGTATGGATATTTACTTTTGAAAAGATAGAACTATTTTTTTGAGTATTCTTTGGCGCTTTTTACAAAGGAGTGTGTGTGTGTGTGCCTGTGTCTGTGTCTATATTTTTTCTAGGGGATAGATGTTCTAAAATGCCCTAATTAAGACTAATTTTCAAAAGAAAACTAATAGATTTCACAAGTAAAAATCTTCTAGGCCTCATTTATAAAACAATACAATATATTAAAAACTAGCCTCTAAAACATAGTCACTTAGAAATTCAAGCAAACAAACCTCTTCTAAATAACTCTTAAGTCAGAGAAGAAATCAAACTTGGAATTTCAGGTTAGAAGGTGATTAATAAAAATGAGAACAACTCATTTCAAAACCTCTGGGATGAGGCTAAAACCAGGCCCAGAGGAAAATTTATAGCCCATTACAAAAGCATGTTAACTTTTGACATTAAATGCAATAGTTCAAAATGATTAAAGTAAGAGTCCCCTTTTTATTAAAAAAAAAATCATTGAGACTCAACCGAAATAAAGAAAGAAAAGGGGCATACACACGAATAAAAGCAGACATTCATGCAACAGGACACAGCATGGTAGCATCGTTCTACCAGATTCCCTAGTGACTCAACTGCACAGAATGTCCATCTCGTTCCTCGTAAGGGTCGAATTTATGAGTCTGTGAATAGACTGCGGTGTCCTAACTCCCAGCGGTCACTCAATGCTTCCGTTAGGGCTGTTGAGTAAAGGAAACCGTGGGCAGCCAGAGGAGTCACTGAGTTTTGGGTTGTTTGGGGGGAGTAGGGGAAGAGACGTTGTCGCAGCCTGCCCACATCAAGGCAGAGCAAACCGGATGTGCTTTTTTTCCTACTGATCAACTTCTTCCTGCGTTTGAGAACAAGGCTGGCAGGTGGCTTTGTAGACTGCATTTACTCTCCTGCAGTTCCCCAGCGAGCTTGGCCCCAGGGTCGGTGCCTTCCTGGGTCCTATAAAGCCAGTGTTCTCCTCATCCGGGACTTACCTTTTGGGGCTGGATGAGGACTGGAGCGTGGTCCCTGGGGAGGTGGGCAAGAGGCATCCATCTCTATAAGCACGGTGCTGCTCTTCGGCAGACACGGGAAGCCAACCCTGTTGGTTGGGGATTTACTTTGATGGACTCCCAGCAACATCCACTGGTCATCTACCATGTGCCATGTGCTGGGAGTTTTACACGAGTGTACTGCTGTATAGATTTACCCAGGACATTCGTTGATACTTGTCATTCATGCACCACTTACTACCCAGGGCCTGCTGTGTGCCAGGCACTGGGCCAGGAACAGTGAACCAAACAGGGTTCCTGCCTGCCTGTACCTCATCCTGCTGGAGGGAACAATGAGCAGTGGATGGTTAGGGTTGAGGGGTCATCAGGGCAGGCTTTTCCAGGGAGGTGATATTTAAAGTGAAACAAATCAAAGGTGGTCAGGCATGGATTGGAGGAAGAAAGGGACAGAATGTGACCTCTCTCTACCTGCTCTCTCACCTGAAGTTAATACAGCGATTGTAATAGTGTTAATAATGGACCTCATTTTAACGTACATATTTTTGATACATAGTAAATAGCATTTTTAATACCTGGGGTGAATTTTATAATTGATGTATATATTTCCTTAATGTTTCCTAACATACCCTGTTACCCCCAAAGAGTTATTAAATCCATGATGCATCTCACAAGCAACAGGGTCTTAGGATTAAATAAAGAGGCCACAGTGTCTGATATACCAAGCAAGGTATTAAATGTTTTCACATGCACCATCTTATTTAATCCCTATCATACACAGTCCTTGGGGTAGTAGCCTGTGGGGTAGGGCTGTTACTCTCCCATTTTGCAGATGTGAGAACTGAGGCTCAGGGAATGAACAATGGTTTGCACGGAGGGCCATGCTTGTTTAAATAGCAGAGCTAGTGCTCAGACACTGGTGAATCCGATGCCAGAACATGAACGTCTTTACTGAGGGTGCTGGATAGCATCTCTCTCTTTCTCAGGATGTGGGAATGTGTTCCTAAAAGCAGCTGCTAGTTTTGTAGAGGAAAATGTTAGTGGTGGTCTTAATGGCTCTGACTGTGAATTTAGCAGCATAATAACATGTCTGGGAGACTCTCACAAGTCATGCTTTTTGCAGAGCACAGTGTTTTCAGGGCCTGAAGCATTTTATACAGTAATGTGGGATTCATCCCAGAGCCTGGCAGAGGGTCTGGAATTCTTGAGCCCTGTTTTCCAGTTGGATTAAACTGAGGTCAGACATTCTGTCCCAAAGCCTGCATGAGTCATGTAGGCTGAGAGCAGCCCCTGGCTGTCGGACCCCTCCCGGGCTCTGAGCACCGAGGGGCCTTCCCCACCCATCTCGCTGCCCAGTGTGCAGGTGGCCAGGGTTGGCAGGGTTTGGGGGTCTTTGGGGAAGGGAGGAAATACACAGCAGGCCACTGACAGCTTAGAGTAGGGCTGTTGGGAAGAGTCCAGAAATTATCTTGCTAGTGGTGACAGCCTATGAGTTTGTGGGAAGCAAGGTCGTGAATAATTGATTGTTGCTGAGTTGTATAAACCATTTTCAGAGACCCCAGTCTGCAGGCTCACCAAGGGAGGGAGTAGACAGAGATGAGGACTCCCTTCTTGAGGCCAGGGCTCGTTCTGAGCTCCCCCATGTCTGCCCAGCAGGCTTGGCCATGAGCCCTGGCCTCGGAGGTGGTGATAGCTGCCCTTCGCCCTGGGGAGGGGCCAGCCGTGGGGTGGGCAAGGAGAAGTGTGGCCTTGGCTCTGGTTTGGGCTGTTCCCCACGGAGGGTTGGTCGAGCCTCCCTTCTGAGCATAAGTCCCAAGTTGGCTCATATTCAGAGCAACTCCCTGGATCTTTAGAAGGGTTACATTGGAATGCTTTGGGGTCGTTCTCCCACCTCCCTCCTGCCTGACCAGCTGCAGAACCAAGAGTAGACATGGATGTTTCTGAAAGTGGGCCCGACCCCCAAGGTCAGGAGGAACACTGTTTCTGAACGTGATGCTTCAGGACTTACGGAGCCCACTTCATTTCCAGAAGAGTCAGTGTTGCCTGGTCGTTAGGAATGAAGGGTCTGGACTTGAATCCTGGATCCACGCCTTACTATTTGTATGAGCTTGGACCAGTCACGTTACCTCTCTCTGCCTCAGTGTTCCGTCTGTAAAATGGAGATGACAGTGGTCTCTGCTGATGATTAAATAGGTTAGTATTTAAGCATAAAAATAAATAAATACATGCTTACATAAAATAAAGCCACAGCTGCTATCTCATTTGGTCCTTTCAACAGCCCCTGGAGGAAGGCGGCAGGATCAGAAAGAATGGACAGACAAGATGATACAGAAGAGATTCAGTGTCAGTCTAAAAGCCACATATCTGGTTTCAAGAGGGGTCCACCTTCTTTAGTGGAAAGACCTGGGTCCATATCCTGGTGCCACTGCAGGTCAGCTGTGAAACCCTGCTCAGTGCCATCGGACCTTTTGTAACCTCACTTCCTCATGTGCAAAATGCAACATAACATCACCTCCCCTATTGGATAACATGAATATTGATGGTCATTCATTCATCCATTCAGTAAATATTTACTGAGTGCCCCCTACCTGCTGGGCAGAGTTCTGAGAGCTTGAACTACATCCCTGAACAAAACAGTGGCCCCTGCCTTGTGGAGTTAACACTCTGGAAGGGAATGGCAGATAATTAATGTTTTACTAAATATGTACACAAACACTTCAGAACAGGGATCAGCAAACATTTTACTTTGTTTTCTGTGAAGGGGCGGGCAGTAAATATTTTAGGCTTTGTGGGTCCTGTAGTCCCTGTCACAGTTACTCAGCTCCGCCCATGATGTGTGAAAACTGCCATAGACAGTGTATGAACCAGTAGGCAAGGCTGTGTTTCAATAAAACTTTATTTACAAAAGCAGGCAGTGGGCCACATTTAGTCCATGGGTCATAGTTTGCCAACCCTTGATCTAGACAAGGGTATTAGAAAGTCATAAGTTCTCTCAGAAAGAAGAAATGGACTGCTAGAGGGTGATGGGATGTGTAGTTCTGAAGGGTAGTCATGTTGTAGTTGGGCTCATGTGGACACTGGCTATACTGTAGCCTAAGGAAGTATCTTAGACCAGAGCGTTCAGATGCGAACAGGAAATGGAGTGGGGCTTGGTGACACAGTCCTTTCCCATTAGTGCCCTCACCTATGGGACCTAACCGGACACAGCAGGGAGACTGATGGGTCGAAGACCCCCCAGGGCGAGGTCTGTGACCTGTCGTCAGCATCACGACACAGATGCTGTGCGAGTGATCCCTGCTCACCATCCAGGAAGTCTGGTGGTCACAGATGTGCTGTCACCAAGGAACCTTACTAGCCACCATGACCTCTCTCTGGAGCAGGGAGATGTTTTTCCTGGGCCTACAGGGACCTCAGGTGAAGGCTACTTTTGGGGGTATGTCTGAACTTGTGGGCATAGTGCCAACCTTGGGCTACAGCTTTCTTTGCCCTGTGTCCCCTTAAACCTTTTGTTCTCCTTTCTTGCACTCTCTTATCTTACCTGCCCGTGGCCCCTCTGTGTCCCTAACCCTATGTTTCCTACAGAACGAGGACTCCTTCCCCATGTTCCATCTCTGAGGGACTTAGGGGCCCATAGCTCACAGTCAGAGGCCCAGAGACCTCTGGAAGCTTTCTGGCATCTTCCTTTCCTTCTCAGACTTGTGAGAGAGTCTTGCTTATCTCGGCAGTGTGGCTAACCCTCGTGGGGAAACTTGAATAGATGGAGAATTAGTGCTTCTCAGCTTCTGCCCTCTGGTAAGAAAGGTGAGGGTGGGTGAATCTGATAAGGGAAGGAGAGAAGATGTCGGGAAGCAGGAGAAGTCCTGGGTGGGAAAGGAGGGGAGGCCTCTGTTTTTTTTGTGGATCTGCAGCCCGGTGTGGTGGACAGTCAACTTGCAGGCTGCTACGCGATGCCTTTATGTGAGTTAGAGAAAAGTGCCCACACTAGGTAGGGGCCTGGCCTGGCCCAGCAACACTGTTTATGCAGAGGAGAGGTCTTCCTTCCTTGGATGAGTGCAGTCCTGGACTGTGGGGCCTGGCTAGATTTTCCCCTTCGTAGGTACTTTGTGCAGTGCCCAGCCTGCATCACTGTGCAGGGTGGCCCTGTATAGGGTGTCCCCTGTATTTAAAAGCAGGTGGTTGCTTTCCCTAGGTACCTTGCACTCTCACTTCCAAGCCTCAGGAGCTATTCCAGGTTCCTCATATCCATGGCTGCTCACCTGAGCCCACTATTTGGCTTTCCCCTGTGGCCTGAGCCTGGATTTCTAGCTTGGAATTAGAAATGACTTTCAAGCATCCCTCGAGAGGCTGACATTGTGCAAGACATCCATGAGGCCTGGCAGCTCCCTGAGAGCTGTCTTCCTGCTAGTGTCCAAACTTCCTAAGAGTCCCCCCTATTTATCCTGTTAAAAATAAACACCGTTTTCTTCACTCCCTTCAGCTGCTGAATTGTACCCCAGAGAACAAGCATTTGTGTTTCCTTGCAAAGGCTCCAAAGGAAGACGAATAAACAAACTGTAAACAGCTGTTTCTCCTCTGGTGACAGGATCCAGACAATAGACCCTCCGAGGATATTAATCAGCTGCCTTTTCTGTGGCAACTTTGCATCACGGGCCACCAAGGAGCCTCCACACCGGGGTGACGGTGGCTGCGACTTCCTGAACAAGCAGGGGAGTCACCTGACAGAGCCCTGTGCAGGCCTGGCGGCAGCCGCCATCTCCGCACAGCCCCGTGTGGGTCTCGTGCGCTTCCCAAACAGATGTCCAGGCAGCTGTTGGGAAGGCGCCCAGCTCTCTTGGCTGGAAACCTCTTGAGAGAGATCAGTGGTGCGAGAAGTGGCTTCCAGCTGACTTACTTTATGTGGTCACCTCTTTCTTTGAAAGTGGATCATTCATCCAACAAGCATCTACAGAGCAGTGGCTGTGTGCCGGCATTATGCTTGATTCTTGGGGTAAGTCAGTGACTGGTTTTTAATTCAGGAGGTATTTCTTAAGCACCTACTCTGTGCAGCCATTGTACTTGGTTCTTGTGAACATTTGAAAACAAATGTCTTCCCTTCATCGATTTCATTCCTTCAATCGGTAGTTCAGATGGCATTTACTGAGCACCTGTTCAGTGTGCCAGGTACTCTCCTAGGCACGGAGGAGGAAAGCCATCGGTCATAAATATATAAATAGGATCAGTTGCAGTACCTGTCAGTGGTATCACTGGGAGCTCTGATGAGAATAGAAGTATGGGGCCGAGGGTGAGTGCAGTCTAGTGGTGCTGGTTGAGCTGCGGTGACTAGGGGAGGCCCCTCTGAGGAGGCGACGTCCACACTCACAGCTAAATGTGAGAAGGAACCAATTACGAGAACATCTGAGGAGCTGGCCTTCCAGGCAGAAGGCACAGCACGCGCAGAACCTGGACTAAGCTTCAGGTTCAGGAATTGACCAAAGTTCCACGTGCCTGGACACAGGGATGAGGGTGGCGTGGGTGAGGTGGGAGGAGAGGTCAGCAGGGCTAAATTGTGCGGGGCTTGGACACCAGGGCAGTTCCAGTTTTATTCAGAGTTGAATAAGAAATCGTTGGGGAGTTGAGACTAGGGAAATAGTCAGCCTTGGGCTTTTAAAAAATTCCCTGTGGTCTGGATGACAGAATACGATGTGGTTTTCTGGATTGGAGTCTAGAACAGAAAAGGTCATTCATGGAAGAACTGGTGAAATGAGAATAGAATCTGCAATTTGTTTCCTAGTGAATAGGGTTGCCCCACTGTTAATTTCTTGGTTTTGACAAATCCACCATGGTTAGGCAGGATGTGGACATTAGGGGAAGCTGGGTGCAGGGTACATAGCAACCCTCTGGACTATCTTTGCAACTTTTCTGCAAATCTAAGATTATTTCAAAATAGTGTTATTTTAAAGGTCCCTTTGGCTAATCGTATTGGGACAGCATTGGGAGAAGGTAACAGTGGGGGCAGGAGACCAGCTAGTGGGCTTTGGAGGTAAACCAGAAGATGGATTATGAGGGGACAAAACAGTGGTGACTCTGACCCAGGAGAGGGGATCCTCCATAATGATGGGTTTGCAGCCCCAGCTCTTGAAGATCTTCCTGCCCCTGATATAAGTCGGCCTAACCACCTCCAATTCAACTGGTATTTTTTGAACATCTTCTAGGTGCTAAGTGCAATGCTGAGGGCCAAAGTTAGTGTTACATCCATTGCTACCCATTGTGGCCTCTTATTTATACCTGCTTCCTTCCTTTTGTGGAAATTACCTCTGTCACCTTCTGTGATGACTTGGTGTGTGTGTGTATGTGTTTATGTGTGTTTATATAATGCCTGACTCTTCACTAGACAGGGTAAGACCAGGGGGGTCATTGTTTGTTTTTGCAACTGTATTTCTAATGTCTGGCGTATAGCAGGTGCTCAATAAATACTGTATTATATATATATATATATATATAAATGTAATGCTATGTATAAATGCAATAAATATATAGATGGTATAAAACAACAATAATAGTGGGAGTAAACACTCAGGAAACATTTGCTATTTGCCAAGCATGCATTAAGTCCTTTGTTTGAATTTTAATCCTTGCAACCCTATGAGGTAACTACGGTTTTCACATAGAAGGTTTTAAGACCTTTCTCAAGGCCAGAGATAAGACCTAGGATTTGCACCCAGGCAGTCTGGCTCCAGTACTGCCAGCCTCTTATTACTGAATACACTGCCTGCCATAGAATAAATGCAGAAGGAATTGGTGACTATCATTTATCTTTGCTGATTAAAGTAACACATGTTCATTGAGAAAAATCTAGAAAACAAAGGTAAATGTGTGAAGAAGAAAATCCAAATCCCCATAATGCCATTCTCAGTTTACTTCTGGAAGGGGGTTAGCCCATGAAATGGCTAATTTTAGAGGCAATAAGGTGGTCTTACTGTTTTCTTCTCTCTGGAGAGACTAAGGTTGCAGACAGCTGGGTGTGGGGTGGATGGGGGAAGGGAAGAGAGCCACAAAGACTTATGGGAGGATGTTTCCTCTTCTTCCCAGCATTCCCTGGGGAAGCAGGAAGAGAACTGCAAAGGCTTATGGGAGGATGCTTCTGATTCTTCCCAGAATTCCCTGGGGTTACCTCTGCCCCTTCCCTAGTAGGAGAATCCACCAAGTTCAGTGAAAATCTAGAGCTGTGGGACATTCAGGATGTAAAAAAAAAACCAATCTAGTTGGCCCATAGGAGCCGATGAACCGCCACATAGCTGAGCCTCTTCAGCTTAACAGTTCACAGGAAGAGGTGGGGCTTTCTGTGGTCCTGTGTTTCTGATCCACCGTCAGTCGTAAGCTCTGTACCATCAATTTGATAACAGCTTTTTTTTTTTTGGTGCTGGGGAAGGGTGGAGGTGGGTAGGTGTATATTAGTCATCATTTTCCAGAGAAACAGAACCAACAGAAGTTTTACATATATACACACATACACATACATACATACAGAGAGAGAAAGAGAAATTTATTATAAAGAGTTTGCTCATGCTATTATGGAGGCTGAGAAGTCCCAGGATCTGTGGTCAGCAAGCGAGAGACCCAGGAGAGCTGACGATGTAGTTCCAGGTCAAAGGGCAGCAGTCTTTCAAGAATCAGGAAAAACCAGTGTTTCCGTTCGAGTTTGAAGGTGGGGAAAAACTAATGTCCCAGTTTAAAAGCTGTTAAGCAGAAGGGATTTCCCGTTACTTGAGGGAGGGTCAGGCCTTTTGATCTATTCAGACCTTCAACTGATTGGACAAGGCCCACCACATTACGGAGGGCAGTTTGCTTTACTCAGTCTATCAATTCAAATGCGAATCTCATATGGAAATACCTTAAAAGACACACCCAGAATAACATTTGACCAAATGTCTGGGAACACCATGGTGCAGTCAAATGGACATATAAAATTAATCATCACAGGAGAGGGGAGGGCAAAATTTTTGATATTTGAGCTCTGACAGCTTGTTTCTGAGTCATGTGTGTAGTGCTGCTGCAGAGAGCTGGATCTTTATCCTCCTCTTAAGCTGATTCTATCTTTAGCCTCAGCCATTATCTGGCACTTACTGTTGCTGTGGATTTCCTTAGGGAAGACTTAATCTTATTCATTATCTATTCTTGCCTTGCTACTTAGAGTACTTGATATTTTAAAAAAAAAAGACCTTAAGATTTCAAATGGAGAAGGAATGAAAACAAGGATCACAACCCAAATGCCCTTAAGGCCAGGCAAGTAGGTAAGTATGTTCTGTGGATAGGTGCAGAACAGTAGGGAGTGGTGAGGACTATGGCAAATGGAAGAATGAATGCTCTGCCTGAAGTGCCTTAATGCTCTGTCTTGGCTCCAGCTGCCTGTGCCTATGAGAAAATCAGGCCCAGAGTTATCTGCTCATTCACGTTTTAAAAGAACCCAGAAATTTGAATTTTTCACTGTAATCTGTGATATATATTAGCAACTAGTTCAAATTCATTTTTTCTGTAACACTCTCTGTGAACCAAACAAAACATTTCTGTGGGCTGGTTTTGTCCCATAGACCTCTGTGTAACCTATAAAGAAATAATTATAGGGAGGCTAACAATAATAAATGATAATTTTAATAAAATATCTACCATTAATTTCATGTTTATTGTGTGCCTGGCACTATGTCAAGTCCCCAGCCACATTATCTCATTCATTCGTGAGAAGAGAAGTAGGTGTGTTACCACAGATCAAAGCAGAAAGCAAAGGAGGAGATTAAATTAGGAAGCTCATATTTTACTGGATAACCATGTACCCGAGACCTTGCTAAGCACTTTCAGATATAAATGATCCTTTCTGTTGGCATGATGAGGTGAATCTTACTACCCAGGTTCTGCAGACGAAGAAATAAAATGCTCTTTCTGTTGCCCCAGGTCACACAGCTAGTGAGGGGCAGAGGTGGGGCTGTAACGCAGGTCCCTGGGACCCTATGGCCTGTGGTCCTACTACTCTTCCACTTAGTATGATAATGAAGATCAAAGAATGAAGAAGCGCAGGTACAGGTAGCTGACACAGAACACAATTATGCTGACTGCAGCTAGATTTGAATCCTCATTCAGACAGTTACCATTTATTGCTTATGTCTCCAAGTGAGCTATCTCCATGAGGTGATAAGATTGTAGACATCTGACAGCTGTTTGTGAACCCCTGTTGAAAATTTTTGTCAGGAAGGCTTTTGTCTGTCCTTTTATATTAATAGGTCCAGTGACAGTGTCAGTTCCTTTCTTTATTCACAAAGTTAGTGCAGATTCATCAAATGCCTTCTGATTGGTGACCCAGCTCTGTCTCTAAATCTCCGTAAGGACTTTTAGACCCGTTTCCCACAGCATGGTATGTGTTATTAATGGTTGTTTAGCCAATTATATATGGTCTGCATTAATTACCTATTGCTGCATAACAAATGACACCAAACTTAGCGGCTTACAATAACAGACGTTTATCTCACAGCTTCTGTGGGTTAGGGATCTAGGAGCAGCTTAGCTGCATGTTCTGGCTCAAGGTTTCTCTTGAATGTTTGCTTTCTAAATTTTTTTCAGTGAACATGTGTTACTTTAATCAGAAAAAGCAAAAGGTTATCAGTTCACTCTTTATTTGAGCTGATGGTCTGAGCTGTGGTTTCATCTGAAGGCTCAGCCAGGGCAAAATCCACTTCCAAGCTCGCTCACATGGTTGTTGAGAGGCCTCGGTTTCTCCTAGGCTGCTGGACTGGGGGGCCCTCCGGTCCTTGCTGGCAGTTAGCTGGAGGCCACTTTAAGTTCCTCACCACAGAGCAGCTCACAGCTCACAGCATGGCGGTGATTCCCGCAGAGCCAGTGACCCACGAAAGAGGGCCTCTGGGAGAGGGAGCACCTCAGATGTGAGCTGTGGTCTTTTTATAACCAAACCTTGGGCATGAAGTACCAGTGCTTCTGCTGTATTCTGTTCATTAGACATGTGTCACTAAATCCAGCTCTCCTTCAAGGGGAAGGATTTGCCCAAGAGTGTTGAGTTTTCCCGTCCAGAATGGCTGGCTGCACCCAGCAGTCACCGGCATCCAGCCCCTTTACTGCAAGTATTATGAAGCATGATTTGGCCCTGAGGAAATGGTGCAAGAGCCCAGGAAAAGTGAATTTCACTGTATTTTTAAAGTTTGGCCAGATCTATGTTCCTGCACACTTGGGAACGGCCCCCCACCCCCAAGAATAATTTTCTGTAAGTGGTGCATGGTGAAAGGTACTTTGCGGGGGGCAACCTGATGCCCCTTTCCCTAGTTAATGGTTCCATGAAAAGTCGGTTGACAGTCTTATTGGGCCTGGCGACATTTGTCCAGGGCAACACTCCAAGAGAGATATAATTCCTAGTGTTGCAACGTGGACACGAGTGCATGCCAAGCAGATGTTGGGTGACATTGTGCACATTGGCTTGACACGGGACCATTTCCTGGAGGGGCCCCAATAAACATTTGATACAGATAAAGACCGTGTGTCCCCAAATGACTTCTCGGTTTCAGTGGAGCCAGATGTGATTGGAGGCAGAGGAGGCTGGGTTTGAAAGTGTTTCTGTGGCCATGTGTGGGAGTTTAGCCCAGGCGCATGCCATTAAAGTGGGAAACGGGCAGCTTTACCCAATACGGCCCAGACGGTCCCAGACTTCTTGCCTTCCTGTGTGAGGTGTCAGTATTTTGGCAAGCATGTTTTCTTCTTTGACATAATCTTCAGTGTTCTTTGCAGCAAAGCGTTGCGGATGCGACCTAAGGACTGTGGGCACTCAGTCACGTGGCCTGCGTTCAGAGCCAGGCTTCACTCAGTTTTCTCCTCTGTTAAATGGGACCCATAATATTGGTCTTCCACACAAGGGCCTCCTGTGGATTAAATAAGATAATTTGGGTACATCATTCCGCACAGGTCTGACACCCAGGAAGTACCCAAGAGGCCAGGGATCACTGCAGCTGTCATGACCACTGTCAGCCGTCATCTAGGGACGGCTTTCAAGTCTGCTCTCTGGGAAGCACAAATGTTAGAAAGGGAGCAGAGTACGCCTTCCTTTCCCTGTGGGACCCAAGCAGTTATATAAGCCCCTACTCTCCTATATTATTATGAACTTAACAGAAATGCTAATTTTACAAAAAGGAAAGTGCCAGTGGAGACTTAAATTGCGTCTCTGAGCTGTTACGTAATTCTTCCATGCATCTCACTTAATCATAATTTATTGAGGCCATGTCTTAGCTCTGTGGTCACTTAAATAGATTCCTTTCTGGACTCCTACATCTAACTCCAAGAAATCCCTCAGGGTAAATTTCTATTTTCCATTTTTACAGAATGACCTTGTTCCCAACCCATAGCCTAAAAGCTGAGTGTGATTGGGGTAGCTTCAAATAAGAAGATCAAATTTCAGTTTAGCAAATACCGACTGAACCCTGAGCCCTTACTGTGTGGCCACCACCATGTTAACAGGCTGGCGGTGCCGACAGCAGAGCCCCCACAAACTTCCCCAAGAGGCCGGTGGTGCCGTGGTTGCAAGCAGGGTCTCTGGGGCCAAACAGCCTTGGTTCAAATTCCTCCACCTCTTCCTGTCTTTGTGACCTTGGGCATGTCACTTCACCTCTCTGAGCTTCTGTTTCCTCATTTGTGCAATGAGGACATTAATACCTGCCCACTGTTAGTTTGAAGCAAATGAAGTTGTGCCTCCTTGTGGCATATACAAATCATGTCATAACTGTGCACAACTTCCATCCTCAGCTGTCCACAGGCAAGTGGGACAGGAAGAAAATGAAGTAGATGAGAGAATCTTTAGAAGATGAAGCCCTGTAGAGAGGCTACTGGGTTTTTAGTACTCAGGATTCCCCTTGGCCACCCACAGTTTTATCTGCAGGGGATGTGCTGTTATGTCTGTGTCACTGGGCTTTGGACCCCTGCCCTCTCCCTTGGCCCATATTTGCTCTCTTTGTGTCTGTCCCCAGAGTGTAATCTCTGCGGGCAGGCCTGCTCTGTGCAGCTCACCATTGGATGCCAGCCCCTCACATGGAGCCTGGCATGTAGCAGAAACTGTGAATTTGGGCTGAATGAATCAGTGTCTCTTGAGATTTTTGTTGTTGTCATCAGGAAGAGTTTACCTCCATGAACTCTGAGACCAAACTTAGATGTAACCAAACCCGCAGGCACCTTCAGACAGAGCCAGAGCCTGAAACAGCCCTCAAGAGCCCCTCGTCATGTGTACTTCTTCATTTACTGCAGCTGCTGTCACCTTTTTAGAAACCTTGCTTGTGTAGTAGCACAAGGTGACCAGACACTAGGTTGCCAGGCCCCAGGGGGACTCTGCCTTAGGAAGAGAGGGTCCAAGGCAGCCAGGTGGCTCTCCTTTGGTTTCTCCTGGGTTTTTGAAGTTGCCCCACTGATAGCCACCTTTGTTGCAATTTTTGCTCTTAAGCCAACTTATGTGAAAAGTCAGTGATGGGAGAGCTCTGCATGCGCTTGCAGGACAGGTCCCAGGAGGACAGAAACTGTCCTTAACCTGTGGATGTGCAGCCTGGTGTAACCCGCCTCTACCCGTGTGGTGTCCACCATACCAGACCCCAGAGCTACATCCTCAGAAGGCATCTTGATGCATCCACCTTGCTTTCTCTATTGTAAACAGCCCGCCCAGCCCCGCCTAGAGATGAGCTAGGAATGACTAACCAGGATGTGTGCTGGGAAGGCAGGGCCCAGGCAGCCTTGAGTGTCCATGTGGTAGGCCCCCATCTCACACACCCCTCCTTTCACTTTCATGACACACACTAATTCCATCTGTGTTCAGTGATCAATCTGAAGGTTAAGAGAGGAGCTGACTTACTTAAGGTTCTAATTCAGGTCTTTTGCTTCCTCATTTTTTTCCCTATAGCTCCCTTTCTTTATAACTTTATTTTTCAGGAATTACAAGAACTGTGCTTTCCCTGTTTGGAAACTTGAGAAATATAGGAAAGCCCTGTGGTGTTAACAAACCCTCATGGCTACTGCCAGGGAAAAAGAGGGAAGTGGGTGAGATGGTTCCTGGAAGGGAGCCCTATAGCTCAGCAGAGGGTCGCCAGTTCCCCTGAAGCTGTGACATGCCTCGTTCTGGGCTCTGCCAGAAGGACTTTCTCTAAAACTTCACTAGACATTGATGATGATGGAATGGAGGCAATCTGCAAAGGTTGGTTCCAGAGGGAGAATGTCGGAGGCAGAGCAGGTCATTCCAGGGCTGTCCATTTAAATAAAGCCCCAGCTTAGAAAACCCCAAACACACTAAAGTAGATACTGTAATGGGATTTATGCAATACTCTGTTAAGGGCAAACCCAGCCCCATAAATACTTGTCCGAAATTCAATCTGCCAAATGGATTTCTCAAAAGGATCAGAGCGAAAATGTAGTTTGCTTGCACTTGATAAGCTTATCCAGCCTTGCCACTAGGAAAGAAAAAAAAAATGGAGTTAAGGATTTTACTGTATTCTCCAGTATCTTAGATATTTTCTTTTTCAATGAAAAGGGAGAAAGAGATTATCAGGCCCTCTGGCTGTGAAGCTAGTGTTCCTGATCCAAATACCTTCTGGGCTTCAAAGGGAATGCTATTAAATGACTAGCTGGAGCCCCAGAGCCTCCTCGGCAGGGTTCCTTCTGCACCTGGTTCGCTCAGCTACCTGGCGCCCACACCCAGGAGACCGAGGTCATGGCTCGACTCGCATGTGGGCCAGCTCGAATCCCAGTTCCCTACCCCAGGTTCTGCCTTTGGCTTTGTGCTGGCTGCCGCCACCAGGGATGTATGTGGATGGTGGAGTGAGTAAGGGGGAGAAAGCTGCAGCAGAAAGTGTGGATCATTCTAGACAACCCCTCCGGGCCCTGCCTCCTTATTCTTCATGGTTTTGCATCAGCTGGAAATACGTCATCTTCTGCAAGTGACTTGGATTGTCCTGTTTATCCAAAAGAGGAGGTGTCATAATAGCTCAGAATTTCATGAGATTTCTTTGTACCATTTGGGGGAAAGCCAAAGCAATATTGCCAGAGTTTTCTTCCAAGCACCTGAGAGCTGCTTGTGGCATCAGAATATCACCCCAAAGAGTCACTTTTGGGGTGACAGCATCCTTTCAAAATACATGCCCTCTTGGGTGGGGGTGTGACTTGGTGGGTTTGTAGGGGGTGAATTTAGCTCTCCATATGGCACATTTTCTTTTCCTTCTCTCCGATCCTGCTGATGGATTAGGACTTGGCCGTATGTGCCCTCACTCATGCGTGGGGGGCTGGGGCTGGGCTGGAGGTCTCCGCTGTGCATCTCGGTGGCATAGTCACAGGCGTGCCCTGCTCTGACCAAGTGAGGCTCTCACCCAGGTTTCAGCTCGTGCTGTACACATTCAAGGACCTTTCCTGCGTATTTATCTCCCTCTTTCTGACGGTCAGTTGATGTCCCCTCCCCAGGGTATTTGTCTGGGCTACAGGTTTGCTGCATCCTCATCTAGGAAAACCAGCGGGTCTTTGGGTCTGCTGCGGTTTATGGAATTCCCAAGTATTTTAACAACCAGAGCGGTGAAACATGAAAAAAGGATACATTGGAAACCTTTAATTTTTTAAAACAACTTTATTGAGGTATGATTTATGTACCATAAAATTCACCCATTATAAGGGTGCTATCCAGTGACTTTTAATAAATTCACCAAGCTGTGCAACCCTCGCCATAATATAGTTTTAAAACATTTTCATCACCCTCATCATGCCCATTTGAAGTTACTCCCCAGACAATCTGCCTCTGTCCCTGCAGATTCACCCATGCCGGCCAGTTCATAGAAGTGGACTCCTACAATATGTAGTCCTCTGTATGTGGCCTCACTCCCTCAGTATCCTGCTTGGCAGTGTGTCCGGGTTCCAGCATACTACCCCACTGGGTGGACATGTTGGATTGTACTCATTCATCTGCCAGCGGACATTCGGGTTGTTTCCCCTTGTTGACTCTTGTGAATAATGCTGCCGTGATCATTCGTGTGCAGGTCTGCGTGCGGAAGTGTTTTCATTTCTCTTGGGTAGATTCCCAGGAGTAGAATTTCTGGATCCTGTGGCAAATATATATTTAATTTTTTTAAAAGTTGCCAGATTGTTTCCTGTAGTGGCCTCATCGTTGTGCATTCCTACTGGCAGTAGGTGAACAGATCCATTTATTTTTGATCTTACTGTGAACGGTGATCTTATGGTGGAGAAGACCTCTGTTAGAGGCCACACTGCATGTGAAATCTGAAAATCGCCACTGACCTGTGGGCAACAGGCCCCCCCAAATTTTTTTCTTGACAGCCCCAGAAGACCCTCACCCCCAGTTTGCACACAAGCTGCCCCATTGGATAACGGCGCTTCCAGCCCAGAAGCTCTGTCTCTTGTGCTCCCTCCCCTCTCCCACTCCAGCCCTGTGTATGCTTGCCCACCACCCATCTCATGCCAAAAAGGGTTTGCTTTTATTAAAAAAAAAAATGTTCTCTGTCGCACTGTTGCTAATTTAGTGACTTCATTGGGCAATGTGATTTACCATCCGTGGCCTGCCTTCGAATGGATTCATTTACCTGCATTGACTGGTATATGTCACTGTTAACTGCCACCAGAAAATGCACAGCAGTGCTTAAAAAACTGTGTAGCATTTTGCTTTCTGATATTGATAGTTAACTCCATCCTTGATCACCAATGACATGGTATTCCTCCTCTTGAAGATGGACTTAAATGGCATAACTTTGTTCCTTGGTGATGAGAAAATAAATTACTTTTCTATACCCTGTTTTGCTAAGGACTTCTTAGACTTTGGCTTCTTCAGTGGCTGGTTCTTCTTAATTTCTTGGGTGTACCATCCTTGCTACTCAGAGTGGGGTCCTTGGGCTACCAGCACTGGCCTCCCCTGCTGGCGTGTTAGAAATGGAGCCTCAGGCCTCACCCCAGACTCCCAGATTCAGAATCTCATTTTAACAAGCTCTCAGGGTGATGTATGTGCACACGGGAATTTCCGAAGTGCTGCTTTAAATCTGGAGTCAGCAAAATAAGGCGCTTGGACCAAATATGGCCAGCTGCCTATTTTTATATTTTAAAAAAGTCCTATTAGAACACAGGCATGCCCATTCATTTATGTATTGTCTGTGGCTACTTGGCGCCCACACTGCAGAGTAGCCGTGACAGAGACCTTATGGCCTGGGAGCTGGAAAACATTTACTTCCTGGACCTTTACAGAAAAACTTGGCTGACTTCTGCTCTGGTGATAGTTTTATTTTTATTTTATTTACTTATTAATATGGTGTTATATTAATACTTACTAATATGTGTTAGTTACTAATATTATTTACTTATTTATTTTTTAATTTGTTAGCTCTTTCTTCCCTACTTTTTCCATTTTCCATTCATCATGAACTTTGGGTCATTCCACTGTTTTTTACTGAGATGCGGCTGACATATAACATTGTATTAGTTTCAGGTGTATGACATAATGATTCGATATTTGTATGTATTGTAAAACAATCACCACATAAATGTAGTTAACATCCCTCTTCATACATGGTTACAAGATTTTTTTCTTGTGGTGATAACTTTTAAGAACTATGGTCCTAGCCACTTTCAAATATAAAATACAGTATTGCTATACTTTTTAAAGTAGACTAAGTTATGAGTACCGTTTATCCCCAGGTTTTCTTTGCATCCTACGTCTTAGGATGAAGCCACCAAAGCTAAATGAAGCTAAAGCTTTGGGTTTCTCACCCACAAACTGCCAAGCTCTGAGGCTCTCTGGTTTCTCAGGTGCCATCCTGCTCTGCTTGCAGAGTGTTCCTGGTGAGCTCCGTTTTATGTCATCTTACTCTTTGCTAGCAAGGGCATTCATTGATTGTGAAACTGAACGGCCATATTTGTGGTTCCTTTTGTAAAGGCTTTAAATGTAGACATTTACAAATTAGGAAAAAACAATTCCTTTGTCAGATCACAGGGTCTGGTCAGGTTGGGAAAACCTAGGGAAAGTAGTCGTTGGAGGCACCCCAGCAGGGCTGGCTTCATGGGCCCGGGCCTCATGCACCGGGCCCCATGCTCAGAAGGGCCCCTGCTTGGTTTAGTGCTCTCCTGTCCCCATCTTGAAATTCTTATTACCTTTGAAACAGGGCACCTCCGTCTTTGTTTTGCACTGGGCCTTACAACTTTGGTAGCTGGTCCTGGAAGCCACGGTGATAGCATCAGAAGGCCCGACCAGCGCACCTTCCCTGGAAGGCGAGAGCAGGGTGCGTGCCGTCCTGGTAGCCAACGGCCGAGTTATCCTGGGCCAGGGATTCTATCGCTGCTTTTCACTTACTTCATCTGTGCCATGAGAAGAAAGACCACTTTTAATGATTTCTCCAATTAAGCGGTTAAAGACGGAAGTCTGCTCCTGCAGAGGGGCTTTCAAAGTGAAGTTCGGATTATCTCTAGTTAAGGAGGGTGTTTGATCCTCACAACTTGAATGTAATTGCTTTCAGAGGACGTACACTGAACTTCTCCCTGCGGATCCAGTGAGCGATGCCGCTTTGCTAAGAGGGCTGTTCCTTCAAGCAGCTGGACGCTGTCCTGGTGTAGGGTGAAGCCCCCTGGGGACTTGTGAACAGTTAGGGTCTTCAGGCCACACGTCACTGGTGGAAGTCTCCCAGTGGTGCCGCTTCCTTCGGATCCCTGTGGGGAGGGATTTCATCCCGTGACCCTGCAGGTAGCTGATTGAGTCTGAAATAGCAGCCTCCCAACCCAGCAGGGACCAGAACAAGGAACATTGCTGTAATTTCTTTCCTCCTCCCCTCTGAACGATTGTTAATCAGGAGTCTTTTGGAAACAAAAAAATAAAAGGAAAGCAAGAAAAGGAGACCTACTTTGGCGAACCCAGTGGAAAAGTACCCTTCTGCCAAGAGGTTCCCGAAGCTGCTGAGTGGTGAGCGGGCAGGGGCTGCAGACGTCTCAGAAACTCAGATGGGTTTGTGACAAGAGATGCTTTTAGCACTTTTCAAGGGACCAGAGGACATTTGTTGATCATAATTAGAGCAATAAATAATCATGCATTTGTCATCATAGCTGTGGTCATTTATTGAGCACCTACTGTGTGTCAGGTCATGGGCCATGGCATGAATGTCACTTATCTTACAGCAACCCCAGAGTCTGGCTGTGTTTTACAGATGGAAAGTTGGAGGCTCTCAAGGGTGACTTGGTCCACAAGTACATAGCTGGTAAGTGACAGGGTCAGGTTTCAGTTCTCCCTGATTCCAGAGCTTGGGCCATGTCCCCTAAGCTGCCCTCTGACCTCACTGGCCCCCTCTGAAACTCCTGTAGTACCACCCCCCCAGTATTTTATTAGGAGCTGGTGGTGGGTTGCATTGGTGATGTTCCAGCAGAACTGAACCTCAGCTGTTGTTTCCCAAAGGGTAGTTGAGATGAATTTAGGTGATAGACAAGTGAACACTTTTTAAAAAATACATTTATTGTACTTAAAGGAAATATATATAACTTGTGTATTGAACCTGTGATTTTAGAGAGAATTAACGGTTTCTTGTTAAAGATGACTGTCAGAAAAGGAATTGTTTTTAAATTTAAATAGAACTAGTAGTGTGGGTGAGATGCTTATATGGCCTGCTGGTTCAGCCATTCTGTAAGCAGCTGGACAACCTTGGATGCAGTGTTGGCCGTTAGGGGTCCAGAGCTATTGCAGAGCTGGGTACCCTGACAGGGACCCTTTGTCCTTGGCGGGAAAGAAGTCTTGAGCGAAGATGTCAGCATTTTAGATGTCATCATCCATGTTGATGCTGCTGTCACCTTCTCCTCTTTGATGGAGATGATCTCACCACTTGGCAAAATCCCGGACACCCTCACTGACTTCCAGAATTATTCATGAGTATTACCAAGAAGCCCTTACCCAGCCTGTGAGGTTCCACCTCCCCTGTGCTCTGCCTTCCTGGTCTTGTCTTGCACCATCCTATACCTGGTTAGCTGCACTAACCTCCTCTCTGTCTCTAGAATGCACTAAGCGTATCCTGCCTCAGGGCCTTTGCCCTTGCTGTTCTTTCTGGAACTCTTTCTCCCAGATGTTTGTGTGGCTGGTGCCTTCTTATCACTCTGGTCTTCACTCAGAGGTCACCTTCTTAGAGAGGGCTTCCCTGTCCTCCTGCTTCAAGTCCCCCTTTTCGTACATCACTCTCTCTGGCAGGAATCTGCAGATTTTTTTTCTGCAAAATACCAGATAGTAAATGTTTTAGGCTTGAGGGCCATATGGTTTCTGTTAACAGCTACTCAACTCCACCATTGTTGTGCAAAAGAAGTCATAGACGATATGTAAATAAATGGGTATTTCTGTGTTTCAATAACACTTTATTTACAAAAACAGGTGGCAGTCTGGATTTGGCCCACCGGCTGTAGTTTGCCAATCCCTGCTCTGTGCTATTACCTTGTTTTATTGTCGTCATAACACTTATTACTATCTGAAATCATCTTGTTTATTTCTATATAATTTCATCTCCTTGAATGTAAAACGTGAATCCAGTGAGGCCAGGAGTCTGTGCCCCTCCTTGTTTAGTGTGGTATCCTTAGTGCCTTGGACGTAGTGTGCACTTGGCGGGTATTTGTTGAGTGAATGAAATATTGTCACTGTGGGGCTCCCGTATTCATTCATTTTGCAGACATGTGTGGCTCACTGGCTTTGTTCCTTGCCTCCTGTGGAACATTAGAAACAGAGCTCGTGGCCAAATATATATGCAGGCATGAAGCAGGTCCGGTACAGTATGATCAGCCCAGTTAGGTACAGGAGTAATGTGGCATAGCAGGGTGTCAGCTCCTGTGAAGTCAGAGGCAGATTCTTGGGTGGAATAGCCTCTGAACTGGGTTTGAAGGGTGTATTTAAGCTCTCTGGGTGGAGAGGCCGGAGCTGGAAGGGCCTTTCCACCCACGGCACAGCCTGAGCAAGGAGACGGTGGCAGGCAGCAGTCTGGTTGTGTGCTGTGGGAAAGAAAAGCCATTTGGGGTGGATGGCGTAAATACAGTCCAGGTACAGCCACAGGTTGCATGAGTAGCAGCAGGTGAAACTTGAGGGCCCATTTGGATGAGTTCTTGTGAACAAGTGGCAAGGGGCCTTTTCTGAAATACAGACTTGGGTGCCACACATTTAAACGTGAGCTTTGGTTTCTGGGATTGGAAAGGCTGCATTGATCCCTAGGAGCTCAAGATTTCTCAGTCTGTGGGTCTGACCAAAGCTAGTATGCTTCTCAGCTGACGTAGCCTCAGTCATGTAGAACTGGCCAGCAGGAGGGGAGCTACCCTACATCCTATATAATTGGTAGGCCCAAGAAAAACAGTTTCTTGGCTCTTAAAAATACATA
The DNA here is from genome assembly GCA_032199065.1 of Smutsia gigantea. NCBI lineage: Eukaryota > Metazoa > Chordata > Mammalia > Pholidota > Manidae > Smutsia > Smutsia gigantea. Next base: position 103,413 of record JAVSCE010011299.1, read on the forward strand.
GATGATGCTAATGAACAGCCTCCCGTGGCTATCACCCTGCCCTTACCCACGCATCTAGATGTCATCAGTTGTCAGCAAGGAGTTAAAAGCATAGAGAGGGGGCAGCTTATGGCATGGAAGAGTGGGAAATTGCAAGCCCTGAATAAAATTTTACTGGGGTGGGCCAGCCCTGCTGTTTATGAGGCACTTAAAGGGAAACCACGGCCCGCAAAGAGGAAGACTGTTCCTCCTCGTCACCCTGGCAAGGGGAAACATCCTGCAGATTTCAGGCCCTCCGGCTCCCCTTCTCAGCCTCGGCCAAGCCCTGATGACCTGGGGCCAAGTTCAAGGGTGAAGGCTGATGCCATCAAAAGCCTTGGGGCTGCTCTGACAGGAGGACCCCAGAAAGGGAAACACACACTCATCTAGCACCTACTGTGTGCTGGGGTGGTAGTGGTGTCCATGCCTACTATGTGCACATGCAGGGAGCAGGGTGTATCCACATACCTTATTTTCTCAATGTTTCTGCAGCCTCCCTGAACACTTCCCCAGCAATAGTTACTTAATAATTTTTTAAAGCACCCACTGTTTACTGAGCCTCAACCTTGAGCTATACTATCCATAAAATCATGGTATTAATGAATCCCATTTTCTTCTAGTAGACATCAGTGTCAATACATACCTATTGACACTGTTTCCAAAAAGGCTTGTCCAGACACCACCTAGAGTAATTCGCATGCTGCCCTGTCTAGTGTACTTGGCCTTACCTCCTTCGGTCCTTGCACATTTGCTGGGAGATGTTAGCGCCCCCATTTTATAGGTGAGGGAGCAGAAACCCAGGGAAGTTTAGCGACTCACCCACAATCACAAGGAAGAAGCTGAATCTGGATTCGAACACAGGTCTTTCTGGCTTTAAAGCGCAAGTGGTAGGCCCCAGCTTCTCAGACGAAGAAAAGGAAGGATGTGCAGACATCCCTGGGCTTGGATGGGCAGATTGAATGCTTCTCAGGACAGGCCCAGATATTAACACCAAGGCTAATCAGACCTCCTGCCCTTCTTGGGAGGCAAAGGACAGCTTCAGTCCCCAGCATCTAGATTCCCATGGACTCTGCCTGCAGGACTTGCTTGGACTCTGGGGACTGCTCCGGGGCCTTGCCACCACGGCACAGTGAACCTTTAGTCATCCCATAAAATAACAGTAATCAATACTGACGCCTGCACAGAAGCCCAGGAGAGTGAGGTAGGGGGAGGACGCCACTCGGGACCGTCCCCACAGAGCTACTGCCCAGCGCCGAGGGCAGCGGGAGGCCCCTGCTTTGTACTGGAGACTCATTACTATTCAGTCCTCATGGAAGGAAGGGCCTTGGAGGAAAAAGAAAATCATCGTCATGGGTTTTGAGTGAGCCCAACTGCCAGCCATTGTTGGAAGGCCCCAGGGAGCAGGCTCGGCTGCCCGTGAGCCCTGCCCTGGCTGGGCAGCTGCGTGTCGCATCATCAGTCAACAGGCACCGCCGCTGAGCGAGCAGACCCTCTGGGCAGGTGTTTGGGGCCCCCATGCAGGGACTGAGGCTTGAGGACAGAAGGAGGAAGGAGTAGGCAGGGTCGGCAAGCTCAGCGAGGCCACCAGGATTACAGCACGAAGAGTAATTGCAGTTCGCTGTGGTGATCACATTTTTTCCTTAAAACTCTCAGGTGTCCAGGGGGTAAGGTCTCAAATCGGGACAACTGAGCTTGGAGTTGCTGCTGCCTTTGGGGCACTGATAGAGGCTCCCTGTTCGCGGACGACGAGAGAACGTGTCCCAGCAGGCCAGAGCCTCCTGCCCATGGCGGGCTTGGTAAGGGGCCCTGGCTAGATCAAAGCCCCGCTTTGCAGCCCACCAACTATGCAGCCGTTCACAGTGGCTCCTAATGAGAGCGACTTACATTTCAATAAAAAAAGATGTGTACCAGTTTTCTATTATGTATAGCAAACTCTCTGAAAACCAGGGGGCTTGAAACAGCCATTGTGTTTTCTTCCTGATGTGGTGGGTTAGGAATTTTGGAAGAGCTCTGCTGGCAGTTTGTTTCTCCTCCAGGTGGTGGCAAGTGGAGCCAGACCATCCACTTCTAGGTGACTTCTTTTTTGTTGTTGTTGTTGTTGTTTTTTAAATATATATATATTTTTTATTAAGGTATTATTGATATACACTCTTATGAAGTTCACATGAAAAAACAATGTGGTGACTACATTTACCCATATTATCAAGTCCCCACCCATACTCCAATGCAGTCACTGTGCATCAGTGTAGTAAGATGCCACAGATTCACTGTTTGCCTTCTCTGTGCTACACTGTTTTTCCCCGTGACCCCCCCCACACCATGTGTACTAAACATAATACCCCTCAATCCGCTTCTCCAACCCTCCCCACCCGCCCTCCCCCACCCCTCCCCTTTGGTAACACTAGTTCCTTCTTGGAGTCTCTGAGTCTGCTGCTATTTTGTTCTGTAGGTGACTTCTTCAGCCATGTGTCTGGTGTCTTGTTTCTCCTTGACCTCCCTCTCTCTGTGTGGCATCTTGTATCCCAGAACCTCTTGCTAAGGAAAGATTTTCTCATAGCACGATGTGTCTCGGCAGTGATGCTTCTTACGTGGCATCTGGCCTCCAGGAGGCAGATGTGGAGGCTGCCAAAAAGTCGAGGGCTCTTCCTGGGGCTAGCACAGCATCGCCCCTGCCATGTGCCATTGCTCAAAGCAGTCGCAGTCACAGGGCCCACCCAGACTCCAGAGGCTGGAAACTAGACCCCACCTCTATTTAGAATACGGAGAGAGTGTGTGTGGCAAGGCCACCTTGCAAAAAAGCACACAGGATAGGTGGTCGAGTTGTAGTTGTTTTTTGAAAATACAGTCTCCCCCTCCTTAACTGGCAAGGATTTTTCAGGAGCCTCACAATGATTCCTCTATCTGGAACTCCCCTTAGCCTCCCATCTAAAACACAGTGGGAATCAAGGCCCAGGTGTATTCCCTTAAGACCAGAATACGTCTAACTCTTAATTTGCATGAGTTCTTTTTTGGAGTCCTAATGGTTGATCTGAAAGGTAACTCTCATAAGGTGAACCAAGCTGCAAAGTGACAGCAGCCCCGGCACCACAGCACAGCTGCGGGGGCAGGACGCTGGGTGCATGTCTGTGGTGGTTCCCGTGTAGTCACAAGAGCAGCTGGTTTATGTTTGGTAAGGTCCCAAAGACAAGGCCATCTGGCTTGGACCCACTCATCTCCCACCCTGGTATTTAATCTGAAGTGGGTTTTATTGAGTCAATCAAGAAAGATTCAGTTGCTGAAATGGAGGCAAATTCAGACAGTAAATTGATGTTTGCAGTGGAAATTTGCTTCCAAGCCAAGCCCTTGGGTCACTGTTGGACATTTGCCTCCCTTGAAAAATATGGTGCAACAAATAACATGCACACCCATTCAATTGAACATTTGGACCCTTAGCTAAAAAAAAATCGGAGCAATTAGGCAAACACATTTTTTTTTTTTGGCTGGTGCTAACCTTTGCAAAGAACAATGGAAAGAGCTAGTGCATGTTAATTATAATTGGAGAGGAGTTATTCTGTTCTCTTGAGGTGTTTCCCATGCAAGGGGGCTGGAGCTAGAAGGCATGGTGTGCAGGCTCATCTCTCTGGCACATATAAGGTGTGACCTTGGGTAAGTCATTGGTAACTTACTGTGAATCTCACTTTCCTCACCTTAAAATGAAAACAGTTATACCTCTCCTATTGAATCCTGGCACTGGTCTCTGAATAAAATGGTGGAATGCTGTCTTTTAAAATTGCTTTGTGAGTTCAGAAATCTTTACATATTGAGCCATTATTGCTAATAATAATTAGTATAACAAATTTCTGTGGCCAGAGAATAACATTAGCATGCCTTTGCGGCTCATTTTAAAATTAAATGTACAGAGTCTATAATTATTTTAAAATACAAAGTTTAGAAAATTAACTGTATTACTCTGACACCTAGAGTTTGGGGACAAGCCATAATTTGTACACTGTACCTTATATATACATAAAAGGTCAGTTTTGGCTAACCTCGGTAATATTTTCTAAAATTAAAGACTGATCGTACAAAGAGTAAATCAACCATTAGACAGTGTTTCACTGCTTTGAACAAACTTCACCCAGGAATCGAGTCCTATCGTTGAATGGGCTCATAGTGATAAGTAATAATTACATTCTAATAGATATGGATTCAGTTATTTATCAACAAATAGTATCAGTAAATGAAGGCCTATGAAGAGATACTCTCTTTGCCATGAGCTGCCTCAGTGGTTTCCAAACACTTCTCTCATGGAATGTTGCCCTTGTGAGGTGGCCAAGGGCATCTCATACCCAGATCAAAAGGAGCAGGCTCTCCCTCTCCCAGATGACAGAAGAAAAAAAGAGGTCAATGGATCTGATTTGTCTCTACATTAAATTTTATTTTACTGTATCTTTTTCTTATATCTTTGGCACCTAAACCTGCTTGGCCATGCTAAAATATAGTGAGAGATGCTGTCTACAAAGCAATGTGAAGTACAGAAAATCATTTCCATCAGAGGCGTCACCTGTTATTGGGTCTACAAACATGAGCACCCCTAAGTTTAAGAACCACTATGTGACAGTCTATACCGGGAATGGGCAAATCTGGCCTGATGTCTGTTTTTGTAAGTAAAGTTCTGTTGGAACGCAGCCATACCCATTCATTTACATATTGTCAGCTTTCACCCTTGCCAAGCTGAGGATACTTGTTATGTTGTCCTTTACAGAAAAGTTTGCTGGCCTCTGTGCAATACCATGGGGAGGGTACACCACCACAAGAGCAAGAGGCTTTTTGACTCTGAACTTGCCCTGGCACGGAAAGCTGCTGAGGCTTCCGTTTTGTTGTGACAAGGCTCAACTAGAGCATTATTCCACTTTTCCTCCCAAACCTGTAGCAAATATATGATGGTCAGGCATTGATTGAGAAAATGTTTTCCTTTTTAAGGGAACACTAGGCTCTGGTTAAAATGAAAAGGAAAGTGGGATTTGGAGTTATATAACCTGTTTCAAATCCAGCCTCCATCATTACCCAATTCACACATTCAATTCCTCATTTAATCAACAGATAATATTTTATTAAGCACCTAATCATAGCTGCTGCCTCAAGTATGGACACCTAAGGCATGAACAACTGCTCATTGTACTGGATCCTGTGGGGTCCTGGTTTGTCTATTGCTTTGTAACAAATTGCTCTGAAACTCAGTGGTTTAAACAGTTATTTATTATTATCTCCCCAAGTTTTGTGGGTTGACTGGGCCTAGCTGGCCAGTTCTCCCTAGGGTTTTTGCATGCGTTACAGTTAGATATGGGCTGGGGGCTACAGTTGTCTAGGTTTGGCTTGGGTGGATGCCCAAGGTGTCCCGTTGATGGCTGGCCGTTGGCATTGGCTGTCGGCTGGGAGCCCAGCTGGAGCTGTCGACCAGAGCATGTGTGGGTTGGGCGTCTTGCAGCATGATGGCTGGGTTCCAAGTCGATGCTTCCCAAGAAGCTTCTGAATTCCAAGAGCCCCAGCAGGAGCTTCTTATAACCTAGGGTCAGAGCTCCCATAACATCCCTTCTACCACATTTTATTGGTCATGCAAGTCACTGAGGCTAGCGTAGTTTCAAGGGAGTAAGACCCTACCTACCATGCGATGAGGGGAATGTCAGAGGATCTGTGGCCATCTTGAATCTGACACATATGCATATCTTGGGGAACCGGCACATAATGGCTCTTTTGTTAAATTGCAGCTTTGAGAAGTCCTAATGCAGAAAAAGAAGGCTTGATGATAAGAGGGCTTTTAATAGAGTGGTTTGGTCTGGAGAAAGGCTGGAGAAGGCTTCTTGGTAGATGAATAAGTGAGATGCGAAGGTTGAATGGACTTAACCAGGGGAGGAAGGGAGGTCAGAATAATCCAGGCACAGGAAACAACCTGTGCAAATGGCCTGGGGCAGGGCTGCAGGAAGGCTGGTGTAGCTAGGACTGAGAGAATGAGGGAATGTGGTAGGAGTTAAGCCTTCCTAGCTGTATGCTGTGGGTCACAGTTCCTAATCTCTTCCAACTTCAGTTTTCTCACTTATAAAATAGGACAATATCCACTACATGAGGGTGTTGTGAGGACAAATTAAGGATAAGTCAGTAAAGGCATAGTGATACTTTCTTTTCTCTTGGAAATGGTTCTCAAGCAAATGAAAGAAGCAAGCCCGTGGCCCCTCCTTGGTGCCTCCTTCTTGCTCATTGCCTCCATTCTGTGGAGTCAAAAACTGAGGCTGCAACTCATGCCTTTAGAGTTGTGAGCTATGAAGTTTTATCCAAACTGTCCAGTACAGTGTTTTGGGGCTTGTGAACGGTCCAAATGAATGTTAAGTCATTGCCTGGTCATTATTTGCTTTTTAAAGTGACACCCACCACCATGTCAGTAGCACACGTGGGTTCTGCACCAAGGTTCAATTTCTCTGCTGCCCTTCAGTGCTGATTTGCATGGCTCTTCCCTACCCCCACCTCACCAGCTGTAGTTAACACACAGCTCTGCTCTCACTTCCTTGTTTGAAGACACATGTTATGATCCTGAACATAGATGTGTGCTGTGTGGGGCCATCGCCGGTGGACACATCAGCTGGGAGCGCTGGGAATCTGTCCGGCTCTTCTGCAGAGCTCAGAACCTAAATCCTAGCATTTGCGGAGCCTGGAGGTGAGGGCTGTTGACGTGCCAGCAGGGCTGCAGCTCCTCCGGTCATTCGCCAAGCCAGCCCTCCTGCTGCCTTGTGCAGGCCTGTAGCTGCAGAAGCGGCTGGTGACAGGGATGTGCCCGCTGGACTCCTTCTGCGCCTCTGTGCTGCAGTGTCTGAGGTCCTGTAGGAGGCACCAGGGAAGGGGTGGTGGAGGGACACATGGCTGTTCTCAGGGGACTGCAGTTTGCTGAACACAGGGTTTACTTTCCCCTAGTAACTCTCCAAATGAGTGGAGCTCATCCTCTCCACTAACCAGGTCAGGGAAAGGCCAGTTCTTTATTCCACTCACACAGGTGTCTGTTTGGCCCTGAAGTAGCCTGGTGGTTACACTTCTCATTCTCTACCCCAGGGGCTCCCAGCAGGGGTGGGAGCAGACACTGGGCAGTGTCTGGAGACATATTTGGTTGTCACAACTAGAGGGGTGGCCCCACTGGCATCTAGTGGAGAGAGACCAGGGATGCTTGTAGGCATCCTACAGTGTGCAGGGCCGGCCCGCAGCAGGAATGTCCTGGTGCAAAACGTCAGGGGTGACGAGGTTGGGAAGTCCTGCTCTGCTCCCATCATCTGCAGCTCTCCTTGTCTTCGAGTGGCCATCATGCTGTCTTCCTGGTGGATCCCTGGACACGCCAAGGCCTGGCTTATTTCAGGGCCTTTGCACCTGCTCTTCCCTCTGCCTGGAATGTTCTTCCCCAGAGAGGCCCTGATCTCTGAGTCAGTCAGGCTCCTGGATTCTCTCACTGCAGCAGCTCCTGCTTCCCTCATCATTCTCCCAGTCTGCAGCTCTCCCTGTGTGTCTGCAGTTACCCCTACATGACCCTCTTTCCCACTAGCCTGTAAGAGTCACGAAGACCCGGGCTTGGTCATGTTGCTCACTGCTGTAGCCGCGGCTCCCAGCCTGGGGCTTGGCACGCAGCTCAGTGTGTGTTGAAGCTGGGGGACAAGAAATGGGCAAAGTGAAGAATGGGGGGGAGGAGAGCAGAGTTTTTTAGTCAGAAGTCCTGGCCACATGCACTGATTCCTAGCTTTGCAATTTGGGGAAAATGTACTCAGCCTCTCTGAGCCTCAAGTTTTCTCTTCCATAAAATGGGGACACTCCCTGGGTGAGACCAGTTTGGGGTGCTTCTATCAGGCTCTGCGTGTGCTGCCAGGCAGACATAGCAAGTGCTCAGTAAAGGTGTGACCACTGGGATGCGTTTTCCTCCACAGGGAGCTGGTCCTGGTTCCCCTGGGTTCCTGATTTGAAGGCGGAGCAAGGCACGGTTGCAGCTAACACTCACATGGCACATACTGTGTGCTGGATGCCTTTGCAGATTAAAGTGCTTTCACTCTCTCCCCACTTTCTCTTGTCACAAGTTCCATTCTGCAGGTGAGGAAGCAGCAGGTCAGGGCAGGAACAGCTGAGCAGGGCCCACGATGAGTTGGTGGCAGAGGTGACATTCGACAAATCCAGGCGGTCTGGCTCCAGAGTCTCCATCAGGACACTAAGCTACCCCTCTATGCTTTGTTTTTTGCCTTACTTTGTAGAATGTTCTTTTTCTCATTCCTCATTGCATGAGTCAAGGCTTCCTGTGGTTGCGGGCAGGCCAAGCTAACAGTCAAATGGAGCATGGGGGACATTGCGGGCAAGGCGGGACGCTGTCCTAAAGAGGCCCACGCACATGTCCGCCCTGTTCTGTGCCGTCCTAACTTGTAAAAGTGACTAGTGGTGGCACAGTGAGGCCAATGCCACTGAGAGAAAGTTTCATGTTACTCGGCTCCCCTAGAAACAGGAAGCATGGCTCGCCCTGCAGGGTCTCAGGAGGCGCTGCAGGTCTTGGTCAGGAAGTGGAAGACAGGAAGGAAGGGACTAGGCTGGAGCCTTTACTGGGGTCCCTCAGGAAGGCCCAGCAGGGCAGCACTGGTGAGTGTGCACCCTGCCATAGGCCCTGGGCTTTGCAGGTGGCCTCCAAGGGAAACACCGGCTGGTGTGAGTTAGACAAGGTGGTGGTTGGGGGTGGAGACCAGCCACACAGTGGGCTGTGTGTGACAGGTGCGCTCCCAGCTGACTCCTTGCTATCTCTGAGAACTGGCCAGCCCTGCAAGGGGCAGTCTCTCCTTAGGTCTTAAGGCCCCCAAAGGCCAGAGCGTGAAGAATACAGAAAATAAGAAAACATAGTATCATTGGCCCTGTGATGCACAGGTGCCAACAAGACAAAGACAGAGTAAGAAAACAGAAGAGCTGCTCCCTTGCTCACCTGATCCCCGGGCGTGACTACAGGCAGTCCTGGGAGGGTGCAGAGCCAGCCTGGGTCCCCTGAAGTACAGAAGGGTGAGGCATTGATTCAGATGGGTATCTTGTCATCAGAAAGGCCACATCTTTTCTGAGGAGAGCATCTGGTCCCCAAAAGGTGCACAAACAGGCCGACTGTTGCCATGCGTGTCTGAGGGCCGCATGCACTGGTACCTGCTGTCTGTTGGGCTCTGGGCTAAGCACGGGGGGTGAAATGGTGAGCGGTTAGGCGCATTCTCTCGCCCCCCGTGGCTTGCAGTCTAGTAGGAGAGACTGAGGTGAAGGGAAGTGTGCACAGGTGGCCTGGACCCAGCTGGGGAACCATGGAAGTCTTCTTGGAGGAAGTGGTATTGTTGCTGAGTTTCAAAGGGTGTTTTGGGAATGCTTAGTGTGAGCTGGAAGAAAGGGGAAAACAGGATTTAGCAACTACAGAATTCACTTTTCCTCCAGCACTGAAGGATCTGTGAACATCTCTGTGTCAAAAACCAGGCCCAGCACCTCCTTTCAGGGTTCAAATCTGGCTTATTGTAAGGTTGGATTTCTTCGTGAGGTGCATGCAGTTTGCCTCATGGCGTATCTAAGCGTAAGCAGTGATGAGTTTCGGTGGGGGGAAGGGGAGGGTCACCATACCTATTCACCTCCCGCCGTGCTCAGCCCACACCCGTTGCTGGAGTAAGTGACTGGTCAGGTATCAGTATAGTGCACATGGGCTGGACTGCAAATCAGGAATGGGATTTCACATGTTATGTATCCCTCCCTCTTTCTCCTGTCAGTAGGACTACCAGGAAAACAACACTGCAGCTGTAGACACACCACCACTGAGGTGCTCCTTGTCTGGGAGAACAAATGTCATGCAGTCCCCTAGGAGCCTCATCGGTTGGGCCACCTTCCCGGATGGTGGACAGTGGTCGACAGGCAAACCAAAGACCACCCCATTTCTATTAGAGTTGGAAAAGAACGTTGATTATTTAGATTCCTGAGTTCCTCTCTGCCTTCTCCCTTCCCCTACCTCCCTGAGAAATGCTCATCTCAAAGTGAGGCTTTCTCGCCCTGCAGTCCGTGGCACTTGGAAGGTTGGGATTCGGTTGTCACAGCGTTTAATCTGGTTGTGTAGGTTTCATTCTGGTTGCTAACTCCACAGTGGGCAATGCAGTCAGCTCCAGGCAGGGTTACGCCTGGGGCTCTGGAATCCTTGGTGTGTGTGTGTCTGTGTATGTGCACACGAGGACCACCTCACATGGACGTGAACATTATTCCTTCTGCACCTCTGGATGGATACTGTTCATATAGTCTCTCTTGTGAATGAGTCCCTTAGACTTGGGCTGACCTGTTGCCATGAGAACGCAAACTCTACCTCATCACAGTATGGACCCTCTACTCCAGAATCTGTGCATAGCATTTGTGGGGGGAGCATGTTGGCGCCCAGAGCAGTCTTCCATGCACTTCTCACACAAGCCCTTTAAGCCAATTTGGTGTGAGATATGAGGCTCTGGATGCCTACCCATTAAAAATGTGATATGTTGCAATCGGGGAGATGGTGTTCCCCCTCCAGTGTCTCCGTCTGCTCTCAAGAAGTTTGAAGGGTTTTTTGCAACTAATGTGCCAGGAGAAAGAAAACATCCTTTTCATCTCAGGCCTCCTTGCCACCTGCTGCCCAGAGCCGGACTGAGCGTCAGCAGGGGGTTTCGTGATTCACCAGCGAGAGTGACTGTGACCCTCAGAGTCAGTAAGGTGGGCCTCCTGCTCATCAGACAGAGGCCTTCAGGCACCAGGGTTTTCTTCTGCAGTAGTTTCTGAAGTCCCTGACTAGGTCTTCCAGCCAGATAGGCCTTTGGTGGTCCTCAGAAGGCAAAGCTGAAGCAGGGTGGTTCATAATTACACTCTTTGACACCAAGCTGTTAGAGATCAGAGATCTCAGGAAAGTCACCCTCTTGAGCATGTGACTCCTGCCCACCCAGATCCAGCCAAGGAGTATTTCCATCTGTTCTTCAGAAGTGATTTTCCTCAGTTCAGTGTCACAAGGCCTCATGGCCAAAAGATTTCTTCAAAAAAATAATAAACTTTCATGGAACAAAATGACAGGGATGCCTTATTAGCAATTACTTGGTGGTAGGGTATTTTTAGTCGCCCAAGGTGAAACTGCCCGCCTGCCTTGGAGAGAGAGACAGTATAATTCAGTTTGGATATAAGATAATTGGGGGGCAGATTGCATGAAATAGATAGCTCTTGGCTCTAATGGCATTCCATCCTGAAACTAGCACCACGAAGGAGATTATACTGTTACTATTTTAATTTTTTTATTAACATCAACAGTAGCAACTACAACTGATATTTTGTACAAATTTATGTTTCAGGCACCGTGTTGAGTTTTTGGTTTACATTAGTTCATAATAGCCCCACAACTGGGCTGCAACACAGGCATTATGATGGTTCACATTCTGCTGTGGGAGTTGAGTAAATTGCCCACAGTCCTCCAGGCCATAGGGCTGGAATGCAGAGTTTAGGTTCCGGGGCCCAGGTTCTTTACTGATGAGTGGGCCACCCAACCTCGTTATTAGAACATTTACAGCAGTCTATGGAAATTGCAAGAAGCCTTACATGGTGACGATGGTGATAGGCCACAGAGAACCAAAGTGTAGTGTACCTGGTATGTTCAGGTTTACTCTCTACTCACTTAAGGCTCAAATGCATCTTTCATCAGAATTTCTAGACTTCATGAGGAAGCAAAAAAAAAAAAATGGGGAAGCCAGCCCTGCGCTCTAGTGAGCAGGACAGCAATAGAGGTGTTGGCTTTGGGGCAGCCGGCAGAGGTCAAGGTTTTGGTTCTGTGCCCAGCACAGGCATGTAAAGTCGATAATACAATGGCAGGGTCTGTGCTGGCTGAGTCATTGTCTCCCACAGCAGAGCCTCTCAGTGTGACTCTGGTTATCCCAAAGACCCCGCAGGTCACCTGGTATCATTCGGGGACATTGCCTCTGAGTCTGTTGTTTGCACCTAAAACCCTCTTACACAGCCTTCAAATATCAATACTCCAAAACAATCGAGTAATTTTAGTGGGCCTTCTTTCTCAGTGCATGAGCACCCCATCTTGCCTCCTTACGGAGAAGGAGGAGAATCTAGGAGCTAGTGGTTCAAAGTTGAGAGCACATGCATTGTTGCCGATTTGTTTGCACAAGAGGGCTCTGAAGAGCTGTCAGAAAATGGGGGCCCCAAGCTGTGAGGAGTTTTGAATTCTTCAGTCTAATGTGTGTGTTTCGATGTCTCCCTTGTCTTCAAACTGCTGGCCTCCCTCAAATCCTTTTCTTATTTTCTGCTTTCCAGCAAACTTCAAAATAGCATTAAATTGCAAGTTGGAAGTTGACCTGTTACTCTTTCTAGCCCTGAAGGAAGAGGTTTTGGGCACACTTTGGCAGCTTCCTGCTCTTCTGTTCACTTTTAGAAGGTGGTTCGGAAGAAGGTCTTTGTAATTTTCATCTTTTTCCCCCTTGGCTGAGGCTTTCTGCAGTTTTGATGTGTGTCATTATGGGCAGATCCTTTGGCCCAATTTCTAGAGCCCAATTTGGGTTCTCAGTATGTCTAAATCTGGTGTCTGAACTCAGAACAGGCCTTGACATGTCACACAAGGGCCTCCACATGTCCCTTCTCACCAAATGTCTAACACTTCTTATTCACCTAGCAAGTAAAAACTTATCACCAGGGATATTGTGGGCCCATCCAGTGGGTTTTGAATAAACTGGAGGAATGTTTCCAGTGTGAGGCTGGAAATTGGGTACCCAGTTAGGAAATTTCTGGATGACCTGTTGTGAGCACCCAGGCTGGGAACTCAGGAGTGAATGCGAACCACACGCAAGCTGAGACTGGCTCTGGAAGAGCAGCGCTGGGCTGTTCCCAAGGGTTTGGCTCTGCAGACTCCATGAGAATTTACAACACAGGCATGTATACCACTTAGCGAACACTTGCCAAGTTCATGTCACTGGGCCCAGTAGGGGCTTTTAAAAGCACCGTACCATTTATTCCTGAAAAAGAAAGCTGTTATGTCCATTTTGCAGGGCAGGTAACAGGCTCTGAGAGGCTAGGTAACCCGCTCAGGGTCATGCCACTGTAGCAGCAGAGTGGAGCGGAGTACAGACCCGCCCTTGACTCTGAACCCTACACAGTGCTCTTCTTTCAGCAGGAATCTCACAGGTGGGTGGTGAGCAGGCAAGAAAATGAATTGATGAGGCGAAGGGGTTCAAATAAAAAGGGTAACTTTTGAAAGACTGTATGACCCTTGCAGGAAGAGATGCTCAGTGTTCTTTGTTTTATTTTCCTATTGCATCCCTGCACCCAGCTCAGTGCCTAGCTTATTCTAAGTACGCCAAATACATTGTTGAAGGAACACTGAAGGCATAAGGAGAAGAAAAGGCTGCTGCTTTTCTCTTCTTTTGAATTAACCATTTAGCTGTTCAGCATCTTCTGCCTTGTCCTAAAGGGCCTTGTGGTCCCTTTTGACCCCCAGCTTGTAAGGGCTGTTGGAGAAGTTTGGTGTGAATACAGCTTCTCTCTGCCAGAGCCCCCTTTGCTCCACGTGTCTCTCCATCTGCTTTCCAGATGAGCAAATGACTCATCAGCTCCCTGCAGCCTTCTCAAACCTGCTTTTTATCTTCACCACTCTCTGTCCTAATATCCTAGGCAGAACTCTTTTGGCTGCCAGGGTTGGAAACCAGTGCAGTCTAGTTCAGGCCCCAAGGGGGAATGTGGTGGCTCCCAGATGGTGGTCACAAGAACCCTAGGGGAGACCTCACTGAAGTGTAGAGATGGGAAGTAGTGGAAGGCTCTCTTATTTCTCAGATGCCATCCTGCTCTGTTTGCAGTGTTCTGGGCAAGCCCTGTTTTATGTCATCTTACTCTTTGCGTCCTAGTGAATAGGGTTGCCCCACTGTTAATTTCTTGATTTTGACAAAAGAACCATGGTTAGGCAAGATGTGGACCTCAGGGGAAGCTGGGCGAAGGGTACACAGCAACCCTCTGGACTATCTCTGCAACTTTTCTGCAAATCTAAGACTATTTCAGAATAGTGTTATTTTAAAGGTCCCTTTGGCTAATCCGTATTAGGGGCCGGTCATACAGCTACTAATTAGGGAGAGGCCTGTGGACAGGTTGAGAATTTTGAGAATAAACTGCCTGAGGAAACTATTTTATTCACTACTATCTGTGCCTGAAATAATAACACCTGGCTCATAGTAGGTACTCAATAAAACACATGCTGAGTGACTGAATACATGAGTAGAGGGAAAGTCTTCTTCTTCATTCCTTCTCCTGTGGTCAGGGGGTAGCTGAGACAAGGGAGGACACGGAAGAGCAATTTCTGTCTCCTCTCTGCCTGCATTTTCGCACATGGTACACCAGGGGCCCCATGGCCTGGCTGCCTGCCTTCGGGCGCCAGGTTCCCTCTCTGCCCTGAGAGTCTGGGAGCCAGTGACTCTGCCTTAGTCTGGGCTTGGGCACCTTTTACTTTTTGCATCAGGCTGTCTCGGCTGACTACAGCAAGTTCTGGCCCCTGAGGAAGATGCCAGAAGTGGGGCTTACTGCCAAAGGCTCTCCAGAGCCATCCCGGTGAATTCCAGCTCCTCAGAGCTCCCCATGGGCGTGAACGAGGGCTGGCTGTGACCGAGCCCCACGTCTTTGGGTGGGGTGTGTGGTGAATGGAAAGTCAGCCGCTTGGGCCTCGTGGCTTGGCCTCCAGGAGCAGGGGGGGCTTCATAAAGTGACTTTTCAAGGCCTTCTCCCTCCAGCGGGCCTTGCAGCCATGCCAGCCCTCCAGAACTGAGCGGGCTTTGTGTCTGTTGGGAAGAAAGATGTGAAAATGAGGGCTGGAATGGACTCAGGGCTCTGATTCCAGGAGAAACAGGGCATCGCGTGGTGCCGCTGCCTGCGGCAAGCTGACAAGCCGCGCATTCATTCCTCGGCAGGAGTTGCGTCCCTCTGTGGCATCGAACCCCGTCTGCAGAGCCGCCGTGTTGATGGCATATCAGCTCTGTAGAGAGGTGGCGTGGGGTAGCGAGGCCATTTATTTAGCCAGGGGAACTCTAAGTACTGTTTTTCTAATCTGAGTTACCCCTGCAGAAAGCTCTGTGCTTGTATTAATCTGTATTCTGTGTGAACAGCACCCCCTAGAGGTGTGCAAAGGGGTGGCCTTTGTATGGAGATGGGCATGCAGACGTTCCTTATTGCAGCCTGTGTGGACGTGTTGATGCCAATCTCAGTATTTCTGTGCCAGGCCGTCAGGGCAGGCATGTGTCTTTCTTTGTGGACACAACTCTGAATATTGTTTGTGCGTACTCTGCTGTGTGCAGGAGTGTGTTCCTGAGAGATAGGCTATCTGGCTTCCAACATGACCATGTGACCCTAAAAAGCAACTTAACCCAGGAAGCCCGGCTTTCTCACTTGGATAATGGGGATGATCACTGTGCTTCCGTCACAGGACAGTTATGAAGGCAGATGAGGCAACGCCCAGCCCCGAGTAAGCAGCTGACAAGGGCTGTTCCTATTTTGTTTTTTGCCTGTGCACCTGTGAGTTTCCGTGTGCCTTACTTCATGTCTTCAGCTTTGACAGGATTGTGGCAGCTCTTTCTCTTGCTTTCTGAGCAAAGATCCAGCACTTCAAGTTCTGAATGGAAAGTGACAGCAGCAAAGACTCCTTTGGTTTCACTAGGGCCACCCAGCTTATTCTGTCCCACCTGGGCAGGGAAAGGGTGCCCATCCCTACCAGGGCCCTGTGTCCCCCTTTGCTCCCTCATGCTTGCCACCCTCCCCCCAAGCTTCCCTGCACATGTGTGCATACAACACACACACACACACACACACACACACACAGGATCTCGCCAGTGTCACTGCAGTTTCCCGAGAGGGCCTTAAATAATTCCCCATGGCTGTGGTCTGAACTGCACAGAGACTCTCTTTGTCCCTAATCCACCTAGTGGCCTCTCCTCACCCATCCTTTGGGCTCCTCAAAGCAAGCTCAGTATTTCAGGCTGCCCGTCTAGCCCCTGCGGCTGGAGGGCTGGGAGGCCAGCTATCCATAGAGACCTTGTGTCTGAAATAGAGATGAGGGTGAGCTGTGCCTGGATGGGTGTCTGTGAAAGGGGTCTTTCACTGCCTCCTGTGTGAGCGGCCTTTATGGCCGTGCATCCGCGGTGGAGTGGTGAGGGGAAAGGCCCTAGGGCAAGAGGCCTAAGTTCATATCCAGACTCTGCCACCCACTGGTTGTGTGACCTTGGGCAGGTTACTCACCCTTTCTGAGCATCGGGTTCCTCCTCTGTCAGACAGCTGTAGCTGATCCGAGGTTGGATATGAGGATGAAAGAGGGGTGTCCCCACAAAACCCTTAGCACGAGGCAGCCTCCTAGGGAGTATTGGTGCGTCAGCTCTTGGCTTATCACCACTACTTGCCCATCTCTGTTTCTGCTCCTCATTATATGGAGTCCCTCACTCTGGGCGCTGTGGTGCTGGCCAGCCTGCAGGAGCCTGGCCCAGAGTAGACACTCCATCAGGATCTTTTGATTTGTTCAACTAATCATTCTTTTACAAATAAGATATAGTGAAAGAGATACCCAAGTACATAGGATAAAACAAGCCCACTCTCAGGATTGCTTAATGACAGACATGTCAGCTTCCGTGGAGGGTTTGCCGCCCCGTTCACAGAGGAATTGCATGTTCCAGCGTCCCCCATATGAAGCCCTCACGAGTTGGATTTGTTTTCCCTGCAGTTTGATTTATATGTCCGTGTTGAACTGTCTTTTAAAAACTTTACCCATGACCCTACCTTTCCAACCCAAAGCTGTTTTCATGTCTTCATTGTCTCTTCCATCTTTATCTACAACCTCTGTTTTTAAACAGTATATGTTGTCTTCTTCATAGCCATGTGGTACCATTTGTAAACATTTTGAAAACATTTCAGTCTCCATATTACTCAGCCCACTTAGTGCCGTTTCCCAGCGGGTTGACGTACCTTAGTTAAGGCTACCATGCCCTGGTTGCTGAACGGTTAGATGTTTTTGTTGTTATCCTAAATGAGCAATAGTGTAAATACCTTTCAACATACAGCCTTTATTTTGTTTTGTTTTTAAAAAATAATTTCCATACTAAATTTTCAACCGTGAGATAACTGGCCAACAGATACTCCATAAATGCCCGTTGCTCGTAAATGTTAGGGAGGTTTAAAATGACCATAACTGCTAACCCACCATTGAACAGATCAGCCAGGCATTCCCCGGGGGCTTAATGCTTATATTTTATCCTGACTCCTTGAGAATGGGGATCTTATTATTCCCATTTTACAGACTCAGAAACCAAGGCAAAAAGAAATTAAATTGTGGTGGGGACTTGATCATGGGGGGAATCTACTAACCACAGTGTTGTTCCATGTATTTGTATATTAATGATACCAAAATTAAAAAATTAAAAAAAAGAAGTTAAATTACCTGCCCAGGAAGCCAGAGAAGGATGTTAAAGAAAGTCATCATCCCTTAAGGGACTCATGGTGGAACCTTACAAGGAATCACATCACCAAGCTCAAAGTTGTCCTGGCCAGTTCTTGGGGAAAATCATAACTATCCCCACCACTTGAGCTTGAAAATGCTCAATATGTTGTAAGTATATCTCCACGTATAAATTCAGGCAGTCATTAAACCTGCAGGAAGTCCCTTCTGACGTGGCATGAAGACGACCCCCGCCCCGTGCTGGACCTTTCCTGGTGCCCACAGACAGTGGGGGGTGCCGTGGGGGGCAGCCTGGGAAGGTGACCTGAAGCCTTCTCCCCTTGCTTCCTTGTGCCTTTTGGTAGTTCCCGAGGCCCTGTGTCTTCATGCAGTGTTTCACCTCCAGCTTTTCCAGCCATTCTCTGAAAGATTTCATCCACATGAGGTTGAGTTGAATATGGAATCCATTCCAGAAAAAGTTACACATAGTCAAGGACTGATGTCCAAGAATTGAATCTGAATATATTGTAAGGATGTGTGTGTGTGTGTGTGTGTGTGTGTGTGCTTGAGAGAGAGGATGGAGGGACAAAGAGAGATTGAGAGGAGGACTGGATTATGTGATTGCCTGTTTGAAACATTGCAGTGGCTTCCTGCCACATTCAGATCCCGACTCCTAACCTTGCACCTCCGGATTGTCCCCACCTTTCGGCTTCACTGCCATCTACTCCTTCCCCTTAATCTCTCTGGTCAAGCCAAACTGGCCTTCTTCCCGTTCTGCAGTCACAGGTGCTGTCCCTCTTGGCACAAGCTGGCTGCTGGCTCTGCACCACCCCCTGTGTCCCTGTTCCGGGGTCGGTCCCCCTCATCCTTCAAGTCACGGAGCAAGTGCCCCCAGCCGCCCTCCCTCCGGCTCCGTACCTTGTTTCTTTCACTTGTAGCTCTTCCGTGACACCCTGGCTTCAGAGATGGGTGGGTGGGTGGGTTGGCTGACTGAATGTCTACCCTGTTAGACTAACTGGACCAGGGCAGGGACACCACCTCTGTGTCACGAGGCACCTAGTACCTTTCACAGCACTGGCACAGAGTGAGTGCCTGACGGAGCTCCCAGCACCGGGCCTTCTACCGACGTGGCCATAGACTGAGACTGAGAGGAAGGCTGAGGGCTGGGACAGAGCTGGAGGCTGTGGTTCCCTTATTGTGTAATGAATGTGATGTGCACCCCGGCGGGGACCAGTTAGCTCAAAGGCGGCCACTGGGGAAATTTGTTGGCTGGTTCCTGGGTGCTGGTGTGTAAAGCACAGAGGCTCTGTTCCTCCCTTCCCAGAGCAGTATCTGCTTTCTCTCTGATGGTGTGTCTTTTATTGGAACAGAGCAGGAGGATGTTGACCTGAGACGTGAATATGTAGTTTCCAAAGAGACTCTCAATGGCTTAAAATTAATAGAGGCTCAGCGGCGGGTGTCCGGGAGGGAGGGGGGCATGGATGCGGTGATTAGGCTGCATTTCTTTTAGAGGTAGGCTAAGGGGATGAAAATTTGAATTGGCATATCTATAAACAAGTTATTACTTCAGCTGGGAGGTAATTTGTAGAGAAAATGCCATTATTTTCCCAATCTAGGTCCCTGGGAGTGAGTGGCCGGGGCACAATGCCGGCTGCTGCTCCTGTGTGTAGATGTCGAGAAGTCACCATGGAGGACAGTGAGCTTCAGGTGACAGCCTGTTTATTCTCAGATAAATTGAGTGTTCTGTTTTCCAGGTGTAGTGAAAAGGGAGAAGGGCTTCCCCTCCTGCTTCCGGTGCAGGGTGCCTGGAGCCGTTTCCCCCCACGCGACTCTCAGGAGCCTTCTGGCAGTGTCAGAACTCAGGCGACTCTCGCTCTGCCCAGAAAGACGGGGGAGCCCAGGGCTTTACGCTTGCTAAGGAGGAGACTCCCAATGGTTTGGAGAATCTCGGCTTCCATCATCCTGCGTTCCTGCCACCTTGAGGAAATTGTCTATAATGGGTTGAATTGTGTCCCCGCCCCCCAAATGCGTCATGTTGAAGCCCTCCCCTGAGACTTCACATGTGACCTTAGAACGGGGTCCTGTTTGGAAGGGGGGTTGTGGCAGCTGTAAGTACTAAAGATGCGGTCACACTGCAGTCAGGAGGGCCCCTAATCCAGTATGGCTGGTATCCTTATGAAAAGAGGACATTTTAGAGACACACACACGTAAAGGGCGGCGTCCCTGTGACTATGAAGGTGGAAGCTGGGGTGATATATCTATAAGCCAAGGAACACGGACGATTGCCAGCAAACCCCCAGAAGCCAGAGGAGAGGCGTGGAGCGGATCTGCTGCCCCGCCTCAGGAGGAACCCAGCCCGCTGCCACCTTGATCTCAGACTTCCAGCCTTTGGAGCTGGGAGACCACCAATCCCCGTCGGTGAAGCCACTCTGTGGTACTTTCTTCTGGCAGCCATAGAAACTCATACCTCATCCAAGAGCCTCGGTTGACCCTTCATCTAACACCCGCACCCCCCTGAAAATAAACATTCATACGCACTCAAATCTATATATCCACCCCATGCCCTGAGTAGGCCCTTAATTTTACCATTTGGCCCACTTAGATTTCAGCTGTGACTGCCTGTGCACTTGCCAGAAACACAATCCACCTTGCGTTGTCATTGTGCAGGTAATGGGCTCCTCACAGGATGGACACTGTGAACCCCAGAAGGGGAGCTAGGCCTCTCTCTGTGACCGGCTTCCAGCAGGTGCTTAATCAGTTGCGCTCATTAGATTTGTCAGCTCTAGCCTCTGACACCTGTCCAGTTCTTGTCCTTATTTTTCTGGAGTTTTAACCTCTTGCCTCATTAGTCCTTTGATGAGCACATGCTTTTTAATCTTTGTGCAGCTGACATGGGACCAAACCTTCCACATTCTCTGATAAGGCCACATGTGTGTCAAAGACCCCTGCAAACTGTGAAGTGCTCTAGTGAGCGCTGATTCTTTTGTTTGAATGCCTGAAGAGGGCAGTGAGCTAGAGGCAGGGGCTCTGCGGTCTGTCCAGCTTTATCATTTGCCAGCTGGGTATCCCTTAAAGAAGTCACTCACCCTCTCTGAACCTTGGTTTTCCCATCTCTAAGGTGGCAGTGATTGCCTTATCTACCCCATGGATTGGTAGGGGACCAAAGCTTATGTGTGAGAGGCCTTGACAGCAGTGGAGCAGAAGCCATAGGCACAGATCATGTAAAACAGGGAAAGGAAGTGGGTCTGGTGGGCTGGAGAGCAGGCACCCCACTGAAGGAGGGCTGGGTGGGCAGACAGGCCCACAGTGTTCTAGATATTCAGGATTTTAATAGAAGCTAGAAAGATAGATTATCATGATATACCTAGTCTTCCGTTGTTTTCTCAGGTGTTTCTAAGCACCGCGAAGGCCATACCAAACAGTTTCGGGACTGTTTCTGGCCCCAGGAGCTACTGTTTGGTGGCCTCTGTTATAATATTTGATGCAGGTAGGGGCTGGTGGCAATGCTTGCTTCCTTTCTGCTACCTGAACCTGCTAGTCTAAGCATCCTCTTCAAGAACTCTGTGAAAAGCAAGAATTAATGCTGACCAAGGAAAAGTCAGGTTGTCACCTCCTCCAGGAAGGCTTCCCTGATCTTATTCCTTCCAATTTGAATTAGATCAAGGGTGGGCAAATCTTTTCTTAAAGGAGCAGATAGTAAATGTTTTAGACATTGAGGGCCATTCAGTATCCTTGGTGACTACTCAACTCTGTCTCTGCAATGCAGAAGCAGCAAAGATAATATGTAATCAAATGGGTGTGGCTGTGTTCCAGTAAAGTTTTACCACCAGTAAAACAAGCCACCAGCTGGATCTGGCCCAAGGGCTGTAGCAGTTTGCTGATCCCTGAGTTAGTCCTTTTATGTGCTATCCTGACACCTGGAACTTAGGCCCTTACAAGCAGTCTGCTACTATGACTCAGAATAAAAACACTCATTGAGCACTACTGTATGCTAGGCAGCCCTTCTAAGCCCTTCATTTGTATTTACTCAATTGTCAAGTTTCCGTGGAAGGTCCTGCTGCTAGCCCCATTTCATGGGTAAGGAGATTGGGTTTCCAAGAGGTTAAGCAACTTGCCCAAGTCCTGCACCTAAAAAAGGCAGAGCTGAACTTTGACTCTGTATTAAAGTAAACTCTGCTTCTCTGGTTCACCCAGTGGACTTCGTATCTCTTCTGTACATAGCACAGGACCGGGTCGAAGGATGTGCTCAGGAATCAGTGAGTGAGTGACAGGCATTGTTTCAGGTTTTGCACACCTGTCCAGGAGGGGGATAAAAATGCTGATTTGCAACCATTTCCAAACAGGCTGTGACAGCTGCCTGCTGCAGGAACGTTCCACCAGACTTTTCCAAGCAGACCCCTTTGTTTCCCTTGCACCAGGAATCTGGCAGCTGTCTGCTGGGGGTGGAAGCTCTGGGTTGGGCTTGTGTGGGGCCGATTTTGAACATCTGGTTCTCGTAGCGGCCCTAAAATCTGGCAGACCCATGACGCTGTTGATTTCCCTGGCTCTGTGCCTTGTGAACCGTCACAGTTTCCCGCTCACTGCTGATTGGAGAGACTCATGAGCGTAATCCCCCATTAACCAATGAACAGTCAAGAGTGACAAAGAGGACACGTGAGGTCTGGTTCCCTCCCTGAAGGGTCCCTGACAATTCTGTGTCTGTATGGTAAATTGATTCCTATTTGAAAAGCCCTTCAGAGATTTCCCTAAATCTAAGGAATCTCTGATGAGAACCAGTACTCTGAATGACCTCCTGGGGACTGCTCTGCTTTAGAGGTTTGGCTTCGGTTTAACTGGGGTGCCTGTGCTTCTGTCACCCGAGCTCAAGCTGTCATAGTGAGTAATAATAATGATCACAGTGATTTATATGGAGACCTTGCTGTGTGTCAGACACCATGCAGGTCTTTTTATCTACTGTTTCATTTGATCCTTTCAACTCTTTGGTGGGTTAGGTACTGAACTTTTACCTGTGGGTAAACCGAGGCACAGAGAGGTTAAATAAAGTCCACCAAAGCAGATGGCTAGTGAGTGGCACTGCTGGGACCCAGAAAGTCTAGCTCGAGAGCCAAGGCTCTTTGCCATCCTGTGATACTGCTCCGTGTATGGCCTTATATTCTTCAAGAAAGGTGTCATCCTCCACAGTTGGACACAGGGAGGTTCTGGAACATGGCACATGCTGGCCAAGGTCATGCCAGACGCTGGTGAGATTGGAGCTACTGCCTCCTGCCAGAGCCGCTCTCCCAGCCTGCTGCCACCCGATCGGCATGGGCATTCCCCTGGTGTGGGAGTGGCGTGCACTGTACCTTTGCCGTCCAGCATTGTGGCCAAGGCCAGGAGTGGCTATGGAGTACTTGAAATATGGCGAGTGCGATGAGAAATTGGATTTTTGATTTTGCTTAACTCTAACTAATTAAGTCTAAAACCTGATGTAGTTCTTGGAAAGCTTTTGCCTATGTTTCGGACAGCTTGGCCCTGATTATTTATTTCTTCATTTGACACTTTTGTGAACTTGGAATATGAAGCACGTATTTCTGGTGAAAATGTAGCATCTACATTGAGATGTGCTGAAATATGACATATACACATAACGCCCTCAAATCCACGTATGCCCTAAATATGCCTCAGCCGTGTTTTCTTCGTATGGTCATTTATTCATTCAGTTCATATTTCTTGAGCACTGGTCACGGGCATATACTGCTGTGCATGCCGAGTGTGTGTCAGGGAACAAGACACACCAATCAAACAGATGACAAAAGAATACTAAAGTTGTGTTGTACATTAAAGCAGGATGATCGCAATGAAGAATGATCCCCGGAGGGCCCTCTGGGGAAGTGGCATTTGACCTGAGACCTGAACGGCCAGAAAAACAATGTGACAACCTGGAGAAAAAGCATTCCAGACACAGGGAAAAGGCCTTGAAGCATCAGAGAGGATAGAATGTTCTAGAAACAGAAGACTTTCAGTATCAGAGCGTAAAGGAAGGAGAAGGTGTGGAGATGAGCTTGAGAAACCAGTAAGAGTGAGATCCTGGAGGGCTTTGCAACCCGGGGTGAGAAGTTTGGGTTGTATTCCCAGCGCCACGTGATGTTTGATTTACGGGTTGCTAATCCATGTGTGATTTGGTTTATGATTTCACAAAGGTCCCTCCGGCTGCTGGGTGGAGATGGTGCTGTGGGGAGTGAACCGGTGTTGCGATCTGCAGCGACCGTTGACTTGGACTGGTGTGGTGGTCAAGTTCAGAAGTGGTCAGTTCTGGACATGTTTTGGTGGTAGATTCTGTTGGACTTGCCAGTGAATTGGAGATGGGTTGGCTGTGGGGGTGCGAAGGAAAGAGAGGAATCAAGGGTGATTCCTCCTGCATTTTTGTCTTAAGCTCTTAAGGGGGCCATTCTCTCATTGACTCAGGCTTCTCCACATTGCTTCAGGCCGGCGGTATTGTTTTCATTTCCTGTCTCCTCTGTCTGCCTAGCACTTTCTGGCAGCTTATAAACGTGTATATAGTCACAGCCTTATTGGATACGTCTGTTTGGAGCAGGGAAAGCAGACCTTGTTCTCTTTCATTTGGGTTCAGGGCCCTGTTTTCCTTGTCACCCCTTCCCCCACGCAAAGTCTGTTCCTGCTGATGGAAATAACGTTTGGATTAAGAACACAGCTAAGCCTAGCACTGACTTCCCTGATGTTTTTCCCTCTGCGAGGAGATGCTAAAGATGCCAAAGAAGTGGGGGGTGAAGTGATTATTTAATTGTGCGCAAGTGAGAAGTGGTGAATGCTGCAGACAGAGGGCAAGACCAGAATCCTGTAGGAGCAACACCTGACACGATTCTATTTCCTGACTTTAGGCTCCAGATGAATTTCTACTTAACTAAAAATACCTCAAGAGTGAGGTGGCAGCTTAAAAAGCTGTCGGTAAATTTGAGACAGGTTTGTGTGTCGCTGATTATAGCAAGGATAAAAAGTAGACAATTTCTGCCGTACCTCTCCATCCTGTCTTGTATTCTATCTGCCTTGATTCTTGGGGGAAGTGGGGGTGGTGTGTCATACACTAAACTTCCTTTTTTTCTTCAAACTTGTCAGTGGCCAGAGACTACATTGAATGTACTTTAGGCTTAAGATCCATCTTGCTTAACAGAAGATGTGACAATGTCCTGGGGCTGAGTCCTGGCTCTAATAGTCATCCTTTTAGATTATCCTGGAAGTAAATAATCATTAACCAAAACTAAAAGCAGCTTTTGTTGATTTTGTTTCACTGTCTATGCATTATTGTATTGAACCCGCACCACAACCCCTATCAGTATTGACAGTGTGAAATTTTATGCCCTGCAGAAAAGACAAGAGGAACTCCCAATCCTTTTGGGTTTTGGAAAACAGCTTTCTGCAAAGACCCACTCTTTTCTATATGACTTAGATTCAATGCAGAGATGCCCCCTTGCTTATCTATGACAAGGCTAGACGCACACCCTCCAAGTTCCTATTCTTTGCTTCATGCCTCAGAAACAATTAGCTGCAATGGGCTTGTCCCCACTGGTCAATCAGAACAGAATACTTGTTAACCAAACTTTGGTTAAGCTTCTCTCCTTCCGGCAGGGCCCTGCGCCTTGACCCAGCTCAGCCTGAGCCAGCAGACAGCCCCTCCTGAGAACGGGCTGGTTTCAGGGTAACATAGCCTCTGATCTATCCCCCCTGCCTTTACATCCCACTTCCCCGACCCCAGTTCCTTCTGGTCTTGTTCACTCTTCTGTATAAAAAGAAAACCCCCGACTTTTGTGATGCTTTCAAGTCTTACCATGAAAGCATTCTCCCTATTGCAAGGGCCCCTTTCTCCCCCTCGCAACAGTGCCTCCAAATGAAAGGATTAGTCCAGATTTGTTTTCTCTCTGACAGTGCCTATTATGACAATCTCCATTTCACAGAGGAGGGAGCTGGGGCTCGGGGAGGTGGGAAGAGGCAGAATGGGGAGCTCTGGTCTCTCTGAACCCGTATTCTTTGCCTGTGCTATTAACTACTTACCAAGGCTCTATTGATGAATTTTGGACTTCATCTGCACTCCATCCGGGCCTCAACATGCTTTTTATCTGTTGGAAATGTAAGATAGTCATGGTTTGTGCAGCGCCTTTGTTTTATAGCTCTAGGAGGAGAGAAACTCATGCAAGATCCCAATTTTGTGTGCACCCGTGTACCTGTGCTAATAGAGCCCTCTAGAGAAGAGAAATAGTGGGGTCAGCCACAAGCACAGGCATGCTGGGTGTTGATCTCCCAGTCTGGAGGTCAGGGAAGGACCTTGCCCTGGCGAGTGGGTACAGTGTGACGATGTGAGCGCAGCAGGGCTCTCCCCTGGGGGATCACAGGGCGTAAGTGTGTGGGGATGAGAAGGAGACAGTGGGGTGGGCAGTGGTGGTACCAGGGGCCTTGCCTGCCAGGCTGAGGACAGCACTCTCTCTCTGGGCAGGACCGCGTCCTGATGACATGATAATGATGACCGTGCTGTTAATAGCCTGCTCCTGCGTGTTTTTATAGCTCCTCTCCCAAGGTGCCCTTCTCCAGAAAGCTGGGAGTGCTTCACAGATGTCACCTGATTCATCACCAGCACTTCCCTGCCGAGGGAGGTGGGGGGTAGCTAATATCCCCATTTTTCAAGGGAGGAAAACGAGGCAACCAGAAGCTCTCAGGTCACCACCTCATAAGGCTGCATCAGCGCTGGGAGAGACCCCAGAACTGAGTTCCTCTCTCCTAGCCCTCCAGGCCCGCAGCCTGCTCTGGGGAGTGGAGTGCCCCCAGATAAACTGATTTGTGCTCAGGGAGGTTCTGATGAGGCTGATCCCCAGTATAAGGATGAAGGAGAGGAACCTGGGCTTTGGAGGTGGGGTTGCCAGCTAGGGTCTGGTTCAGTCCCGCCTGGCTTCGGGCATACCTCGAATCCTTGGTATCCCCTTCCTCTGTTCCCACAAAATGTCATTGATGTAACAGCTACAGACTTATTTGGGGACCCAGGCTGGGCCTCTGCTCTGCCATTACCCAGCTGGGTAAAGCCCTCCTCTGCCCAGGTCCCCATTCTTCTGTCTTTTAAATGAGGACATTGAGCCAAACACTTCTAAGATTCCATTGGTCCATCTGTAGCATCCTTCTCTGTGTCCATCTGTAGCATCCTTCTCTGTATCCATTGACCTCCCTAGCTGACCTTCTGTGCCTCCTGAAGGCAAGGCTGCTACCCTTTATAATCTAACCTCAGTGCCAGTTCCAGTACTTTGGCTTGAATACTCCCTCTGCCATCCACTCACTCTGGGTGAGTTATGTCCCTCATCTATAAAATGATGGTAACAGTCCCTGAGTGGCTGTGGTGCAACCCCTAGGGAAATAATGCAGGTCACATGCTCAGCAGGGCCTGGTACATTACAAGCGCTTATGACATTTAATAAATTATCATGGTTCTTATAGTAGAGACTTAAAAATGAACAGGCTGGATTACTGCTCTACGCTGGCTTATGGACACAGGCTCACCTTCTTTAATTTGACTGATGCACGACCCAGATTGGGCAGGAATAGGGTCCTTTGAAACGGGACTAGTTTCTCGTGCTGATATCCATTATAATTTTGAGGGAAACATATGCACTTTTTAGTTTCTGGTTGGGCTTAATTACGCTTTCGCTCCAAGTCCCTGGGCCCCTCGTCCTCTCAAGCATTTGGTAATCCATAAACGAGGCTTAAGCTGCTATTTAAAGCAACTCTGCTGCTAATCCTTCTGGAACGTGAATAGAACCTCCTCCCACCCCCCCAGCTCCTTTCTCTGGCTCCCACTGGGTAGATTCAGGTTTTTCCTGATGTTATTTTTTGTAAGGTAGGGTCATCCATGGATTGAAAGTCTGACATTCAGAGCTGGAAAATGGATGGGATGTTAAAAGTGTTTGTCTCAATGTCCTCATTTAAAAGAAGGCAGAATGGAGGGGCCTGGGGAGAGGAGGGAGTGACACATCTGGGTTGTAGCAGAGCAGAGGCCCAGCCTGTGTCCCCCAAAGTTTGGTAGCTCGTATATCAATGATGTTTTTTTTTTCTTGTAATTATCATGTATTTATTTTAATACAGCAAGCAATACTGTTTGTTTGCCCATAAATATACTACTATGAATGGTAATCCTACTGCGCTCACTTTGTCCCAGTCACCATTCTAAGCACTTGCCATGAATTAACTTGACATGTCTTACCCATTTACCCCTAATATATGGAAGTGGTGCTCATTCATCTATTTTACAGATGGGGAAACCGAGGCACAAAACGGTTAACTCACTTGTCCAAGGTCACACAGCTCCTAAGTGATGGTCAGCTGCAGAGCTCTTCAATTACATTTATCCTGTTTAGTGCCTAAATATACTGCCATAAAGTTTTACTTTTTTAATAGACATTTCAATAAAAAAGTGAGACTTGGTTGAAGAAGCTGCTAATCTGTATGGGTGCTGGAGGAACAGGGCGGCAGTCACGAAGCTGTTGTGTAAGCCCTGGGCATTTGAGAAGCCACAGGTGCCATCTGTTACGGCAGAGACGCAGGTAGCGGGTTTCCAGGAGGGCCCGTGTGGTGCCAGGTGCTGCGGGAGGCTCCAGGCACAGGCACCTGTTCGGCCACAGACGGAATCAGCGAAGGCTGCCTTCGTGGAGCATATCATCTAGGGGAAGAGAGACGATGTGCAAGAGAACGAATAAATGATATTGCCACTCTTAGGACGCGCCGGGAGAAAGTGCTAGGAAGAGATGCCACGTCAGAGGAGACAGGAAAGTGA
Organism: Smutsia gigantea; assembly: GCA_032199065.1. NCBI lineage: Eukaryota > Metazoa > Chordata > Mammalia > Pholidota > Manidae > Smutsia > Smutsia gigantea. The sequence goes on from JAVSCE010011299.1 coordinate 131,690, forward strand.
TGTGAACAGGTTTGTCCCTTCACCTGGCTGTGGCTCTTTGCCTCACCGGTTCCTCTTTGAACCATGAACTTTCAGGTCCAGGTGTTTCTGCAGCTTCTGCCTCCCGCAAAGTCTCAGCAGGTACCTGAAATCAGGAATTCTTCCTGGCCTGGTGCGGGAAAAGGACGCCCCGCCAGACACCCCAGTGTCGGGTGCGGACTGATAGGCTCTGCCACAGGTGATTCATGTTTGGCTTTCTACGTGAGAGAGGCCGCGAAGGCACGGTTAGTTTATTATTAGAGAGAACCATTTATTCCTCCAGGTCTTTACATATTGGTGATGTCAAAGAGAAGCCAGATGGGTTTGGAGTACGGATTTTCACTCCGACTCAGAGCTGCTTCCTGACCCTAGTGAACTGCTTTGCAAAATAAAACAGCAGGAGGAGGCCCATTTCTGGCCGCCTCTGAATCCCTTCTTTAGGGCATGACTTACAAAGTTCGATGCCTTCTGAGCAGGGCAGGCACTGAAATGAGTGTGGTGGCCACACAGGGGCTGAGAACACCCCCACCCCATCTGATGCAGACAGTTGTTCTCAGCGCCAGCCGACTGGATAGGGGGACCCCGTGTGCCCAGATCTTCTGAGATTTCAAGGAAGGCCAGACATGCAGAATTTGAATGCATGGTATTCCTGAGTTTTAGATATTGGCAACTAATTGAACATTTTTACAGTGCTTTTCAGGCTGAAAACAAAATATATCTGAGAGCCAAATGCAGCTACTGAGTGACTGGTCCTTGACATCTTGTCTGAGGATCCCCCAGAATCAGGTCTGGCCAGCTGAGAAACCAAATGGGTGTGGTGTGTCCTTTGGAACTTTGTGGGAAGTAAAGGGGAAGACATTGGCAAATCACCTGCTGTTGGTTATACAGCACCACCTCCTTCACTCTCATCTGCTCTTGGTCTGTATGCCGGGCCCAGAACTGGCCAGTCCTTGAGGTGCCCCCTGCATAAGCTCCGATGTTGAAACCCTTGGTGGCTACACACAGTTATGAAGGGCTGTGTCTGAGCCAGGGCCCCATGCTTCGTGCTCTCCATACGTTATGATCTCGGGTGGCCCTCACAATAACCCCTGCCGGTAGATCCTAATGTTATCCCAGTTTAAGAGTGGGTCCTGGGGGGCTCCATGAAGTTAGGACCCTTTGCTTAGGCTCACACAGCTGGAACATAGCTGAATAGGGAAACACCCTGGCCTGTCTCCAGGGCTTGAGATGTTCGGAGATACAACTCTCTCCCTTTGACATAAGGTAGTTCTTAATTCAACTCTTAAAATTTAAATGTGCCTTTGTTAAAACCATTCATCTTATCATTAGCATTGAAAGTCACCATTTGCTGTGCAGGGACCATATGCCAGGCAGCCTCTTTGGCTCTGGGAGAGCAGGGGTGGGTGAGACACAGTCCCTGCCCTGCTGGAATCCTGAGGAAGATCAGTGAAGAAGGAAGTGATGACAAGGTACTTGTAACTGAAGACGGTGGAGACAGCAGCCAGCTAGGAGGGGAGCGGTTGGTCGGCTTATCTTTGAGAGATCAGGAAAGGTTTCAAAGAACGAAGCTGAACTGAATGGGGAAGAACAAATGAGTTCTTCAGGTGGGCCAGGAAGAGAAGGCATTCCAGGGAGAGGAATTCCCAGGCTAGGCAAAAGCAATGGGGAGATGTGGGAGCCCCGCCGCATATCCTCTGGTGACGGTACACAGGACTGTCCCTCCACCTGGGAGCCTGCCTGTGCCTTCCCCAGCCCTTCTCCTTCCACCAAAACACAAGCCTGTGCCCCAGAGTTCTGGAAGCCAGCAGATGCATCTCAGGGCAGTGGCACATGCCTTGGTCTTGGATTGTGTAGTGGTTTGGAGCTGAGTTTATAATGGGGAGTGTTACCGCTGGGGCCCATGCGTGGGTGGCCACATGGCCCTCGGCACCCTGGCTGGAGCCAGGTGGGCAGGTGTGTTCCCAAGCAGTCAGACTGACTGCTGGGGAGTTCGTGGGGCTACTGAGCCATCTCCACGCTCTCAGCCAGCTCACCCCAAATTCCCCTTTGGCCTAGCCCTGCTGGCCTTTCTCTGCTGGCCCGGTGAGTCTGGAACCACCATTTTCCTTTCCGTCTCTATAAATTGGACTGCTCTCAGGACTTCATGTTAGTGGAATCACACAATATTTGTCTTTTTATATCTGGCTTATTTCACTTCACATAATGTCCTCAAGGTTCATCCATAGTGTAGCATGTGTCAGAATTTCCTTCTTTTTTAAGGCTGAATAATAATCCACTTTATGTTTATACTGCATTTTGTTTATCCATTCCACTGTCAGTGGACATTTGGGCTGTTTCCATCTTTTGGCTCTTGTGAATAATGCTGTTAGGAGCTTGGGTGTACAGACACCTGTTTAAGTCTCTGCTCTCAGTTCTTTTGGGTATATATCCAGAAGTAGAATTACTAGGTTATATGGTCTGTGTTTAATTTTTTAAGGAACTGCCATACTACCCTCCCATTTTTAAGTAAATATTTGGTTTTTAAATGAAAGGAGTCCATGCACGTGACAAGAAAATTCACCCACGAGAGAAAGATATACATTAAGTAGAATTTTCTTTCCCTCTACTTCCAGTCTCTCTGAAAAGAAATCATTGCTAACAATTTCCTTTATATCCTTTTCGGAGAAACACCAGCATTTTCAGGTGTGACTTGAGAATGGGTGAGTGTGTGGCTTTCTGGAAGTGTGTGCGTGTGTGTGCAACTGAGTCATATCCCTCATTTTGAGCACAGGGAAACAGCCTGCATTTGGCTTCCTGCAACTCCACAGGAGACACCAAGGTTCAGAAATCACTGCAGCCCCTGGGGCACAGATTACTTGCTCTCTACCACCCACTACCCCAGGGCACGCCCAGGGGCGTGCCACACATCCACAGGCCTGTCGGCCCCCTCCAGCCTGCCTCATTTCTGTCCACCGCCCTCCCTGGAATAAGCTCCCATTTGCTTGCAGTAACAGTTTGCCCAGAAGCCTGGGGCATCACTGCGCAGCCACACCGGGCTGACCCACAGGGGTTTTCCATTTCTCAACCAGCCTTTCTGATTTAAAGCTGCTTGTCAGATGCCACAGATGATGTTAGAAATGAGCCGTTTGGGCTGAGTTTTGGAGAAGCTGCTGCCAGATGGGAACTCTGGAGTGTTTTCTTCTATATATAGTCTTTATGGTGAGCTAACTGAAGTTAGCACAGTTTATTTTGGGAGGTAATTCCTGGAGCAGGGCAGAGTGGGTTGGGCTGCTTGCCCCAGGGAGCGTTTCAAAGATTGCTAAAACTGACATCCTGCAAGAAAATCTGCTGGCCTCTGACAGTTCTGGGGTGAGACCATGCGCTTGGCGCTGCATTTTACATCGCTTCTGGCAACAATCTTGAGAAGCGTTCCGGAGTTGCATCCATTTAACGGGTGAAGCAGCTGAGACTCTGATTTGCGGTGTGCTTCTGGTTGTGGTAAAGCTGAGACAGGACAGAGGTTTTCCTATTCTTTGTTTCATATCCCTTGTGGTAAAAATTAAATTCCTTGGAGGCGTCTGTGCATGGAAAAATACTAACAAGGCAGTAGAAGGTGCAGGTGGGCTTTAATCTGAGGTTAATGGGACTTTGTGTAAAGAGCTTGAATTTTGGAGTAAAACCCAGGTTCAAATCCCAGCTTTGCCTCTCACTAGCTCTGTAACACTGGGGCCGTTATTTTACTGTCTCTTAGCCTCAGTTTCCTCGTCTGTGAACTGGGGATATCTGCCTTACAGTGTCATCATGAAGGTTAAAATGAGAATTAAAAAGAATCAAGACCAATAAAGTTCTTGGCACGTAAGAGGTACTTAATAAATGGCAGACATTATTGATTTGTAGAAAATGAAGGCTTTACCAATGTCTTCCTAGAAATTACCTCAATTAGAGTCATCTTAAGGGAATACCAACTGGGATTTTAAGGTAAATTAAGCAGGCATGTATTAAAGGGACCATCTTTTGGAAAATGGCCACTTACTGGTGACCCGGCAGGAAGAAATCTCAAGCAGATTTCCCTGTGAGGGCCTGGCCTCTCTGAGCAAATCCATAAACATAATCAAAATTACAGAGTTGATTATGTTAAAGATTTTTTTTTTGGTATTAAAGAATGGTCTTGGAAAAATCAAGCATCCATTTGGCATGGGAACCACAATCTACCCCTCTCTCTCTCACTTCTCTCTCTGCCCTCTCTCCCTCTCTCTCACACATATTATCCCTCCAACCATGTGCCTACTACATGCTTACTGACATTCGTTCATTCACTGAACACTTACTGAGTGTCAGCCGTATGCCATGCGTAGAGAGGTAAAAACTCACGAACACTTGGATATACATGTTCAACCTATTCTCATTCAACTATAGAGAAAGAAGCAAAGGAGAAAAAGAACAATTCAAAAACTCTGATATCCTCTTTGTTCTCCTAAGCCTCAGTTTTCCTGTCTGTACAATGAGCACAGGTAGATGTAATACTCTGTAGATTCTTCATAGCTCTTTGATTCCAGAACTCAGCTGAGGTCAAGAATTCTTTTGCTTATCTGAACCCCAGCAGGCTGCCTCAGACCTGCTTGTTAAGCCTCCCCCTTCTCGGTGAGATGATTCCAGCTTGAGTTGGAATGCTCTAATGCTCAAAACTCAACAGGGGTTGCATGGTCAAGCTAGGAATAGAAAATAAGTTGTGTCTGGGTTTTGGAACCCCTGAGCGTTCCCGTTATCTTCAGAACAGAGAGCTGTGGAAAGGATAGATTCACTGAATGGATCACAGCTTCCATCCCACTGAGGCCTTCCTGATGGGGATGTGTGTGTTGGGTCCTGGTCTTTAGGGATGTCGCAAGGGAACAAAAGCTTTTTCCAAGCCCTTCTGCTAGGAGCAGAGCAGGCTGGCAGCCCTGCTCATAGGATTCGAACCTTGGTCCCCACTCCTTACCTGCTGTGTGACATTAACAAGTATCTTTATCTCTCTGAGCCGGTGTTCTCCTTATATTAATACCCATGGTTGTTAAGGGTAGGGTGACCTACTTATCCTAGTTTGAGAATTTCCTGACTTTAGTACTGAATGCCCATGTCCTCAGTTCCAGGCAAACTGAGATTGGAGTCATGTTAGTTATGAGGCTGAAATAAACTGGAACACAGAACACACAGTAGGTGTCAGTAAAAGGGAGCTTGCAGGAAGTAGTATGTACAGTGTGTGTGTGCATGTGTGCGTTGCATGGATATTTCTGTTGTTCAACTCTTTCAACCTACAGATGTTTGTGGCATTTAACCAAGCCATAGAACTCAGAGCTACAAATTGACGTTTGTCTAACTGAGATTGATCTTTTTAGTCTGTCTTTTTTTTAGAAGAAAGATATTTCATCAGACTTTAATATGCTACAACATATCAGCACTTGATTTTTTCATTGTCTATAACAATTAACAGGAATTGAATAATTTGTAAAGCTTGCTAGGTAGTAGCGACCTATGGCTTACAGGACTATATGGGATGTGTTATGATCCCTAGAAATGGGAAAAAGAGAATACTTGAAACTCACCTTGAGAATCTTCAGTGTGTTGGTTCGCTGAGCTGGCTTTCAGGGGTACCTTTGGATCTGATGATGCAAATCCAAATAAATGTAATCCAGTAGTACTGAAAGCTGACTTCTAATGAAAATTCACATCACTCCACACCTCAGCCTCATCAGTGATTCCTCATGCTTTTTAGGATAAGATCCGAACTCCTTCTTAAGACCCACAGGGACTCCCCAACCCAGCCCCTAACCAGATCTGCCCATGTCATGTTATGCCACTCACCCCTCAACATTGTAGGCCCAGGTTTCCTCTCTTTGCTCCTTGGAAATGATCTGTGCCTTCCCACTTGAGAGCCTTCATCAATGCCATTCCTTCTGCCTAAAATGCTCATCCTCTCTGCTGTCTCAGAGAAGTTAATTCTTGCTCTTTCTTTGATTTAATTCTCACTGTAATTCCCCCTTCCTGAACAATCTTCCTGATCTCTTACCATGGTTGACATTCCCCACAAACGTAACTAAGTCACTAATTTTGCCGTCAGTTTGGTATATGATGATGGCATCACTCAGTCCCTATTCTGTCTTGTTATACCTTATGCATTCATTGAAAAGGCAACAGGTGTCAAATTTTGCAGGCATTGTGAGAACCTGGAGGGCAGAGGGTTCCAGAGCAGGGCATCTGGAGCCAAATCTGGGTTTGGTCGAATTCTGGCTCCAGCACTTTGCAGCTGTGTGACTTTGGGCATGTTGTATAACCTCTCTGCAAGTCCAGTTCCCTTATGTGTAAAATGGGGGCTAATAGTGTAGTTCATCCATGATATGGTAGTTGTGAGGGTTAAGCGAGTGAATAGATGTCAGTGGCTTAGAACAGCGCCTGGAACAGTGTCTGTTGGCGATGACGGTTGTTCTCACCACTAGTTCTACCACCACCATAGCAGTAATCAGGTTGCGAATGTAGCCAGCTAGGGAAAGAAAATGTCGAAGGAGATCATGTTGATTGTGCCACGTTGTGACTTTGTTTTATTAGCAAGTTGAGCGATTATAGAAGAGTTGTTGAAAGCCTCACTCTCCTTATCTATGAAATGGGGTCAGCATTACCTACTCACAGGGTTGGTTTGAGAATTCACAAAGATGGGGCTGTAGACAGCCAAGCCCATGTGGAAGCACACAGCAGGTGGTTGAAGAAACGTAGTGGTCCAGGCACTGGGAGAAACTGATGAGCAGTTCCTCAGATGTGACAACTAGGGATGCCTGAGCTGTGCTTGAGATCTGGGGAGCTGGACTGTAAATCTGGGTTCCCACATCATCCCTGCAGGGAAAGGAGCCTGCTTCTCTGTGATTTAAAACCAAACAAAACAGAAAATAACAAGGGATGATCCAAGGTGCTGGTTTTTTTTATGGCAGCTAACGAGATAGCAGGACATGTAATTGGAGGACCCATTGCCAACAGACACAATAAATATAGCTATGATTATATATTAGCAGTTCCTGAATGGCTTATAACACGGGAGATTGTGTGAGGTCAAGAACGTATAAAAAAACAGATGTTGTTTAGGTATGTTCCTGCCTACAGGCATTAGTCCTTGCAGCCCACACTGTTTCAAAGAAATACTTATTCGATGATCATTGTCAATCTGGCATTATTCTAAGTGCTTTACAAACATTAATTCAGTCCATCCTGATAACAGGCCTTGGAGGCAGGTATCGTTATTATCCTGGTTCCCCATGTGTGGAAACTGAGTCACCAGGATGTTAAGTGACTTGCTCCAGGTCAGAGTAATTAACCAAAGCAGCATTTGTACACAGGTAATCTGATGCAAGAGTCCATGTTTTCAACCACTACTCGGTGCTGAAGTCCCAGGGAAGCATGGGATTAACTGAATGCAAAAAGTACCCACTTTCTCCTTGAAGGGGCCAGGCCAGCTGTCCTTGGTCCTGATATCTACAGGTCTCTCCATGAACGGAACTTGTCTTCTGGTTTCTAGAACACTAGCGTTGGGAGGGTTTTTGCCCTCAAATTGATGGAAGCTGTACAGTCTCTTCTCTCTACCTTTGACACGGTGCCCACCCCCCTTCAAACCCTCTCCCCAAACGGAGTTTCTTTTACTAGGTTAACATGTGTGAGTAGTTTACCATACCTGCTAAAAGCAGGGCCTTAATTAGCCCTAATTTTTTAAGTCTGCAGCTGTAAACTGTGTTGAAAAGATTGAAAAGATTAGTGCACTAGTAATAAGATAATTGTCCCTGAGAAATGTTGTTAGCATGTAAATACAGTTAGTGTGTGAAATCAGAGTAACTGCAGTATTACCCCCCTTTGGTGTTTAAAGATGCTCCTGTATGAATAATTATAACTAAATGCAAAGTGCAGAAGTGGAATGCTGTTCCCTTTTATTCTTTCTCACTTATGTCGCAGCCCAGTCATAGAAGGCTGCTGAGGGGAATCTCTCCTGAAGCTGGCTTCCCTTTCCCCAGCAACCATTTGAAATTTCTATCAGGAGAACGGCAACTTGGGGAATTGACCAAAATTAGGGAGGTTTGGCAAACAAAATCTACAGATCCCACTGAAGCTTTTTAGGAGGACTTTGGATAGAAAAGACCACACATTCATGCATGTGAATTGCACGCTCACACACAGAGCTGAAGAAGAGTGGTCTTGGCTACGTACAGCAGAAGCAGATGCAATAAACCTCAGTCCACTTCCTGAGACCTTGAAAAGCTACAATAAAATATGCTGCACTTGCCACCACTCTGAGGGGTCTACCTTGTTTCGGTTAGGCTTTTGTATCCTTCCGTACATTGGGGACTTACCTCCACTTTATGACATCAGTACATGTCCTACCTTCCCAACAGACTGTAGCCCACCAGACAGGCTTCGTGTCCTGTACAGAGGAACTGCTCCGCTTCCTCCTCTCAGACCTTAGCCAGTCAGGGGATTAAGCTCATCTGCTTCTGCTCAAGTCTTTCATTCCCAAGGCGTGTCTCTGGGGGAGAGACTTACCTTAACCTGCAGCCAGGAAAACATCCTCCAACACATAAACTGGCCAGGTTGTGAGCATTCATCGCTCAGATTCCAACCCAGCATGACTCAAGATTTGGGGGATTTGGGTTCAAGAAGAATTTGCTGAGTGTTGTCTACATGGCAGCCTCAGGCCTCGGTTAAACATAAAAATAAAGTCCCTGGCCTTGGGAAAATGGGACAAGGAGTCGAAAATAGTCTCTAGCAGGGAATGAGGAGAACACAGGACCCCGCCCCTGCACACAGGAGTAGACTCAGCTCCTGACCCAGTGTCCCGGGTGCATGCTTATATACTGTTCTTGAGTCAAGGTATCCTTGGACTTTTGTAGCCAAGTTTGTTGTATAGCTAGTCCACGATCCATATCCCACTCTTAGTCTCTAACCCCAAGGCCTCCACAGCGAGTGCTGGGACCCGTAAGCCCGAGCCTGCAGATTCCGGTGCCTGCGGCAGCCGAGTATGTGCCCTTAGTGAGGGAAGCACGTCAGGGGCGGGGGTAGCCTGTGGAAGGTGCGTGCCCCTTCTAAGGGGCCGCTGCTCCCCAAACCCAGATGGGCATTACCGAACAGAGAGGGTGGATTCCCGTTGCCAGATCTTCTGATTTTCCAAGACATACTGAGAATGCTTTTGCATTCTTCCGTGCAGCCTCCCGAATCTTAAGTATTGACATTGCATTTAGTATTTTCCCTTTGAAAACATTGCTCTGGCTAAGCAAAATGTGTCTGAGCTGAATACGTCCCGTAGGCCCCCAGTTTGCTATGTGTGCAGTGAGCCCCTGACAATGATTTCTCGAAGGGCCTGCCAATCAGAGACTCCTGCCCAGTCACCGGTGCGGAGCCCCCCGGCATCCTGTGCTGGGTCAACCTGAGACCCCAGACTTTAACTGGCTTCTTGCTGCTCCCGTCCTTCCTCGTCCCACCCTGCCCCCTCCACACAGATGTCTCAATGAAGTTCGCGGGAAGGGAGCACTTACTATCCTGAATAGATCCTACAGTTATGCCAGACAGGTCACGTGTGTGAGTGAGGACTCCCCACACCCATCCCAGGGCAGAAAAGCATAAAAATGAAAAGGGATCTTTGTAGGCTTTAGGGCAGCCAAAGAGCGGCACCGAGCTCAGTGCCCGTCTCCTGGGTGCTGGTTATCAGCTTGCCTGGGGATCTCAGGCTCTTGCCTGACCTTGGCACAGGGTCCAGCAAATTTGCCTTTCTGGGTGCAGAATGGGTCGTTTCAGAAACAAAGCCATTGAGACCATGCTGAGGAAAGTCCTCTATTCCCTGATGAAAGGAACTCATTGTACGAAATCTCTGAGCCCCACTGGACCCCCTTCCTCTGGCCGCCTCCCCCTCCTCCCTTTCCCCAGCTGGGGCTTTGTCAGCGGCCCGCAGGATGCGCTGTCCGGGGCTGTTGCTTTCTTCCCATTTTCCTGTCTCGGCGGCTTTGGGGCTGCCCTGGACAGAAGGGGGGCTGGGCTGGGAGCCCCTGCGCACGTTCTTGGCTCCTCGGCCAACTCTGTTGTCGTGGGTGATGAGAACGCTTCCTTCCGGGAGAGCCAGGAACAAATATCCAGTTCACAGGCAGCTGCCCCAGGCGGCCGTGCCGGAAGCCAGGAAACAGTGGGTGCTAAAACCTCTTCCTGTTCTGTGCTCTGCAGTGAAGCCCCCGACCCCACCACCTCCCTGCCCGGGCTGCCGCCCCCCGAAAAGTCAAGACGGCTGAGCGCCAAGTAGAGGCTTGTAAGTCAATAAACTGCAGCACTCAGCTAACCTGTGGATGGTCAGGGCTTTTCTTTTTCTGTTCTCAAGTCACGGCATCCTGAACTTTTTTTCTGGAGACTGGGGGGGAGGTTGGGGTCATGAGGAATAAGCTGTCCAATGGGTAGGATGGTACCTTTCTTTGTGGGGAGAAATAAAGTGTGGTGGTTAAGAGATGGGCATCACCAGCTCACAGGGTTCCAAGACCAGCACAGGTGGGTGGGCGGGGCCTGTGGCCAAAGGGAGGGTGCGCACCCATCTGAAGGAGGTGGCAGCTACGCGGCTCCAGCTGCAGCCGTGTCGGCCTGCATGCCCCCTTGGGCAGCTCTTCTGACATTTTAAGAAAAGCTAGAAATTTGAGAATTGTGAAATCACCCAATTTTTAAATGTTGGCAACTAGCAAAAAAAAAAAAAAAAAAAACAAGCACCATGTAGATCATATCACAGAACATCCAAGTGTTTTGGTTACTTTTCCTTTTTAACTTCTGTGACGATACACAGGTTAAATGGGCCTGGCTCTGTGGCTTTTGGGGGAAGTCTTGTAATGTCTGAGCTTCAGTTTCCTCCTCTGTAGACGTGGAACAATACTACAGAGTATCCATGGTCTGGAAACAGGCAAATTCACACCATCAAGAGCGTCTCCCAATGGTAAGAGCATCAAATAAAATGACCTATGTTTCCAGACTTTATGGCCCCATGAGATGGAAGGAGGATTTATTGAAATAATGCACATTAATTGCCAAATACAGTGCTTCATAAAGACTTAAATGACAGCTATGACACTAGCCATTGTCACTGATGCCATCATTGTCGTCATCACCATTGTTACCATTAAGAAACAAAGGAGAAGGCTGGGGAGGCCCTCAGTCTCTCCCCGGCCCCCTGAAGCCTCCTGCCTTTGAGTCTGACTCTCACTGCGGGAAACCTCTGCCTGCCCATCCCCTGCAGGCTTGCCTGCCAGCCATCTCTCTTCCAGCCTCAAAAGGGGGCTCCCCCCCTTTCCGAGGCACAGCCTGGGGCTCGGGTGCATCCTCTGTAGCCACTGCAAAGCTCTCCACTCCCTCACCCTGGACCCGGCAGCCTGGGGTTGGTGCCCTCCGCGGCTTGAGTCAGCAGTTCTGTGTGTGGCCTCCTGGAAACATTCCAGATGTGAAGCACTGCTGAATCGGTTTTCCCAGAGCTGGGATATGCTATCTTTTGAGCAGAAGTCCTAGTTAGAGGCTCTTGTGAGGGAGCCGAAGAAGAGGAAATGAAGAAAAGGGGGAAGGGATGCACATAGAAAATTTTTTTTTTTTGGCAGAGAGGGATGAACCCAGGATTTGGTATCAAGAAACTTGGATTGTAGATTGGTTTTTGATATAAAATGTGTGTGTGGCCCTTAGGAAATTCACTTCCCATCCAAATCTCATATTCCAGCAGAATATAAAGAAAATCGTGGATCTCATATTCCAGTAGAATATACAGAAAATGGTGGATTGATTCAGGTCAGGGATGGAAATAAGTTTCATCTCACAGGGAATCTGGAAGCAGTTGGTAATGTCAGCTCGCAGAGACATACTGAGAATTTGAGGCTATGTAATTGCTTGGTGACATCCAACCTGGGCATCATGTAGGAAAGTTGCCGCTCACCTACCCCATATCTTTAAGCCTCTTTGTGACTATCACAGATCCCAGGGCTCAAACCTTAACTGTTTCTCTATGGAATGGAAAACCCACCTAACAGTCCCAGGAGCTGTAGAACAAAGCATAGCGTCTCTGGAACGCGGGACAGTGTCTGCAGCACTGGTTCCAGTTAGGCTACCTGCCATCATGGTGACCACGGCAAGTGGGTGCAAGATGGGGAGCTGCTGCAGCCTGTACCTAGGAGAAGCTAATTATTGGGCTGAGCTGGACATGTGGCTTGTTCTCCCAGCTCCAGGAAGGCATGTGTCCAAGCAGAGCCCAGGTGGCCAGCTTTAGAAGGACAGGGTGCCCCGGGGGGATCTACCACACCTCTTGTCTGGCTATGTTGGGTGGAGGCTGCATTTCTGTTTTTTCTTGGCATGTGGCATGTCTTGTTTCTGGTCTGTAATGCCTTTGAGCTCTGAAAAGCAGAACCTGTAGAGTGATCGTCATTGTCCTCCAAGAGGAACTAACATTTGTGGCTCACCCACTACACCCCGGGACTTAGCAAGGCTCCACGGTCCCACCTCAGTCGGCCTTCAGGGCGACCATCTGAGATGGCGGTTGTTGTTATTATTGTTGTTTATTATAAATTAGGTAATTAGCCTGAAGACCTACAGCAAGGATATGGGAAGACCTGGTATTAGGAACATGTGATCCAATTCTCTGCTCCATAAGACTTTCTGGGGCCAGCTGCTCATAGAACCAAGAACAGCGGCTTAGTGAGTCCAACTCATGTTGTAGCTGTTCCACTGGAAGACAGTGTGGCTCAGTGGTCCACAAGTACAGCCTCGGGAGCTGGGCTGCCTGGGTCCAAATCCTGGAGCTCTGCCACTTACCAACAAATTAACTAACAAAATAACTTACAGAGAATTATTTCTGTGAGCCTCAGTTGCACCATCTGTAAAATGAGGCCATCAATAGTTAGCTACTGTTCCGATTGTTGTCGATATCCACCAGCCATGTGACCCTAGGCAAATTGCACGAATGGGGGCGGTGACAAAGGCAATTGCTTGCAGTGGCCAACTAGCAACCATTCAACCGGGAGCCTTACTGTCTTGCAGGAATTCATGTCCAGTGTTGCTAGATTTCCCATTTTTTACAAGGACAAGTGAGAAATCTGGATTTAAAAGTCAAATATCCTCCTTTTAGAACATTGGCAATGATTTCAAATGTTTCATCAGTGTTACAGGCCACCAGTTGGCCACCCCATCTCAACATTTCATACCTCAAGCCTCTAATTTTTCAGTTAGGTATATTCAAAACTTTGTAGTTCTGCGTAGACTTTGTAAAGAATTACAAAACCTCTTAAGGCACACACAGAACAAAGTGTTATATGCAATGGTTTAGACTTTTGTTAATAACCATTTGTGCTCAGAGGTACACAACAAGCCGGAGAAGCATCAGAATCATTCCTGAGTTTCCATCTGTCTGTGGTTTCTCGTATCTTCCGAGGCTGTGGGTAATTAACCCCCTCAAAGGACCTGAGCTTCATTTTGAGGTTCTGTTGCTCAGTTCTGGGGTCTGGGCTGAAAAATGTAGAGGGAATGAAGGATACAAAGGACCTATAAACTTTTAAAACTTTTTACTACAACACAGAGCCAGGAACTCCACCCCGTTTTCAGGGCCTAACCATATCTGTCACCAATTTTCTAACACAGTGACAGTCCCTGGCCTTCTCAGTGGGGTTTCTGTTCTCTCCCAAGACCTCTTTGAAGGTGAGTTTGCATTTTCCAACAAGGTGAGTGCTGTCTGATTCTGGCCTACAGTCACATTCCAAATGCAGCCTTTTGCAGAGAACAAGGGGAGCTCTGTGCTGTTGGCATCCCTCCCTCATCACCCAGCACCGCCTGCCATGCATGTGCCCTGCCTGCACCTCAGGAGCCACCCACACAGGAGATAAGTGCACTGTGAAGTCCCAGAGGGACATCTCGAGAGAAAGCCCCATTGTGTGAGCCCCTTGATTGCTGTGACCAGACCTCCAGGAGGAATTGGTGTCACACCTCCCCAGGGAGGGAACACTGGAAAGAGGAGGGTGTGATGGCTTTCTGAGGCAGGAGAGCTACCTTCACCGTATATATGGGGAGAAAGGAAGGACAGAAAACACCTTGCACCCTGCTGTAGACTGAATGTTTTCTCCCCCCAAAATTCCTGTGTTGAGATCCCAACCCCCAGTGTGATGGTATTAGGAAGCTCGGCCTCTGGGAGATGATTAGACCATGCTGGCAGAGCTCTCAAGAATATGATCGGTGACCTTATAAAAAGACCCCCGGAAAACCCCCTAACCCATTCCACTAGGTGAGGACACAGCAAGAAGATGGCTGTCTCTGAACCAGAAAGCCACTCCCACGTACTGATTCTGCCCGTACCTTGATCTTGGACTCCCAGCCTCCAGAACGGTGAGATATAAATCCCCATTATTTAAAAGCCACCCAGTCTATGGTATTCTGTTAAAGGAGCCTGAGCAGACTGGGACACACCCACCATGGGGTCTAAGAGCGTGAGCACCAGAGTCCCATGCATGCATCAGACCCTTGGTGGCCTGCTGGGGGACAGAGATGGGGGTCCTAGTCTTGGTTTCTCCCTGGCCATCTTCATCACCTTGGATGCATTCAGTCTTGCATTCTCTGTGATAGAGTAAAGGGTTCTCAGAATTCAGTATACATAAGGCTCCCCCACGGGTATTTAACAAAAATGCAGATTCTTTGGATCCTTGCCCAGAGATCCTGATTCAGTAAGTTCTTGCTTCTAGAAACAGCAGGATATTGGCTAAGGAACCGGTTTCTGGCCACTTACAAGCCAGAGCACCAGTCCTGGCTCCATCCCTCATCGGTCCTTTGTTTTTGAGCAAATGATCCTCCCGGAATATCAGTTATTTGATCTGTAAAATGGGGAACATGATACCTCCCTTTGCAGGGCTGCAAGTATTTTATGTGCTTGGCCCAAAGTAAGCATTTTGGAATGAGGTAGCTGAATTTACTTGTTTCACTGCTGTCAAAGGAGGTTGGTTCAGCTGTTGTCCACAATAACTTGCAGCTCCAAAGAGTTGTGGTTTCATAGGGTGTGTGTGGAAGGATATGTTTTAGCCTTCATAAGCCTAAAAGAAGAAGAAAAAAAAGGAAGACTATTTTTGAGCTCTTCAACTGTGTACCGGACCCCTTAAAATACCTGGTTTTATTTACTGTTCACAACAACCCATGATGTCAGTGGTACCCCATTTTAAAGACGAGGTCACTGTACATCAGAGTTTGCATGAGGCAGTCCGGGTTAAGTCCTCTTAAGCTGGTATAATTGTTAGTGCCCCTTTTTACTAAGAGAAAGGTCCCAGACAAGAAATTCTGTACTCCACTCTCTTGCAGTGGCGACCTGTTGGAGAATACAGCCCCATCTATGTACTGTGTGTAAATGAGGAAAGGAAAGCTCACAGAAGCAAAGAAGTTTGCCTGAGGGCACAGGCAGACTAAGTGGTTGTTATCTGTTGAATCCCCAGTGCCTCAGAACAGGACTCTATTTGGAGACAGGACCTTTAACCAGGTGATTAAGTTGCAAGGAGCCCCTTAGGACGAGACCCTAATCCAGTCTGCCTGGTGTCCTTGTACGAGGCGATGAGAACACGGACACCCACACAGGGAAAAGACCGTGTGAGGGCACAGGGAGAAGACGGCCCTTTGCCAGCCCAGGAGAGAGGCTTCAGGAGAAAACAACCTTGCTGGCACCTTGGTCTTGGACTCTCCAGCCTCCAGAACCATGAATAAATAAATTTCCCATGTGTAGGCCACCCTGTCCATGGCAGTTCGTTCTGGCAGCCCTAGCAGCCTCATACAGTGATTACATATGATTTCAACCCAGGGCTGATCCCCAAACCTACCCTCTCTTTTCCACTGCACAATCCTCGTTTGCCTTGTGACAGGCCCATAGTACAAGTAACAGCATCCGGTTGGTTGTGTGGCTCGATATCCCGATGCAGCTTCAGTGGCGTGGTCTCGAAGAGCCCGTTTCCCCAGCAGACCGGAGTGCTCTTGGCGAGTTTTCCTTCCTCTCCATCTCTGATCCCATAAAGAGCTCCTTGCGTTTCCCGCGGCGCCCGGGCTTTGGTGATCCCTCATAGTAAGGCACAGTCTCCCGATGGCAGACACTGCCTACTTCTGTCTCCACTCAGAGGGCCCACGGGGATAGATGCCATGCCAGCTTCTGAAGCGTCCTCCTGGGCACGTCTGTGCAGAGGTTGTACGACAGGGGTCCATTGTCTGCGACTGGATGGGCCCCGTGGGGAAATCTGCCTGTGATGGCTTGAGTCACAGAACTGTCACCTCCACACCAAAGCCATTGCTTAATACCGAAGAGCAAACACTGTCTTGTGATATCTTCAAAGCGAAGGAAGAGAACGCCCCTTGCAACGGCTATGGCTTAGCTCAGGGCTCAGCACGATCAGGAGGGCCAGAAATGTTTGATGCATGCATGGAATGATAATCAACAGATTCCTCGCCCTCCCTCTACTTTCTTTATGAAAGCTTATTTGCTTGTTAAAATTAGGCCTTTGGCCTTGATGGGCTCAGAAGTATTTGAGCCTGGCTTTCTGGTCTTGAAAGCGAGACTCATGAGGTGCAAACAAGTTTCATTTCTCCAGGATCTGTGATCAGGCTCCTGCTTCTTATTTAAACAGTTAGTTCTGGGAGTTGAAGTGTACAGAGTCCCCTTAAACTCATTTCTATCTCCCTCATGGTTCCCACCAGCCATAGCGCTAGCTGTTGAGTGGACATGTGTGGGTGGGCTGGCAAACTGCACGGTTCCCTGTTGTGGCAAAGTGACTGCGTCTCATTTTTAATGATGACGTGTGTGCTACATTTCTATCAACCACTCTCACTACCTTTTTAAAAAATACAGATGCTAACAAAGGATTCTAGTAGTTAAGGTAGTATTGTGTATTTGCTGTAAGTATCGTTCCTTTTGGTAAACATTATCCAGGTTGTAAGATTACTTTGTCTGAGGTGGGACTGTATCATCCAGTAGGGCTGCTGTAAAATAACAGACCACAGGTTTCTCAAATGCAGGGTGCTGGGATTGAATCCAGCCTTCAGCATTATCTCTGTGACCTTAGGCAGGTTACTTAATCTCTCTGGTCACTAATTTCCTCATTTCTGTAATGGGACTAGTGGTGATTTCTACTGAATAAGGTGTTGCAAGGGGCAAATGGAATGATTTGTGTATAGAGGTTAAGCCAGTGGCGGGAACATGATAACAAGTTATTAGCCATTACTTAATGAGTAAATTAGTAAATTACTGGTTCTTAGTAGTATGTATGACTGTTGTAACCTTGGCCAAGTAATATGCCCAGGGGATAAAATTTAGAATAAACCAGAGAAATGAAAACTCTATCTCAGGACAAGAGGATTCTGAGTGATCATTTCCATTAATGTTGTTGTAATGGCATCTAAACAAATTCAGAAGTACTGGTATACTTGGCAAAGAGGTCTGAAGGCCAACTTGTATGTAGCACAAGATCCTGATGGTTGAGCATTTCCTTATTTAGCATAATGTAACAGTTCACATAGAGCCTGGCACATAGTAGGTCCTCAACAAACCATAGCTATGATTTGTTTATATTTCAGGGTCCTGGGATGTATTTGTAGACTTAGGGAGAGTATGTTTCATTTCCAAGGCTGAAGTGTTTGTATAATACAATGTGGTTCTGTCAAGGTCAGTCTTTGGAAGGTACATCGGTCAGCTGTTACCACAATGATGCTGAATAACAAATCACCCTGGAACTCAGTGGCTTGTAACAATTAGCATATGTTCTTTCTGTGTCTGAAGGTTGGTGGGGGGTTGGCAGGGGATTGGCTGATCTAGGCTGGGCTTGGCTCCCAGCGGCAGGTTGAGTCCAGGTCAGCTCCACGGGTCTGTCATCCTTGGACTAGCAGGCCACCTGGGTATGTTCTTGTGGTGATGGCAAAAGCACAAAAGGTCATGCTGCTCAATCATGCAAGCACATTTCAAGCTTCTGTAATGTCATATCTGCTAACCTCCCAATTGAACAAACCAAGTCCAGTGTGCAAGCCCATAAGGATGGGGAACCATACTCTGCCAAGAAATGCAAAGTCACATGACCAGAGAGTGTGGCAGAGCGAGTGGTGAAGAATAAGGGCCACTAATTCAGTCCACCTAGTTCTCTATTTGACTTCCCCAATTTAGTCATTGCAATAGATGATATGAAAGGGGCTTCCCTGCTTTAGGCAGTTCCATGGTTCCTGGTACCCACATTAAGATTCTAAAAGCACTCCACTGTAGCATCCGAGCATGTTGCAAATTCCCCTTTGGTCTTTGGGAGCCTTTCCTCTGACAGACAGGAATTTACTCTACTGTAAACCAAAGCATCCCAAGTTAGACAGACACGATGGAGTAGGCAGACAGCATCTTTGACCCAGTTCCACTTCGTTAGCCTTTCCAATTAAGGAGGATGTTGTTGAAAGTGAGACCTCACAGATATATAGTCATACCTGGAATCTTCTGGATGAAGCCTCTGTAGGGAGAGTCTTACATTTCAAATGTGCAGAGAGGGAGGGGAGCAGAACTTTGTTGGCAAATGAATCCTAAGTGTTAGGACATAGCTGCTTCTGAGTGCTTTATCTTCTTCCTGGCTAGGTAATTAACATGATAAATAGATAGCATTTCTGCTTTTGTCTTCCAGAAGCTTTTTAATGAATATCAGACCTCTGACCATGCACTGATAGAGTCTCTGATCTTAGTGCTTTATTGCATACAGTGACCAGCTCTCGGTTTTGTCAATATAGTTGATAGAGGTTTCCTGTAGTTTCCCAAGGAAGGTCTTTTCCGGTGAAGTTGTTCTTAGGGGTTCAGGATGGCATCTCCCCTCTCTACCCCCTTGGGACTCTGAGCAATGAAGCATAAGCCCCAAACAAGAGCCAAATGGGCTGTGAAGTACAGCTTAATTAGTCTGGGCACACACCCAACACCCCAGTGCAGTGCTTTGCAAGGACCTGGCATTAAGAATGAGGCTAATGTTTGGGTCTGAGATGCAGCTTGTTATCTTCTAGTCAGATGTAGCTGGTGGGATCTGAATGGAGAAAGAGAGACACACACAGACAGACTGCACTGACGAGCGATGTGGTATGCTGTCACACACCTAAGATCTGAGTTACACTCCCTGTCACAGACCAGGAAGATGGCCTTGCCTCCCAAAGACAAGAATGGGCCCTGCCCAGTGTACTTGCTTGACATGGGGAAATGCAAGTGCAGGGTCCACCCTCCCTGCATACGAGTGATGAAGGAGCTGGCTGGAGGGGCTCCATGAAGAATGGCTAAAATAATGAGCCCGCTCACTCAGAGTGGCTCCGTGAAGGTTCCCCCCATGATGGCTGTCACTTTTTCACCCATGGGGAAGAGCTAGTAAGAGTTTGGAAAATTTCCTTCAAGACATCTCTCAGTTCCTTTAATGCGGGGAGAGGGAGAGAAGTGTTGCCCTCAGTGAGAGAAGTGTTGCCCTCAGTGTTTTTCTGGGTGGGAGGAATATTCAGGGCCTGGGTAGAATGTGAGAATTGGAGTGAGGTGTTCCCTTGGTGACTTCCTTTAAGTTGCACCACTGGAGAAATGCTGAGACTTGGACTACTGAGACCTGGAATCCAGGGAGAGAAATCCCTCATCTTGAAAGAGAAGTCGGAACTGAACAGAACCCAAATGTTCTGAGTTCCTGCCACTTACACTCTTCAGAATCTGCCATTGTTATAAAGAGACCACAGAGTAATCAAGAAAGTGTGTGACAGTTCACTTAGCGTGGGGGTTTAAAGTGTTCCAATTTCTCTACCCTTCCTTTTTTTTAATTCTTGTAAGAACACTTAACATGAGATCTGGCCCTCTTAACAAAATGTTGAATGTATAACATGGTATGGTTATACACTTACTTTAGGTTTTGTTATCTGTAGGCACAGTGTTGTATAACCGATCCCTAGAGCTTATTCGTCTAGTGTAATTGCAACTTTATGACTGCTGACTAGCAAATCCCCATGTCCCTCTCCTCCCAGCCTGTCTCTGTTTCTATGAGTCTGGCTACTTTAGATTCTTCATGTAAGTGGAATCATGGTATTTGCTCTCCCGTGTTCACTGCGGCCATATTTACAATAGCCAAGACATGGAAACAACCTCGGTGTCCCTAGACAGGTGAATGGATCCAGAAGATATGATCTAGGTATATCATGGAATATTATCCAGCCTTAATAAAGAAGGAAGTCCCGCCATACATGACAACATGGAGGACCCTCGAGGACATTATGCTAAGTGAAGTAAGTTAGGCACAGAAGGACAAATGTGGCATGAGTCCTACACTTCCTTCCTTCTTCCTCACCATACAGGCCAGTGGGCTGGTGCTGATTTGCATGGCTTCTTAGAAGCAAGCCTCTGTTGAAAAATCTTTTTGGATAAAGCAAAGCTTCCAGCTTAGTTTGTATATCAAGGCCCTAAAATCATGCCCATTCTCTGTAAGAGGCAGCTTGAGGTTGCTTTCCCAGAATCCTGAATCCAAGATGGTTAAATTCAGTGCCGACATAGAACAGACAAAAATAGCCTTTATATGCAGGGTTTCCTGTTTTCCTTGGAAACCACTTGCTGAAAACCACTACCACCTCCCCGTCTGTCCTTCCCTCCTCTGTACCCGCTCTGCCCCCACCCAAAGAGTTCGTGTTTAATGACCCAAGACATTACCACCAGGCATTTCCAGTCAATTGGCTTTTGTAGGGAGTGAATGAATAGGACTTTTCTCTGGCCTTCTTTATCCTGAAAAGGCTCTTCCCCAGCCCATTGGAAAGTGCTGCGTAAACCAGGAATTAAGCTCTTTTTTTTCTGTCTCATTCCTTCCCTCATTCTTCCCAATATCAGACACAAGTTGGTGGCCTTGTCCCTCATCGGAACTTTATGTTCTTTCAGGTTTATTCCTAATCCTCTTATGGAACCATCTTCTCCTTCATCTAGAGGATTTGAACATGCTTTGAGATATTCCATGAGGGTGCTTTGTTTCGTATTCCTTTACACTTCATCATTTTGCATGACCTCCATGCAGGTGTCGCCTTAACCTCTCAATGAAAAACGAGGCTCCTCAGTCATCTGGGCATGGGAGGAGGTGTTGAGGGGAGACTGGAGATGGGGCCAAGCCATCCTCATGGAATGGGGGAGATGGAGGTGGGCAGCCTCCCTGCGGGGCTGCTTAAGCCCAAATGAGATCTAGCTGTGTCTTCAAATGATGCTGGGGTAGTAGGTTACATTTTTCCCCCCAACTCAACATGTGTTTTCTCCTTTCTTCCCACAGGACCCCCACCCAAGTCCGCTGTTCACCGTGGAGACCCAGGTCAGTACCTTCCTGAGTTTCTGTCACCTGTCTACACTGATGCTCCTGCACCTGCTCTCCAGGGAGCACTTGTGCATCGTGACTCTGTGGCTCATGAAGGCTGGGCGGGCACTTCAGGCCATCCTTTTGGTGTGTTGGGATGTGTGCTTGCACGCACATGTGCATACACAGCCCACCTGGGGAGGGGTGTGCACGTGTGTACCCAGTGCCATAGAAAGAACCATACCTGTTTCACATGAGAGTTCCTCTGTCCTGTGCTTTTGCCCAACAGTCATGAGGTGAATGCAAGGGGAGAGAGGAGATGGAGAGCCATGCAGTGGGGTGCAGCTTCTCTCCCACATCTTTGGGTTTGGAGAACTTTCTCTTCTTGGCAGTTAGGGCAGCAGGACCCGGCTGCCAGGGACAGAAGTTGTGTCCTTGCGTCCGCTTGTCTGTTGGGCCATTTGTATGATTCTGGATCACAGTGGTGTTTGTGTGTGGAGCAGAGGACCAGTGGGCCTTGTGAGGAGGCCATGGTTCTTACTGTCCACTTTCTGCTTTCCTGGGAGGGGACAGTGGAGCAGCTGTGAGTACAGGCCTTGGGAGTCCAACAGACCCAGGGAATCCCAGATCTGCATCTTCTGGCCCTGACGGGCCACGTAACCTGCCAGCCTCCCTCTTCCCATCTGGAGTATGACCACAGGAAAGGGCATCTATAAGGTCATTGGTACATGCTAGTGAGTGTAGCTTGTAAAACCAGTGGAACTGTTACCTTTCTGGCTGGACTTGAAGGATGGGTATCTTTGGTTCCATCATTTCCTTAGCTCTGTGGGTTACTCAGGCACTGAAGAGAGAAGACAGGATGGATCTCATCAGAGCCCCACGGCTAACATGTTGTCTTTGAGTGTCAGAGACAGGCAAGCCTCTCTGAACATTTCAAGGCTGAACAGCAGCTTCTCGGTGGTTTCGGGGGCTCTCCGGCAAGACCACCTGCCTCTCTCTTCACCCTCCTCTGTGGGTGTCCTTTCACCAGCTTCTCTGTCTCCGTCTCACAAGGGCAGTGAAGGGCAAGCCCACCCTCCTCCTCTCTCCTTGACAGGAAGGCCAGCTGTTGTGAGGAAAGCGGTTCACCGTCCTGTCATTTCCCCTGCACATACATTTAGTGACATCGGCTTCAGCAATGACCGGGCAGAACTGGCAGGGAAGAGTAGTAGCGGTGACTTCAAGGGGGACGAGGACCCAGTTTTTACCCCCTTGTTGGCCATGCTCTGGTCTGTTTTTTTTTCCAAACTTAAACCATTCCAATATCACCTTAACCATGCTTGCCACATGTGAATTACGCCTGGTCTAAGTCACCTAAGTAGACTTAACTTAAGTTGATGGTTCCCAGTCGGGGGTCCCTCTGACCCCTGAGAACATGCAGCGATCTCTCAAGATAGCTTTGGTGGTTGCACCTTGTGGGGTGGGTGGCCCCTATGGGTGGAGCCCAGAGATGCTGCTGAACACCCTACACTACACAGGCCAGCCCCCGGGGAGAGCATGACCCCACCTAGAATATCAGTAGTGCTGAGGGTGAGAGAGGCTGCTCAAGGAATAATACTGGTGAATTCACGGAGTTGACATACTAGTTATGTATATTTTTGACCAAACATTAAAATAAGTTTTAAACTAATAAGATCTAATAGTTCCTTTGGGGGCCCTCTAAAACCATCTAAACATACTCTCAGAGGAATGCCGCCCTTTGGGAACCGTCTCCCTCCATTTTCCCCAGGGAGCTGCGCGAGGACTTAAATGACAGCACTTCTCTTCCTTTCTAGTTCTTCCCCAGAAGGGAAAACTTATTAGGCTCAGGAAAGCCCTTGGGCACATAATCTGTGTCCAGAATGCTGGAAGCCAAATCTTTTCTCCTGGGGGCGGAGTGGCTGCACCCCGGATGGTTCTGTGCGTTGCCCTGCTGATCTTTCTCTGTGGAAACCACCTAATCAGCCCTTCCAAACCTCCATGGGAAAGAACAGAAACATGCCTGTGGCTTTGGCCAGCATGTTCTGAGGGTAACAGCTCACCCCCGTACAGCGACCTCTCTTGGAGTTGCATCCGTTAGCCCAGGGGACCTGCGACCTGACCCACAGCCCGCCTTGGCAGAAGGCAGACTCTCTGCGTTTGTGCCATGCCAGCAGGGAAATGACTCACTTTGTCTGCAAACACTCCTTTAGTCTCATCTGGGTCTCAGTCTTTGGGGAGCCCTAGGATGTTGTCTTTCCTGAGTTCTGCTTTCCTGTGTTCAAGAGACATTGGAACCCAACCAAAGTGCCAATGTTTTTTGTAACCTGGCACAGGCCTGCGGCCAGATCTTACTTTGTGCTCAGCCTCCGTCCGTCGCGGGGCTCATGATGGGATCCTGTTCCACTGCCTGCAGGCAGGTCAGGCAAGAGGGGCATGGAAGGGTTTTCTGGCAGAAAGTGGTGCCCCCCATATTGCCCATATGGCACGAGCAAGATGGCAGATGTGGCTGAGCCTGGGAAAGCCAAGCATGCAGAGGCAGATGGCAGATGTGCCCTGAACCCTGAACCCTGGGCCAGCTCCACGTCCTTCCCTCGACGCCCTTTCCTCCCAAGAAGGACATTTGCTGCTCCGTCCAGGAGCACAGGTGCCTCAGGTGGGCCTGTCTTTCAGAGTTTGCTCTGAGCTGTGTCTGTGGCTCGGCTTGCCCAGGGCCCAGCCTGTGTGGGAGCGGTGGCCCCCCGAGGGCTCCCCCTTCCACGCGTCCCCAGGCTCCCTAGCATTCCTCGCAATGGCCCTCACCCAGGGATGGCGAGTCTGTTCTGACTTGGGAGAGATGGGTTGACAGGCTGCTGAGGACGGGCTCCTCTAACGCTCTTTGCCCTTAGCACAGCGGAGCTTGGTGTCCGTTGGCGTCCGCAGGACTCTCTCTGCTTAATGGCCAGATGAATAGATAAGGAAGCCGAGTAAGGTCTGAACCCTCGTGTCAGCTTTCCCCCGGGCAGCTCCCCCTGGGGTGTACCAGGGAAGCCCTGACTTGCGGTGGTAAGTGCTCCCCTCCTCTCCAGTTGGTGGTTACCCAGAAACCAGGCAACCTAGAAATGGGAAAAAAAAGAAAGCTGAAAGAGCTTGATTTTGGTGAGCAGCATTATCAGGAGGCCCGCACTCACTGACATTTACCATCTGCCAAGAACCGCCTTCTCCCATTGACTCCTCAAAGGCCATGATTACACATAAGTGTTCTTAGGAGAGCCCGTTCCAGATGAGTAATCTGAGAGTCAGAGAGGTTAGGTAACTTTCCCAAGTCCCACTGGAAGCACGTAGCACTGGTGAGTGTCCGACACAGAGCATTTGACATTGGAATCTATCTTCTCAGAATTTTTCCAGAAAAAGAGGTTGTCTTGGCCAGGACAAAAATTTGTAAATGACCAAGTGAAGCTGTAGGGATGGGCTTGATGTGTGCGACCCAAGGTCAGTACAGACGATAGATAAACGGGCGGATGATTGATAGAGCACTTTGCACACATGCAGACAGATGTACTTACATAAACAGGGAGAGAGAGAGATGACTGGTGGGCAAATCCATAGATGAATAGATACAGAGCTTTGCACAGTGAATAATTCTTTGACAGACAGGCCACCGCAGGCTCATGGGTAAAATGGTTTAGGCAACAGACTCAATAGAAAATTTATTTTAAAACAACAAAAATGAAACATCTCCCCATGCATCAATAGTGTTGACAAATCTGAATGCTCATTATTTGATTCTCTGTTTCTTATTGATCCCTGAGATGGTTTATCATTGTTGAATCCACCCCAATTGGCAAGGTCTCCTATCATTTAATTTTCGCTTCTCTGCTTCCTTCTCCTCCCCACCCCCCCGCCCCCCCGCCCCCCAACAGCTTCACTGTCAATTAGTTAGTGGCCTCTCTTCAAACACTGAGATGCCCTGGGAGTTGTAATAAAGGCCCTCTTCGTGAAGATTTGTGAATCTGGGTATTTGTGAAGTTTGGCTCTCTTAGAGGGGAGCAAACTTCGGTTTACACGGAGCTCCTTCTCAGGATCTGAAGATCAAGGGCGTCAGTGGGAGAACTCCTGAGCACTCAGCTTTCAACAGCCAGCCAAGTACTTGAATTCCTTTGATCAACTAACTGGGAGGAAAGAGAGGGAGTTACTTTCATATTTTTGAGAGATGATGTTGGGGCCATGAGGATTGTGAATCAAAAGCTCATGAAGAAAATGCCTAGTGGGTGGAAGGAAATTAACACTTTAGAAATTACACCTATGCAAACTCACTCACCCACTTGCCTGTTCGTTCAGTCAATAGCTTTTGAGCCGGGAGGAGGCCAGGCCATGTGCTCGATGCTAAGGATGCTGTAGTGAAGGGGACAGAAGGTTCCTTACACATGGGGCATCCATTCTAGCTGGGGGAGTCAGACAGTGAATTTATGAACAAATAAATATTCCCAAAATTTCAAGTAGTAGAAAGTGAACAGAAATAAGACAAATGGGTTTATGAGCAGGAGTGACTGGGCAGGGGAGGCGGTCCCAGGAAGGCTCTCTCCACAGGGAAGTTTCAAGCTCAGTCACTGAGATTTGCACCGAGCTTGCAGTTCAGAATGAGTTAACCAGGCAGAGACCGCAGCGACAGTGTTCTGGAAGTTTTGCATATTACGTCTGGGTTCCTATAAAAATAATGCCAGTTTTCCTTAGAATCAATTAAAGCATTAGCTCCTTGGAGCTCCTTCAAAGCCTTTGTGTCATTAGAATGCCGAGATAAATAAGGGATTACCTTACCAGGCAAGGTGAAGACTGAGGGCTGAAGAGGTAGGAGAGAACAAAGGGCCTTAAATGTTGGGCCATCCAGTCAAACCAGCGTCCAGTGTGAGCATTTTGACAGGGCCAAGGGGGCTTCAGATCCTAGCAATGTGGTGCTAACGGGGGCTTCCGTGAGCAATCCGGCTGATAGTTCTCATCAGCAAACTAGCTGACTCCCATTCAGCTCTACTGTGGCCTCAGTCTGCACCAGAGGTTCTCAGCGGGGGGTGAACCCCCCCACCCTTGCCAATGTTTGGCAATGTGGGCAGAGCGAGGGATGCTATAACACGCTATAAATACCAAGAAGGAGTTATCCACCCCCAAATGTCAATAGTGCCAGGGGTGAGGAACCTGGGTGTAACCCCGTTTGCTCTGTTTGCAAAGACAGTCACAGCCTTGTAAATGTGAACAGGTGAAAGAATGTCATTTGTTCCTTGGTTCTCTTGTTGGTGTTCAAACGTCCCCCTCTCTGGGTAGTAATTGGACAGATCCCTCCTCCAGGCTCTGGCCTGATACATTCATCCCCCCAAGCCTCTGGGTTTGTGTAACAGTGACTGGCCATGACTCGCCGTGTGTGTGAGCGTGTACACAGTGTATGTAAAAGGGAAAACACCCCTCAGAGATGGTTTCCTGAGAGATTTATGGCCCCAAAGGGTAGAGATCATGCAGCATTAAAAAAAAACAAAAAAAATACTTGGCTTGGGTTCGGAGAGGGGCTGGCCAAGGCTTCGGGGCCAACAGCACAGGCCTTATAAATAACTTGTTGTTGGGGCCTGGTTCCTCTTTCCCAAGCAGACCACAGCCTCCTCTGTGCAAACTTTTCTTCTCCTGAAGCTCTTCCCCGACTCCTGGGATTAAAGCAATTGCTGTCTCCTCGCCTCTCTTCCAGCTCTGGGCTTCGATTAACCTTTTCCTCCGTAGAGAGTGGTTTTTGGAGTAATCAGGGAGCCTCTGAAAGGCTCTTACCTGAGTCTCCAGCCCATTAATTCTTACGGTGCCCAGCATCTGTTGGAGAGGATGGCGAGACCAAATTGCTTCTCAGCCCATCTGCTTTCCTCTCACCAGCCTCCTTGGGGGAGCAGAGCCTCTCTGGAGCAGGCAAGGCTGGTTTGGGGATAGGCCAGACCCCTCTACTAGGATCTTTTCCTCTGGCTCTGATTTGCCGGATCTTTAATGAACCCTTGTGGAGGGTCAGGCAGGGAGGTGACCAGCTGGAGCATTGCCCGCACCAGGACTTGGCTCACCAGACAGGGGAGCTGCACCCGGGCAGTGGAAACATTCTCAGGGAGGATTGTGATCCTCTGGCCATGGTGCGTTTCTAGTCTGTGTGACTCAGGGTGAGCAATGTGATGTAACATTCCACAAATAGCCGGCAAGTTCCCCAAAGTACGGCCACAGGCACCGTTTCAAAAAATAGATGGTGTTGAGATCACTATCCCACTATGATTGGTGGGAGCTGACTTTGCTCAAGGCACTGAAGGTTTGAATTTAGGCCTTGCCTGAGAACACTTAACGAAATTTGAACAAGTGAATCCATGTAAAGTAAAAAAAAATGGGAGTCAGCTAGTTTGCTGATGAGAACTATCAGCCGGATTGCTCACGGAAGCCCCCGTTAGCACCACATTGCTAGGATCTGAAGCCCCCTTGGCCCTGTCAAAATGCTCACACTGGACGCTGGTTTGACTGGATGGCCCAACATTTAAGGCCCTTTGTTCTCTTTGCTCTTTTCAGCAATGACTAACATATGTTGACTGTATGTTTACTATGAGCCAGGAACTGTATGCACACTGCACATGTATTCGTAAATTCAGTATTTTTAGCAAACATTTGTCAAGCACTTGTAGTATATGCTGGCCACTCTTTGAAGCAAGCTCTTTACATGGATTCACTTGTTCAAATTTCGTTAAGTGTCTCCATCAGGAGGTGACTCTCATCCCTGTTTTACAGATGGGAAACTGAGGCACAGAGAGGTTAAGCTACTTGTCCAATAGCTAACAAGTAGAGCCGCCAGGAGGTGAGCCTGGCAGTCTAGCTTTCATTTATCAGGAAATAGAATCCCTTGAGGTAGGTGCTACTCTTAGACCCATTTTACAGGTGAGCCAACTAAGGGACCAAATTTCCATTTAAAAGTTATCCCGTCAGTAAGTGGTAGAGGCTGGATTAGAAACACCGTCTCTTTTAATGCTTTGTTGCTAAGATACAGGTATAGATATATATTCAATATAGAGATTAGATATAGATCACAGATATATATTAGAGATAGAGGTAGTAATATGGATATATAGTTATAGGTCTGTAACTTATACATAATGATACATAATGTTCATTATATACATTAATGTATATATACATTAGACATATGCATTGTAATGTATATATTATATATTAGAAAAATACAACTCTATAACGAATCTATATATTGGTATCTAATCTCTGTATCTGTCTAATCTACACCCATAACTAATTTGTATCTGTATCTAATGTACATGTACATTATATTGCATGCATTATAACACATGTATAATGTATACATTGTAATGTGGATATATGCTAGATATAGATTAGACAGATATAGAGATTAGGCTAGATTATTATTAGGTGTAGATATAGAATAGATATAGGTATGATGCAGCTGTAGTTGTTAATTTAGATGTAGATACAGATAAAGTTACAGAGGTAGATGGAGATACAGAAATAGAGACAGAGATGACTCACTTGGCAGTCCCAAGAAGATGGGTTTAGAAATGTCTGTCTGCATGGAGTGAATTCCAAGGTGAGGAACTGAAGCTGCAGGCTGTGGGAGGGTTCGTCCTCCAGAGAGGGCCCAGCGGGGGCACACTGGGGGAGAGACACATGTCCTTCCAGCGGATGGCATCTTCTTGCAGAGACCCCCTTCCCAACTTCAAGCACTAAGGCAGAAGCCCGCAGGGCTGCCCGCTGAGCAGCAAAGGCCACGTTGCCAGATTTGCCTCGCATCACAAGCTCACTGCGGAGGCACTGCTGATGTTTGGCATAAACATCACACGTACCGAGACCTTTGAGGCTTAGTCTGTCTTCTCCATGGGGTTTTTGGCCTGGGCTGTGCAAACTGGGGCACTTAACACGAGAAGGTTCTGGTGCTAGAATGTTCAGGCTAGATTTGAAAGTTCTAGTTATCGAGACAATTTGGTCAAGAAAATTGCTTTCACATAAAATAGCTGCATGATGGAGGTCTTCCTGTCCAAGGGACATAAAAATCAATCCTCATGTTGTGTGTAATTTGAGAACTGGAGAAGACCTCAGGTGCTACCTTGCTCTACATTTTTGGCTTTTTTTCTCTGTGTCTCAGACGTTGCTAAGTGCTTTTTATACGTGATCTCATCTCATCGTGACACCCGTGCTTGGGAACAGGGCTCTCATTCCCTTCCTTTGCCCATGAAGACACTGAAGCCTTGAGAGAGAAACATTTGTTCTACAACCCTAGCGGCCCTGAGTGGCAAAGGGAAGACGGAGTCCAGGACTCTGCCGTCTGTTCACTGTGCCTCTGCCCTGCAGGGCTCACTGGTCTGCTGGCTGCCTTTGTACATCACACGCAGGAAACCAGGGCAGCTCAACAACTTGCGTGGCCACTCAGCATCCCGGTGGCGGGGTGGGATTCATCGGGCCACTTCTCCGCCATTGCTGCTCACATAACAAATGTGTGGGTCCTGGCAAGGGGAGGCCCAACGGGAAGAGCAGCTGCCCACGTCTCCTCCCCAACCTTCTTGCTCATTTCTGCTTGGGCATCAGAGAGGTCTTGGCCGAGATGAAGTGTGTTGGGTGTCTTCTGTCCCCCACAACCAGCGGATCTGCTCTCCACCCTTCCTCCCATCTCTGGGTCCCTAGAGGCTGACCCTGATGCAGTTCATCAACGGGAGTTTCTTACTGCTTCCACCTGTCCACCTGCAAGGGCCACAGCTCCTGCAGGGTGGCCCTGTCCCATAACTGCAGCCACGTTCTCCAGGACACACGAACCCTGCTCCCTGGGGTGGTGATGGCTCTGTGCTGTGGCTAGCCCTGCTCTGTTGGTTTTCCTAAGAAAGTGTCTCTTTGTAAGGTCTCCTCTTTTATCCCCTGGGAGAAGAGCATTTGTTTGCTTGGGGAGTGCTGACCTGTACAGTAAGCCTGCCTCCAGCCCCTTGCTAATACAGCACTGCCTCTGGGATTTCCCAGCGTGAGTGACTGTCATTTAACGTCATAGTCTGATAAAGTAGGGGATCCGCATACCAAGGAAATGTCCCAGAATAAATGGCAGGAACAGTGAAGCTCTTGCAACTGAATGTCCATATGTGGGTCTGTGAGCATGTTTCTAGGCAGAGAATCACAGCTGCCATTCCATTTGTGACGCCCTCCTCCCCAGACCAAACCTAGACAGATTCCAGACACCGCTGTGCTAAATAAAGCATCAGAGGACCCACATATGGGACAGGAGATGCCCCAGGCAGGGGACAGTCTGCTCTGAGTCTTAGCGCTCGCTCACACCCCTTCTGCCTGTCTTGGCTGCAAGGCAGTGAAGGGCTTCTTCACCCGGGGAGGGACTGAGGTCTAGGGAAACAAACAGGGAAGGACAGGCCTTCAGCTCCTCCCTGTAGCCCTAGAGCAGACAGACAGACAGACAGAGAAGACAGATTATTTCTGCCAGCAAGCAAGACCCTCTCAAGTTCCTTTTCTCATTCTGTCATACCTCCAAGAAATATAACCATCCTAGCAGTTTAATCTGACTTCCCAGAAGTGCCGCCACCGGAAGGGCCAGCACACTGCCCTTTCTCCAGGCCGAGTGGTCCTGGCTGGGGAGTTGGGATGTCCCCTCCCAGCAGGATGGAGCGGTTCACTGGCCCCGGCCCCAACCTCAGTGCAGCTCTCCCTGCCAGCTTCCATCGCCCTTCTGAAAAGGAGCATCTTATTAATAATAATAACCCCCTTCCATTTTCTTCTGGGAACTGTAGCTCTTATTTTTTCCACTGAAAGGAGAGGACAGGGTGGAAAACTGGAGTTAGCTATGGTGCAAGTGCCAGATGGGAGGGACTGAAGACAGCAGGGCAGTTTTATTGTCCCAAGAAGGAAAAATCCGCCAGCTAAAAGCTAGAAGGAAGAAACTGCAGTTATAAAAGGGGCCTAAAGTTACTTTTTTGCCAGCTGTTCCCTGCCCTACTTGTTACTGGGCACCAGCTATGGACGGGAGGGGGTGGGGGCAGGAGTTGACTTTCTCATGATGTGGTCCTGGACCCAAAGTTGTACATGGGCCTCCTAATGCCATCTCCAAATGGTGGGTTTGTTGGGGTTTTTGTTTTTTTGTAGGGGTAGAACTAGGAGAGAGAAAAGAGGTTTGGAAGATTTCTGAAAAATTGAAAAGGAAAACCACACTGAGCCTCTAGACGTAAACTAGTGGCAAGGACCAGCTGTCCCCTTCGGATGGGTCCAGGGTCACCTGTTCAGAAAAGCCCTCTCCCAGCATGCCCCGCTCACTCACCTCCCCTGGGCATGGTGTCTGTGGCACCTCCTGCACAGACAGTACTCTGAGTCTGCCTAGGGTCCCAGCTGCCAAGTGGACCAGGGCAGCCCGGACTTAGCCACCCCATGCAGCCACTTGATGAGATAAGAAAGGGCCTCGTAGGCTTTGTAGCAGGCTGACTGGCTCGCAGCTTACTTGCTGTGACACCTTCCACATGCCAGCTGATCTCTGTGTGCCTCCGTTTTTCTAACAACTGCCTCTCGGTGTTCGGACGATCAAATGGGTTAATATACATTAAACAACAGAACCGTGCTGGAAAGTAGTGAGCGTTTAGGATTACTCTTAAGTCCTAGGTTCGAATCCTGGCCTGTCCCCTTAGTGAATCCCTTGCCTTGGAGAAGATTTTCAGCCTACTGAATCTCAGTTTCTCCTCTAGTTAAAGCAGCCAAGGGGACACCTGCCTTGTAAGGGCTCCTCAGAGGATGAGGTCAGGATGAGGCTGGTGTTTCAACCCCCCACCATGCTTCCTCTCTGTGTCAAGAGCAGGCCTGAGGAATGAGGGCTCTGCAGGCTCCCCCATTGTCTCCCCAGCCCGTGCCATGGCCAGGGTGTGGGTGCAGGTACTCTGCAGGGATTTGCTTTGTGCTCTTCCTGGAACATCCTTTCTTCTCTGTTCGGATGTCTGGTTCCCTGAGGGAACCTACTAGTTTAAAGGTAGTTAAAAATACCAGGATGTTTTTGGCAGCTGAGTCCCATGAGTGCCATGAGTAGGGTGGGACCTTCGCCTGCACAAGAGACAGGGATTGACTGTGCTGTCGCCACGGGAGTAAAGCCCAGGCCTGCCTGGACTCCGAGCAACCAGAAGAATGGCTGAGGAGGTGGACAGTTCTGCTAAAGAAGAAACATATCAACAACTGGTCCCTTGAGCCTCACATTTCCCACAGGCTACCAGATCTCCTGTTCTAGTGTAGGGAGTGTTCAGACATGACCAGAGAACGAGCTGACCTGTGGTTAAGTCGCCAGCTTCCTTACACAGCAGGCTGCCAGGACCGTCTCAGGAGCGCCAAGGTGGACGAGGTCTCGTCAGTCTTGTGCTTCTCCCTCTAGCCTGTACATCAGTAAAGGGTCTCCCTACCCCAGGGCCACCTCGTTCATCCTGCACATCACTGGGGCTGCCCAGGCAAAGCGCTCCTGACGTTGTGGACTGGCTCATTCCTTGTGGGGGCCGTCCTGTGCACTGTAGAATGTTCACCAACATCCTTCGCCTCTACCTGCTAGATGCCAGTAGCAACCCCACCCCAGTGGTAAGAGCCAAAAATGTCTTTAGGCATGGCCAAATGCCCCTGGGGCAAAATCAGCTGCAGCTGAGAACCACTGGCCTACCCAAGGATGGTTTGCAGGTATTGTGTGA
The DNA here is from genome assembly GCA_032199065.1 of Smutsia gigantea. Taxonomy (NCBI): domain Eukaryota; kingdom Metazoa; phylum Chordata; class Mammalia; order Pholidota; family Manidae; genus Smutsia; species Smutsia gigantea. The sequence goes on from JAVSCE010011299.1 coordinate 164,700, forward strand.
GAGTCAGTGCCGGCCCATTGTATGAAAAGTGAGGTGGGGCTAGTGAAGCCACTGGGCAGACGCCTCCTTCTAAATATCACTGGACTTGTAGTTTTTGCTCTGAAGCAACCACCTGTGGACTGTGTTATAAATAAATTAGCATGTGCCATGCCTTTCAGTGCAGGGGAGACAAGCTACAGAGGAAACCTTTACTGTCCTTCCTTCTGTTCAAGAAGCCAGCACAGCCTGCACAGAAAGGGGAAGGGCCTCCCGTGCACTCCTGGCAGACGAGACCCCAGGTCGCAGCTCCGAACCATGGCAGCAGGAGGGCTGAGACCCAGGGTGTGGCCCAGAGCCCCCTGTCCTGGGAGGCTGCAGGCGCGGGGCTAGTTGTGTGCTGTGGGCTGGTGGCCTCAGGAGGGGTAGGCTCCCCGGAACCCAGTGTCTGTGGCTTTGGGGCTGACACTGTAATGTGTTCAAACCTGGCTGGTATTTACTCTCTGCTTCCTGTACTCTCACTGTGCAGCATTTACACAGGCTGGTCTTTCCTCTCCAGACGACGTGAAAGAGTCCTGTGTGCAGGACATCAGCCTCAAACAACCAGGCTGCTGTGGGTTGTGTGGGCGGTTAGGACTGTTAGGTGTTTACATGTTAGTTTGTCCTTGGGCGTCTGTTCCCCCGCCCTGTTCTCTGAGGGCAGCTGTGGCTGGAAACATGTTTGTTTTTTATTTTTATTTATTTATTTTAAGATTTTCCTTTTGGGACCTGAGGTCTTTTTCTGGATTTGTTTTTGGTTGCTGTTATCAATAGTATCATCCTGTTATTATCTTATTGATCAGCTCATTCACTGAATGATTATTGAGTGCCTACTATGTGCCACTGTTTTAGGGGCTGGAGATATAGCAGTGAACAATACAGAAGCCCCTGCTTTCATGAGCTCTCATTTGAGTTAGATGGCAATTGAGAGATGTGTGTGTATATGTTTTATCAGATGATGACAAATGCTAAGGAGAAAAGTTAGGCAGCGGAAGGGTGCTAGGCTAGGTAAGTGGAAGTGGGATTGCCCTTGGACTTTGGTGGGACTGGGCAGCACGGCATGGAAATAGGGCAGTGTCTGAGCAGCGATGTGAAGAGCTTGAGTGGGCAAGCCCTGCAGATCACTGGAGGAACCTAGAGCAGCCAGTGCAAAGGCCCTGAGGTAGGATGTGTTCGGCATGGTCACTGCATAGTAGAAGCTGGTGTGCCTAATGTAAGGGTGAGTAAGGGAGCTGGGGTGGAGGTGGGGCCACATCATTAGGATCTTGTTGAATCTAGAAAGGACTTAGCTCCATACTTGCAAGCCTGTGGAGGATTTTGAGCAGAGGAGTGATGTGTCCTGACTTTTGGAAATGCAATCAGTGGCTGCCCAGCTGAAAATGTACTTGGTCAAGGGCAAGAACAGGGGGATGGGTGCGGGAGGAAGCCATTGAAATATCCAGGGCAATGCAGTGGTTTGGACCAGGGTGTTAATGTGGAGGCCAAGAGAAGTGGTTTGATTCTGGATGTTTCTGAGACTACAGACTGGATTTTCTGTGGATTAGAAGCAGATAAAGCAATACAAGCACATGATAAAAAATAAATCAAGTAATATAAAAAGTATCAAGTGAACAGTCAACTCCCTACACCCCTTTCCCCCGTCTTCAGAGGTAACTACAACTAATAGTTTTCTCATTTCTCTTCCCAGATTTTCCTTTACATATTAACATGTGAGTGGTGTGGTGTGTGTTTGTGTGTGTATATTACATAGGCAGGGATTTTATTTGTTTTCTTGAAGTGAAATCTAATGAAACTTATTTTATAATAACTTACTATTCCTTTGTCTATATCTTAAACCTCATTTCATATCAACACAGCTTCACTCTTCCTTCCGATTTTTACCTGCCTTCTATTTTGTCCAATCCTCTATTCTCTGCACCTGGGATAGCGTGGTGTCTGTATGTAGTAACTGTTCAATAAATATTAATTGAATGATTTAAATATTCCATCATCTTATTTAACAGCATTCCTGTTGGTGGACATTTAGATTGTTCCTCTATTTTTTCCTATCTTAATGCTGCCATTTGAGTACACAAATCTTCCAGAACTATGCACATCTATAGGGTGAGTGACTAGATTTGGGATCGCTGGCTCAAAGGCATTGCACGTTTTACATTTTGAGAGACATAGCTGAGTTGTCCTATACAGAGGCTTCCTCAGATCACCTAGCAAAGTGATTTCCTGTTCTCCTCTCGGAAGCACTGGTGATTTTCAATCTTTGTCATCTGTGTCAAGCCAACAGGTAAAGACAATATCTTGCTGTTTTGATTTGCGTTTTAGAAAGGAATGGGTTGAAGCATTTTTAGAAAGTGGTATCTGTTGATTAATTCCTTAGCTCCGCTCTCTGCCTCCTTGGAGATGTCTTGGGTTAAAGATAACTGAGACTTGCGGAGCCGCCACTGTGCTACGTACTTTGCACGTGTTAACTCTCTCGGTGTTTCCCTGAACCTAGAAAGGAGGGTTTGTTAGAATTCTCACTTTCAGATAATGAAACGGAGGCTTGGAGACGAACCTTTATAAATAAGTCACCCAAGGCCCTTTGTCATAAGAGTGAGCAGGGCGCTGGTACCTGGACGTTGGCAGAACTCCTGACAAGCAAGCCATATAGATGGGTGGATTTGCCGATAACCATGACTCACCTTTAAAGCTCTACCACTCTGATATTTTGAAAATAAAAAGCCAAGTGTTTCCCAGCTTTAGGGAGTAAAAGGACTGGACACTGGCATGTTGCCATGCCTGGGCTTGGGGCCCCAGCCTGGGGTGTGAGAGCTGAGGACAGGGCTCTGCGCTGGACTCCTGAAAGACAGCCAAGCCACAGGCACACTCAGTGACAGGCCCAGGACCACCCAAGAGAGTGGTGTCACCTTCTTCACAGGAGTCCCACTTCCTCCTGACCAAGTCCCCTGCTGTACTGCCAGAACAGGATCTGGGGGCCGCCTGCAGGGCGTCAATAGGTCGAACAGTAGACTGGATCAGAGAGCTAGAAGGCAATGGACAGGCAGATGGAAGGAAGGGAGGAAGGAAGATGGATAGATTTAAAGATGGACAAATACAACATCTCAGTTTATATTAAAAAAATCCCTACTGTGCAATGACCTCTGCTTCAGGGACTGGAAGATGAAGGACCCGGTGTGTGCCCAGGGACCTCAAAGCAGGGTGTTTTAACCGTTTCTGGCATCTGGCAAAACCTATGGTCCCCTTCTCTGAATATTATTTTTAAGTGCAAAAAGTAAATGCAGAGAATTATAAAGGAAATCAGTTGTATTGCAATATAGCTTTCAAAATACATATAAACAAATGTGTGGAGTAATAATGCATTTGCATCCTTATTAACACATTAAGTAACTAGATTTGTCTGCAGGTCTAATAACTACTGTAAATTTAAAATAGTGACAAGTATAAAAAATATTTTGAGCATCTGCTACCAAAGCAATGTGATATGAAAATATCTGTAATTTCCACTGGTGTCAGTCTCAGGTCTTGCTAATATCTCTGCAGTCTGGTACCTACATTCATGAGTGAAGGACATGCTAAATTTCAGCTAAAGTTAGCAAAAGTAATTATGAAAATAAATATGTATCTATTCAAGACCCTCAGAATTCCCTCTATGGACCTGCAAGTCCACGGGCACCCCTGGGCTAGTTGGAGACAAAAGATTGCAAGACGTGTGTCTGCTCACTGAGTGAAATGGTGACCTGGGTCACTCACATTATTTAAATGATGTGCTTTTGTTGTGTCTTTCTGTCCTTTTCTTTTCTCCTGACTATTTATAGTTGAACTGTTGTAAGATAAATGGACTTTCAATATTTCTCATCAGGTCTGTGTAGCATAGGAGTACTCAGTATAACCCAGAACATTCCTGGAAGGCTTCCTGGAAGAGCTGGTGCCCATATCATATCCTCAAGGGTGAGTGAGAGTAGGCCAGGAGAGGCAGGGGCCAGGGGATGCACAGAACCTTCGAAGTTGAAATAATGGGTCCTATCAAGAAATCACAAAAATAGGGTATTAATGGAGCACGCAGGTGGAGAAGCAGAGAATGGAGATAGGCCCAGGCCCAGATAACATAGACCACATCAGGGAGTTTGAGATTTATCCAGTAGGCGATGGAGAGCCACTGAAGGGGTTTGAGCAGGAGAGTAACATGGTCCAGGATCCGTTTGGGAAGGTCACTCTGGTTGCTACATCAGGAGTGGGTTTGAAAGGTAAGCCTGGGGCCAGGGGGACCAGGAAAAGGACATTCAATGCAGAAGAGTGATGATGAAGGTCTGCGTGGGGGCAGTGACCGTGGGAAAGGAGAGGAGACAGATTTGATAGCCATTAATACATAAATGGACAGAGTAGGATTTGGGCAAGTCAGGGAAAGCACAGAAAAACAGTGAGATAGGAGAGCGTGAATGTAGGACAACTTTGGGGAGAAGATGAAATCCTCTGTGGGCATGGGAGCTGTGCAATATTTTGTGAGGTTGTAAAGGACCAGGTGGAGAAGAGGTCTTAAGGCCCCCCACCCCTGGTTCCCCCCAAAGGCTGAGCGTCGGGTGGGGGGTGCCTCCTTGGGCTTGGCAAAGCGGAGTCTGACACCCAGGAGCTTGGGCCAGATCATGGAGCTGCCAGCTTGGTGCCGGCCACTGTCACCCAGGAATGCACGGAAGCAAAAGGTAGTAAGAATCAAACCACTTTAAAAGAAACACCTGCACTTTGCAGGGATTTATATGCCTTTCTGGGTCTGAATAATAAATTTTTTACAGCTACAGCTGGCGTTATATATAACCTTATAAAATGCCATCATAGCATCTAACGAATATCGTACTGTGGAATATATGACTTTCTTTTTCCAAGGGCTTCTTCAAGCACCATCTCTGGCTTGTGCCGGTAGGAACGCTGCCCTGCACTTCATCCAAGAGAGGTGAGCGTCATCCCTGGGACTGCTGTCACTGTCAAGTTTTCCCAGCTGTGAGGAGGCAGCCACTGGCAGGGAGGGGGCTGATCTGCCACACATGCAAAAGCCCCCTTGTTGTTGGGGTGTCAGCTCAGCTGGATCAAAGGTCAGGCTGGCCCTGCCCTGTGGAATTCAGCCTGGCTGACTTGCCCTGACCAATTTATAAGCTGACCTTTTTACAAGGTTTGTGTGCTCTTTGATGGCCTGTGTTGGCCCTGGGAGAATTCACACACATACACTCTCCCTCTCTCCCTCTCTCCCTCTCTCTTTCTCTCCAGCAGGAGATGGGGTTGTAGAGCCAACGTCCTCTCTTTGGATTTCGACTGCCTATCTCTTTTTTTCCTTTCCCATCCCCCTCCCCCTGACCTTGGACATCTACATTAATTATTCACTACCATCCAGGAAGTAGGGTCCCCCCACCTTTACCCCCACGCTGGAAAGGTGCGATCAGAGGGCAGTATTGAGAAGCAGTGGGGAACAGTGGTGAGAGCTTGGGTTAATTGTTTTCTGGTTAACTAGGAGTTATGAGAAGACTATTGTTTCAGTCCTTGCTTTTAACATATTAAGTCCTTGCACAGACCTGAACCTGTTTGTGGTGATTTAATCATGCAGGTGACCGCTTCCTCTCTGCATTGCTTGCTCAGTGCCCCATCCACGGCCACCTCTGCACCTGTCTCTTTACTGTGCACCCCACCTGGGGTGTCTTCCTCCCTCCCGTCCTACACAAAGTCTTCCCAGCCTGCCAGGCAAAGCTCAGGCGCATCAGGTATGAACTGGTGGCATACAAGATAACTTCAAGCAGTGCATGAACAAACTTTAAAAGAAATTCACAGCTACCTGTTTAGCTACCTGTTTATTTTTCTAGTTACATTCTATTTATGGCAAATTATACTAGTTTCTTCCTCCAATTGATGGGCAGTGTTTCCTTTTTGTTAGCTCATTAAAGAAAAAGCCAGAGGAGCTGATTTAAGGAGCACTGGTAAGTGAAGAAAACTACAGATGCTCCACAGATAGGGCACAATTGGCAAAGCTAGCAGATGAACGATTAAAATTTGGGAAGGTGACTCTGTTCCTTGCTGTCCTCTTCCTTCTGGAGTTCCCGCTGCAGAAGGTGGGTAATTCATGCATCTTTCCGAGTTCTGTTTTTTCGTCATGCTACCTGCCTCACCGATGGGTAGCTCCCCTTCCTGGTTTTATTGGATCCATAATTAATTGACTTTTTTTTCCTTCCTGTGGGATGTGTCCCTGCCCCCACTGCCCTGCAGGCCCCTTTGAGGAACGTCTTTGTGAGCGTCATGAAGCCACACATCCCTACGCTGTTAGTGGGAGAAAAGCCTTTTCAGAAGAAGGTTCATTTATTTATTTATTTTTGCTCTAAAGTGTGAGTTCACGCAAGTGAAAGATGGGGAGAACACTTGCGCATTGCAGATCTGAGAAACAGGCAGGTTATGGGATGGAGGCCCTGGAGGCAGCCTCTACTGCAGCTGCCTTTCTGCTGGGAAAGGCCCTGGCTGTGGAGAAAGGCCACGGCAGCGCCTGCCCCAGGTCCTGATAGGCCCAGTGGAGCCTAAGATCAGCTCGTCGATCATGATGCATCAGTTGGGAGAAGACACGTAGCAAGTGGTGTTGACTGGGGACAGTTTGCTGTAAATGCCCGGAATCAGCATTCTAAACAGTCAGACCTAGCTCCAGACCTGTACTGTTCAATATCATGGCCGCCAGCCGTGCGGAGCTGCCAAGCCCTTGACGTGTGACTAGTCCCAGTTGAGCTGTGCTCTAGGTGCAGGAAAGAAGTAATAAGAAACAGACAATGTAAAATATCGCATTAATACCTTTTCATATTGCCTACACGATGAAATGATAGTATTTTGGAATATTGGGTTATTAAAATAATAAATAGGTAAGTAATAGAAAATACTTATAATAGATAATAAATCTAATAAGATAGATTATTCAAATAACTCTCTCCCCCTCTTTTTTTTTTACTTTTCTTTTTAAACGTGGCTACTAGAAAAGTTCAAGTTGCACATGTGGCTCTCATGATAATGAAGGAAATCGGGATGGATCAAAGCCGAACCTGAGCAAAGCTCAGAAAACAATTTTTCTTTTGAAATTGTGCTTTCTCAATTCCTGAGCTCAGAGTCTCCTGAGAGGAAACAGAGAGATTTCAGTTAATTGTTGGTTCTGGTTAGTTGAGTTCCATTAATCAGGGTTTGGCCTCTTAGTGCATCCACTGTTGCCTCTCCCAGATATGTGAGCGCTCTGCTCTTATTACGCATGGCTCACAATTTCTCCATAGCTCCCGCCAGGGCCCCATGCACCAAGGTAGAGGTTGCAGAATTCAGGGTTCCTGCCAGTGGACACAGGGAGGGTGAGGATGGAAGGATAAGGCGGAATGACTACTGTCACGGCCAGGCTGGGGATGCTCCAAGTTTTAGGCATCTGGGTGCCAGAGTCCTTGGTCCCTGCCTCTTGTGGCACTGACCAGTGTTTCACTGCAGGGAGGCACTTTGCAAGATAACCTCTTGATGGGGGCTTTGCAGAATCACTCTGTGGATGTCGTCACAGGCTTGCATTTGTCAGGAAGCACTGGGGCACGTGAGGGAGGGAGTCCTGCCCTAGGGTTATGGGGATGGCCAAGCACACAGCACCGAACCCCAGACAGATGGGACACACAGCAGTTTATCAGTCACATACAGTCACAGCCGGGGAGTGGGGGAGGATACCACATGCCACACAGGGCCACGTGGGTGGGGGGGGGGTGCACTTGGGAAAAAAGTGAACATCTGGGGCCATGAGAGGCAGACTTTGTAGTACATAGAGGGTGAGGTGACTGCTGATTCACACCAGAGGACATGATTGTTTTGTTTGAATAATTCTGAGGGCTGGCAGAGAACCAAAGCCCGATAGGATAAGTGGGAATTCTGCCTGGTCCCTGTATAAGGAGGGTCGTTTGGCCAGGGGCCCTTATCCAAGGGAGCGAAGTGGGCTGGGGAACTTACATTTAGGCTATTTGAGGCCTTCCTGCTTTTCCCCAGATGTCAAGGCTGCACATAATGTTTATTTTAGACCTTACTGTGGGAAAAGTGGATGGTGAATCATCATATCTGGGTTTGAATCTTGGCTGTATTATTTATTAGCGATTAACTTCACAGATCCTCACTATGGCCATCAATAAAATGGGGATGTTAACATCTACCATATGTGTGTATGTGTTTGCCTATCCATCCATCCACCCATCTATATATTTGATACACATATATTTCTCCTTTCCAGAAGGGTGTTTTAATTCTCCCACCCCACCCCCCATCCCTGCCCTTAAACAACACAACTACAAACAAATCAAAAACAGTGTATAATGAAAAACAGATGTATCAGTTGAACAAACTGAGTTCTTCAAGCCAAAGCCTACATCTGGCCCTCCATGTACCATTCCACTGACTAACCAGGGACTTGGTTTTGCATGGCCAGAGGCAGACATTGGCTCATTCTGTTTCAGGGCCAAGGAGCCAGGCTGTTAGTTTATGTAATGCTAAGTGGACACGGCCTCCACCCTAGTTCAGACATGGGTGTCCAAGTTCCAAGGGCTTTACCTTGGTGTAGTGAAGGCAGCTGCCCAGGAGCTAGGCACAGCGCAGAGCAAGGCAGCCCTTAGAGGGCCTTGCACACAGCAGCCCTTAGAGCGCCTTGCATGCAGCAGCTCGAGGTGCCCCTCCCTCCTCCAGAGACGTGCTCTCACCCCCTTGGCTTATAGGCGGCCTCGCCTGTGCTTGGAGCCGAGGGGCTGCCAGGACTCAGAAGAGATCTGGGGAAGGCAGCCTGCCTGCTCTGCCCAGGGGACTGGCCAGGATCTGCAGGATCCCTCGTCACACAGGAGAACAGAGCATCTGTTGGCCCTTTCCTTCCTGATACACACACTGTGTTTGCTCCAAGATAGAACCTCATCCTGGCCGTTCAAGGGTCAGGCTTCCAGTCTCCCCAGGAGCTTATGTGCCGTCTGATGTGTGTGTTGGGGACTTCGCCGCTCCTTGCTCATCCCCAACTCTGGCGGGCCATTCTCCATGGAAACCCTAGCCTTGGCTACTTCCTGGGGTCCTGGAGTCACAGCTGTGCTAAACAACTCAAGGGGCTGAACTGGAGTGGTTCTTTGAGCGATGTGGGGGTGGTGTTCTGAAATCCATCAAGCTGCCAGCAAAATTTCATGATTCCAGGCCTGGATCAACCTGTTCCTCAGCTCCTTCTGGGGGATGAATGGATGTGGATGGAGAATTGCAAGGACCTTGGGTAGCCCAACCCAGCTATCAGCTGTTTGCCATGATCTGTTTACGTATATGAGTGTGTTGTGTGTTCATAAATGAACAAACAGTTCTTAATGAGCACACGCTTGTGTTAGATATAACTCGTGCCCTCACAGAGCTCACAGGCATGTGTGAGTGCACCTAAGAGTGTTTGCATGTATGTAGAAGTGTGTATTGACCTGTCACTCGCAGCAATGACCATTTGTGGGGCACTCCCTATATGTCAGGCTCTGGGGCTAAGAATGCTGCTCCTGTTTAATCCTCACAACCACGTGGGCTCATTCAACAGGCACTGATGGACCGCCTACCATGTGTTAGGCACAAGTGCTCCACATTTTAAGGTAGAACCTTCTAGAACCTATCCTATTATTAACCCCAGTTCACAGATGAGTAATACTATGCTGTGTGGTCAAGTGCCTTACCTGGGGTTTATACCACCTGTAAATGGCCAAGCCAGAACCCATATCTCATGCCCCTAACCACCCCTAACCACAAAAGTCAACTGCCTCTTCTGTATCCATGTGAAGGTTTCTCAGTGGATGTGCCTAAAAATTCATGTTTGTGCATGTTTATATAAGTAACAGACCTAAAGCCAGGGGTTACTGATTTTGAGAGTATACTTGACCCCTCTGGTTACTGTATCTTCTTCGACAAGTCCTTGTTTCCTTATCAGTAAATCTGTTGAGGATGTCTGCCCACCAGCCTTGTGGAATATGAGCTGGGGGAGGATATGGGGCAATGAGATTATGTTCAAGGAGGTTTGCTCTAGACTGAAAAGAACCACAAAGATAAAGAGCTACTGGGGGGAGAAAGTTAATTTTTATCAGTTATTTTCTGTGTTTTCCTTTTGATGCCCAGACCAGGGGTTGGTAAACTGTGGCTCATGGGTCAAATTCAGCCAACTGTCTGTTTGTGTAAGTGCTGTTGTATTAGGAGCACGGCCACACCCATTCTTGCATACAGTCTATGGCTGCTTTAAACCACAACAGCAGAGCTGAGCTGTTGTGACAGAGCCCACATGGCCTGCAAAGCTGAGAGTCTTTACTCTCTGACCCTTTACTGAAAAACTGAGCAAGCCCCTGTTCTAGACTATAATATAAAGCCTGTGATAAGAATGGCTTTTTTAAATAAGTACAATGAGATGCTACAAAACGTGAACATGTACATATACTGTCTATAGGCACATGTACAGCGAAAGTTCAGCTAACTATCCGGAGCCTTCAGGAGATAAGATCGTCCTAATATTCACAAGAGTTAGTAAGTTTCACGTGTAAGGAATCTTTCTAAATTATATCACCCATTTCCCTCCCTTCTGAAACAGCGTATGCTGGACATGTGCTGAACACCGAGCACTAGGCTCTGGCCTCTGCTGAAGACACTGAGCCCCGCGAGGGCATCAAGACTGCTGTGGCCCTTCAGTTGCCAGTCCCAGAGTCCTCCAGCATTCTGTCTGCTTTTGATTATTTTTCCTGTTCTTGCATTTCTTGCCCACTGTTACTTCTCCGTGCTTTCAGTGTGGCTGATTGTGGCCATCAGCTGGCTCTGTTCTCAACTCTAGAACTTATCGAGCTCATTAGAAATGTAGAGCTTAAGTAGGGTGTGCTCTAGAACCTAAGGCTCTGGGTCTCTCTTGTGCTTGGCTGTCTGAACAGTGGGGGTCTGTGGAAGCGAGGCTCCACCGTGTTGGTTTCCTCCTGTGGGCCGCAGGCAGGAAGGTGAACCGCGTTTCCCTTTCCGTGACGCCTGTCGTCTCAGGGTTCAGACTGACGATAGCTGCAGAACAGCAGGCCCTGCAAGCAGATGGCGAATGTAGCTGGCTCCCCTCACTGTGCAGAATGCCAGGTCTTATCCACAGATATGAACTTCAGTAGCCAGAGCTGACTGGGAGTTACTTTGGTCTTGATCACAGACGTTAGGAGAGGAAAGGTTCGCTGAGTCTGGCTCACCGTGGTGGAATTTTAAGACTTGGAAGTGCATACTTGCCTGGGAGATCCAGGCACAATTTCATATTCAGAGACATGTTTTTAAAATTGAAACTGATTGTAATCAAGTATGAAAAGGCAATTCTTCATTTTTTAATCATTCGACACGAGCATCGTTAACTATTTTTTTGACAGGTGTTTTGTCTACCTTGTGCGTAATTCTTACCGAAAGTCTCATGCTTGGTCAGTTAGGCACTTTTAAATCCACTGTCGTTTGGGATGGTGTTTGCTTGTGTTTTACCTTCTCCTCAGCCAGGGCCAGCTTCAGGGGTGTGTGCCTCCCTGGGCAGGCACGGAGGGCTCTGTGCCCAGTGGGCCCTGCGCTTGGTTGAATGCTCTATTGTCACTGTCTTGAAATTCTTAATAATTTTTTAACAAGAGGCCCTGTGTTTTCCTTTTGTGCTGATTCCCACAACTTATGTAGCAGATTTGGGCCATCATGAAATAGGATCATGGCCTGTCAGAGTTGGAAGGAGCTTAGAGATCAACCTTTCAGAACCATCATTTTAAAGATGGAGGAACTGAGGCCAAAATAAACAAGCAAGTGACCAGCTCAAGGTCACAGGATGGTGGATGCAGATGCAGACAAGAGGGGCACTCGATCTTCAGGCCCCTCATCATGACTGCCTCTCTCGTACTAGACACAGTACTTGCTGCCCAGTTCACGCTTAGGGATGATGAGCGAATTTAGTAATGATCTAAGCAGTTCATACTGAGGAATATAATTGTGCGGTTTATCCTCCGCCCCCAGCACACATGCACCCAGAGTAAGTAATGAATTTTGTCTGAAATATTCAAAAGTAGCTACTTACTATAATGGAATTCTCATTAATGGTATAAAAGTTAGGATAAAGCCCTGTCAAAAATGCTAGCAATTTCCCTGAATTAAAGATCTGAATGGCATTCTCCCCCACTCCCCCACTTACAAAAGTAATACATTCTCATGGTTAGAAATTTGGAAAATGACCAAGAAGAAAAAATTCACCATGCCATGGGGTTTTTTTTGTCTGTTTTTTTTCCAGTCAGCTTTTCCATGCATATACATAGCTGATCTCAAAGTCTATTCATGTGCTTTTGTTCCACTTAACATTATGTTAGGTGAAACCATATGACTCGCTGTTTTGTAGGTCAACCAGAGCTGAATATTGACAATTTGACGATCTCATGTTGTTCAGCCCAATTGTGAAAGCATCTCCTTAAATCACAGCACATTCTTTGCAAATGTCCGATTTATGGGCTGTATAAAATTCCATCATATGACTGCATGCAGTTAGGTAATTTTTACTGATCCATATGATAGACAATGATTATATTTTACATAATAGTATAGCTCTTATAACATTATACAAATAATTATATATAAATAACCATAAGTCATGTTATGATAAAGCATTGAATTTCTTTGCCCTCAAGGTAGAATATACTTTTAAAAATAACTTTCACTATTTTTGTGTTAAAAAATCTGGTGTTTTACAAATAATTCTAAAATTCATATGGAACCACAAAAGACCCCGCATAGTCAAATCAATCCTGAGAAGGAGGATAAAACGGGGAATTACACTCCCTGACTTCAAGCTCTACTACAAAGCCACAGTAATCAAGACAATTTGGTATTGGCACAAAAACAGACCCACAGACCAGTGGAACAGAATAGAAAATCCAAACATTAACCCAAACATATACAGTCAATTAATATTTCATAAAGGAGCCTTGGATATACAATGGGGAGATGACAGCCTCTTCAGCAGCTGGTGTTGGAAAAACTGGACAGCTACATGTAAGAGAATGAAACTGGACTACTGTCTAGCCCCATACACAAAGGTAAACTCAAGGTGGATCAAAGACCTGAATGTAAGTCATGAAACCATAAAACTCTTAGAAAAAAACATAGGCAAAAATCTCTTGGACATAAACATGAGCGACTTCTTCATGAACATATCTCCCCGGGCAAGGGAAACAAAAGCAAAAATGAACAAGTGGGACTATATCAAGCTGAAAAGCTTCTGTACAGCAAAGGACACCATCAGTAGAACAAAAAGACATCCTACAGTATGGGAGAATATATTCATAAAAAACGTATCTGATAAAGGGTTGACATCCAAAATATATAAAGAACTCATGCACCTTAACAAACAGAAAGCAAATAATCCAATTAAGAAATGGGCAGAGGACATGAATAGACACTTCTCCAAAGAAGAAATTCAGATGGCCAACGGGCACATGAAAAGATGCTCCACATCGCTAATCATCAGAGAAATGCAGATTAAAACCACAATGAGATATCACCTCACACCAGTGAGGATGGCCAACATCCAAAACACAAACAACAACAAATGTTGGCGAGGATGTGGAGAAAAGGGAACCCTCCTACACTGCTGGTGGGAATGCAAATTAGTTCAACCATTGTGGAAAGCAGTATGGAGGTTCCTCAAAAAACTCAAAATAGAAATACCATTTGACCCAGGAATTCCACTCCTAGGAATTTACCCTAAGAATGCAGCAGCCCAATTTGAAAAGGACAGATGCAGCCCTATGTTTATTGCAGCACTATTTACAATAGCCAAGAAATGGAAGCAACCTAAGTGTCCATCAGTAGATGAATGGATAAAGAAGATGTGGTACATATACACAATGGAATATTATTCAGCCATAAGAAGAAAACAAATCCTACCATCTGCAACAACATGGATGGAGCTAGAGGGTATTATGCTCAGTGAAATAAGCCAAGCTGAAAAAGACAGGTATCAGATGATTTCACTCATATGTGGAGTATAAGAACAAAGAAAAAATACTGAAGGAACAAAACAGCAGCAGACTCACAGAACCCAAGAACGGACTAATAGTTACCAAAGGGAAAGGGACTGGGGAAAATGGACGGGAAGGGAGGGATAAGAGGGAAAAAGGGGCATTACGATTAGCAGATGTAATGTTGGGGGGGCACGGGGAGGGCAGTACAACTCAGAGAAGACAAGTAGTGATTCTATAGCATCTCACTATGCTGATGGACAGTGACTGTAATGGGGTTAGTGGGGGGGACCTGATGAAGGGGTAGTTTAATAACTGTAATATTGCACATGTAATTGTAGATTAATGATAATAAAATAAATTATATTAAAAAAAGAAAATGTAAGGCAAAAAAAAATCTGGTGTTTTATAAAAAAGTTTTAAAAAAGTAGAAGGGAAGAGAAAAGTACAATCGTCATCCTGTATATAGTCTTTGATGCATTTTCTTCTGGTCTTTGTTTCCTACACTGATGTGCATTTGAAAGCCTGCATTGTTTGTTTTTGTCACCAAACAACATGTGCTGAACATTAAATAGAATGTTATGACTCTGATTAAGTGCATCCCAGTGACTGTGGGGGATCCTTTGGAAAAGAGTTCCTCAAAGTATATGACCCATGGATCAGTGCCAGTCACAAAGTGTTTGTGCTGAGACAAGAAATCGAGGACAAAGGTTTAGAAACTTGTATAGGAACTGGACAGTGCATGGCACCCAAACACATCAGTTTCTTCCTTCCTTCCTTCCCTCTTTCCTCCCTCCCCCTCCACCCCCCTCTTTCTTTCTTTCACTTCATTTTTTGTTTTATTTTACAAGAACTGTCAGCCTGTGATAGAGAGGTAGAAAAAAGACCTTCCCTCCCCTGCTGGATGGAGAAGCATTGCTATAGAACCCAACTAGCATACGGGACAATGGCACAGGGAGACACCTACTCTGTGATCCTATCCACACGCGCAGTGTGGGGCTTTTAAAATTCCTATGTCTGCTCTCTTGCAATAGTTGATTTTTCTGTCCCTTTTTGGTGCTTTCCATAAGAATGTCTCTCGTTTTCTCTCTTTCTCCCTTTTCCTCCTCTGCCCTCCTTTTCTTCCTCTCCTGACCAGTTATCTCATCCCAGCCCTCACCTCATCTCTGGCAGACCCCATAACCGTGCTCATTAGAATGCGCTGTGAAGTGTGTCGACTGGATCCGAGCTAGGGTCTCCCATATCTCTGCCTAAAGCAAACGTGCTTTTCTATCCAGCTGTCATGACTTGTCTTCCCATAGCTCAAGAATGGGCTTTTTCTTACTTAGTAGATACTGGTTGCATTTTAGATCTGAAGTTGGCTGGGTCTGAAAAGCTTAAGTGTGTTTTAAAGCTAAACTTTTTTTTTATTAAGGTATTATTGATATACAGTCTTATGAAGGTTTCACATGAGCAACATTGTGCTTATTACTACATTACCCCCTATTATCCAGTCCCCATCACATATCCCGTTACAGTCACTGTCCATCAGCGTAGTAAGATACTGTAGAGCCACTACTTGTCTTCTCTGCTATACTGCCTTCCCCGTGCCCCCCATATTATGTGTGCTAATCATAATGCCCCTTATTCCCCTTCTCCCTCCCTCCCCACCCACTCTCCCCAACCCCTTTCCCTTTGGTAACCACTAGTCCATTCTTGGGTTCTGTGAGTCTGTTGCTTTGTTCCTTCAGTCTTTGTAAAGCTAAACTTTTTAAATCTCTGCCCTACTCTGGCACTTTCTCTATCCCTGCCATCTGTCCTAGATGTAGAGTCAAGAGCCAACTCTAGGTAAACCTGGGCATTTTCAGGGACATGTGCAGTGCCTTATCTTTTTTCCAGCCGAATCAAAAGCCCGGAGGAAAGACATGCATCTTGAGGATATTCTGTTGCCAAGGAGCAAAAGCAAGTGGCCTCCAGCTTTGGAGTAGTTCCTCAGACTCCCTCAGCCTAATGTCCCCTGGGCTACGTGCGCAAGTCCAGTATAGAGAATAAAGCGAACCGTGATGATGAAATAACTGGCTTTAGTTAAATAATTTGCTGTTTATGGCTTCTCTGTTTATGAATCAGTTAAAAGCCCTTTTAAGTGAAATTGGATAGACTACAAAGTGTTGGTTTCATGTGTTTTATTTGCAGTTTAATCAGCGTGATCCAGCTGCTGGAGTGGGGAGAGCCGAGCAGGGTTTTAATTATCCCTGCTTTGCCTGAGTTAGGAATTCCCAACGGTGCCGTCTGCACGAAGATGCCAAAAACCGCATTGTTCTTTAATTAGCTGTTGTAATTGTTTTAGTCTAATCTCCGTGATTAGCAGCAGCATTAAATACAGCAGGAAGAAATGGCCTGTCCTCTACGCGCTGCCCCAGTAAACAGAGCCTTTCTCCCTTCTGGAGAGGGTATCATAGAAAATCAATTAGAACTCAACCAGCGTTGATTGGAAAATGATAAAGACCAGCCACCGTGAGGAAGAGATGGCTCCCTAGAGTTGGTTTATGGCTCCTCCTACCAGCTCTCCTGGAGAGCTCTGCTGCCCTGACCTGTCACGGAGCCGTTTGGCAGGGCCGTACTGCATGGCTGTGTCCCTCTCTAGGGACAGGGAAGTGGCTTGAATTGGCACCAGCTGTTGTTTTGGCCCTAGGTCCTCGGCTTCAGGCATTCAACCACAAGCTTCCATGGAGCTCTCTTGTGCTAAGCGTTGTGCAAGCTGCCCAGGGATGCGGCGCTGATCAGGGCAGGCACAGTCTCTGTCTGCACCGAGTCTATAGTCTAGAGGAGGAGACCCACGTTAATCAAACACTTGAACAAGTGATGGTGAGTTCACTGTAAATTGCAAAATGCTAACTAAGGACGGGAGCTAGGAGAGAGTTTAACAAAGGTAACTCATCTGGTCTGAGGGTCACGGAGGGCATCCCAGAAAAGAGAAGTATAAGCTGAGATCTGACAAGTGAAAAAGAGTTAGCTGGACAGAGAAGCCAGAGGAAGGGTGTTTGAGGCAGAGGGAACCGTTTCTGCAAAGGTCCTGAGGCACGGAGGAGGAGTATGACCCTTCCTCATCATTCTCTTAGAGGCAGTGCAGTGTGGTCTGAATGAGCCGGATTCTGGATACGAACTCTTTGAGTTCAAATCCCATCTCTGCCACTTACTCACCGTGTGAGACTTCTTCAGGTGGCTCCACCCCACTCTGCCTCAGCGTCCCCATGCTGTGAAACGGGGGTGATGGCGATCACAACAGTAGTACCTAGTTCATGGGGTTGTTGTGGGAATGAATTAAGTTTATGCACGTTCAGCGCTCAGAACATTGGCTGGCACATGGTGAGGCTCATGAAGTGTGAGCTGGGACGGCCTTGACTTTGGAGCCAAACAAAATGGGCTAAAATCTAACTGTGCTGTGTGCAAACGTAGTGACCATGGCCTAGTCACCTAACCTGGCTGTCCCTGCTTTCTTACCTGTGACCTGCAGAGAGTATCCACTATCTCAGGGCCACCTGTGGTCAGCCCTGTTGTAGTCTATTGTCAGCGTTCAGCGAACAGCAGCTACTGTCATTAGTCATGAAACATCTGCTTGGCACGTGGCTGGCGGTTGATATTCAGTAATGATAAGTTCCCTTTGCTTTTTGTTTTTTCTTCCTATTGTCAGCAGGCCTCTGTTGTCCTCCCCACACCCACAGGTAGGATAACTCTGTGGAAGGTTGCCCGACCTTGGCACTCTTGCCATTTGAGGCTGGGTAATTCTCTGTGGGGGCTGCCCTGTGCATTGTGGGAGGGTGAACAGCATCCCTCTACCCACTAGATGCCAGTAGCTGCCTCTCCCCAGGCCGTGGTATCCAGAATTGCCAACTATCCCCTGGGGGAATTGGTGCCCGGGTGAGAACCATTGCTCTAGGGAAAAATAGAATGACTGGACTAGCTGGTGGTTTGGGAATGATCCAGGGTAGGATGTTAGAATAAAAATGGTAAAAGTCTACTGGAAAGGGGGGCATATATAGCTGTTAGTTTTGAGGTCTGTGAGCACAAAGAGTTTATAATGGTTCTCAGTTTGGGTTCTGCATTGGAATCACCTAAGGACATGAAAAAACTGGTTCTCGAGGCCCCGACTGAAGGAGCTGATGTCATTGGTCTGGGTGCCGCCCAGGAGCAGGATAATTTAAAGCTCCCCAGGTGGTTCTAATGGTCTGGCAGGCCGAGAACCAGTGTCCAGTTGTGGAGCCAACTTACCTGTGGGAGCGGTAAGGCTCTCAAGTACACCCCATGTTTATGTGCCGTGGAAAGGTAGGGAAAATAGTATTATTACTATTGCTGCCGCTGCTGGAGGTCATTTTTTCATGTACAAAGCATAATTCTAAGTGCTTTATATATGTTAACTCATTTAGTGCTGAAAACAATTCCATGAGATAGGCACGCTTATCATTAACTCCATTTTAATGGCCTAAGGCACAGAGTGGTTAAGAACCTTTTCCAATATCACACAGCTAAAAGTAGTGGAACCAGGAATGGGACTCAGGTTGATTGGCCAAGAGCCCATGCCCCATTGCCTAGGGGGTGGGGCAGGAAAAGAACTGGATGTGACATTGGGAATAGTGTGTTTGAGTCTCTGCCCAGTGGGTCAGATGAAGGCCTTAATGTGTACAGATTGTTGGAAATGTCAAGCATTCATCCATCCATTTATCAGCCTTCTGCTGAGCACCTACTGTGCTGTAGGCATCATGCTAGTTCTGGAAATACACGGCTGACTGAAACAAGCATGGCCCCTTTCCTGAGGAGGCTTGCAGTCTCATGCTCGGGGGAAGAAACAGACAGGAAACCAGCAAACAGCACTTAATATATTAAGTGTTGATTGGTGGTAATAAGAAAGTTGATATGGAGTTGCCATCAGATGTAATAGATAGGCCACTTCATACAGAGCAGTTTGAGAGGGTGGAGAGCTGAGGAAGGAGAAGGAGCCGGCTACTTAAAGAAGGAAGGAGACTCTTCCCAGCAGAGGGAATAGTACGTGCAAGCTCCCTGAGGCTCCGATTGCTAGAGCTTTGAAAACCTGAGGCAGTCCCGAGGGGAGGGAGGAGGATGTGAAGTTGGAGGAGTGGAAAGAGGCCAGATGACACAGGCCCTGTTCCCATCTGATGCCAAGGAAGTTAAGACCCAGACACAGGGTGCAGGCATGTGATTTTCCCAAGGTCACACAGCTCCTGTCAGAGCCGGTCCTCAAATCCAGGCTGCACAGCCTTGACCTGAAATGTTCCAGAAAGGCCCCTGTTTTACACTCTGCCCTTTGGCCAGCAGATATGTTCTCTTGTGGGGCTTGGGAAATGCAAATAGCATCTGAGAGGCAGAGGAACCCCAGGCAAGATATTCCACTGCGCCTCGGACATGGTAGGCATTTTAAAACTCTTTCATGACCACTTATTAGCTGCCTGTAAAGTGCCAGGCACTGTAATAGATATTTTTTCATGTATTTCTTGATGTGGCATTGGAATTAAGGCCTTTACAATAGATGGGCAGTGGTTATCCCCATTTTACCCACGTGACAGCTGAGGCCTGGGAAGTGGGGACAGCTCTTTCCCGCCTACCCAGCAAGGGAGTACGCCAGCAGGACCCTCAGGCTGCCTCTGACAAAGCGCATGCTTTTTCCCACTTTGCTTTTCTGCTTTATATCTGCATTGCCCCAAATGCCTGGAAGTTAACTGTAGACATTCATAGACTCAGTGAGCAAATTCCTGGGGCCAGGTTCCGAATTGCAGGGGCGCTTTAGAGCTGCCGATGGACGCCGGTGTTACATGACAGGGCATTCTGCGGAGTCACCACGTATCCTAGCATTCAGGAAACGGACCTACCCTAGTCTGAGAACCAAACCAAGAACCCTACCCTGCACCTTAGTGGGGGGCATTGGCTTAGGAGCATGGTGATTCTTAGGAAGTGGTTTACAAAACAAAATAAAATCTCAACCTTGTGGTGAGGTTACGTTCCCCCCAAAAGCCACGTGCTGATGTTATCTCTGAAGCCCAGCTGACTCCACAGGGTGTCCTGGGCTGAGGCGGCGTAGTCCAGTGGTTAGGAGCCCTGGCTTTGGCGTGAGATCAACTAAAGCCAGGCTCCTGTTCCCAGTACCCCTTTCGTTCAGCCCCAGACACACTGGAAATCCAAGGTCCCTGACTTCACGGAGCTTAGTGAGAAGAAACAGACTATAAACACTGAAGCCAACACAAAAATAAGGAAACTGCAAGGAAGTAGAGAGGGGCTATGAAAAAGATGAAACAGGGTGATGAGGACGTAGGTAGTATTTGAGCTCAGCTTCAAAAGATGAGAATAAGCCAGACAGTCAGTCAAGGATGTAGGAAAAAGTACTGTAGGCAGAGGAGTGCTATATGCAGATGTCCTGAGGCAGGGGTGAGCTTGGCCTGTTGGTTGCAAGGTAGCAGTGAGTGAGGGAAGAAGGGAGAAACTTACAGAGGTGGGCAGTGGTCACCTGATCCTCTAGGGCCTCCTGGCCCATGATAAGGAGCTTGGATTTTATTCTGATTATAAAGGAACACATGAGGTTAATGAGATATTGCATGTAAATACCCATATAGTGCCAGGCCCTTGTGCTGGGACCCATAAATATTAGCTGCTGATGTCATCATTTATTTATGGTTACTTTGTATTTGGGCATTCGTTCCCCAGGCCTCTGGTGTATCTGTCATGAATCTCAAAGGGTGCCTTTCGTCTCCAGTTGTAAATGACCCAAGGAGGAAGTTAGGGCTCAAAGGACCATAGAGAAATGGCACGAGGCAAACACCTAGAAATGGAATCACGTTGCAGTTCAACGGGGCCGACAAGGATGAGCTGCGTTGTCAGCCTGGGACCTAAAAGTCAGCTCTTTCTGGGTTCTATAGGAAATTAGCTTCCACTCTCCAAGCCAGACCAGCGCAGGTAAACCACGTTCACACAAGAAGGCATCCTGACTCAGCAGTCTACACGGAGGCAGGGCAGCCATGTCCCCAGTTGTGTCCCCCAGCTGTCATTTGAAACTCAGTAAATACCCACTGCCAATAACCTACAGCCCCCCGGGTCCCAGATGACATGTGTAAATATCTTTTCGTCATGTGGTATCCAAGACTGAGTCAATAAGCTTAATTTCCTGTGGATTCTGCTGTTTGGTTACCACAGCTTGGAAAATTGATCAGATAAAGGCTGTGTACTTCGGGGAAGATGGTTTGTGTTGCAAGCGATGGAGCGTGGTGGCAGTAAGGCAAGCCAGCCAGGTGAGAGCTTGCCTAAACGCCCGTTGCTCTCACACACACACCTGTGTATGGCTGCAACTTCCTACCCCTCTTCTGATGTCTTCTGGGAACTTTGCAGCTAGTCATCGCATTGTTGCTGGCTTTGTCATGGCACAGATATTGTGATTTAATCTAATGATAAGAATCTTGCTGAGGAAGATCAGGGTAAGATCTGATTTGAGCCCAGAGCAAGTGAATGTAAGTGTCAAGGTCCCTGGCCTTGGAGTCAGACCTGGGATCCACCAACAGCTTGCCTGAGCAGGTCCTAACCTAGGAGTCATTCTATGCCTACTTCTTTGGGTTCACTTATTCATCAGAGTTTATTAAGCACCTGTTACATGTCAGGTCCTGGGCTTTGGAGCAGGAGGAATTGCAATGGAAGATATGTTTTTGTCTTCATGCAATACTAGACATCCTGGTAGAGAGATGGGCCAAAGTCAGCTAACTACTGAGTAAACCCAGACTACAGGGATAACCTGCTGTGACTGGGTTGTAGGAAAGAAGCAGAGGAATCTGGACTCAAAGGAGGTCGTGCATATGTTCCTTGCTTGGGAAGGAGCTCTCTGAGGGGTGACATGTAAGTAGAGATACAAAGGATGGGAGGTGGGGATAACAGGATGTACAGATACCCAAAGGGACAAATGCACAGGACAAGGAAAGGACAGAGACCGAGGAGGAAAGGCAAGAGGCGTGGATTTGGACTGAACAGACAGGCAGGTTCGGAGCATGCCAAGACTTACAGGTCCTGGAAAATGGACTGGGTTCTATTCTAAGGGCTTGCACCATCTCTTGGCTGGCATTTTGCTGTAGCCTCCAAATCTACCTCCCTCCTGCTCACTCTGCCCCCCAGCAGACTATTCCCAGAGCCTCTGCCAGAGCTGTTCTTGAAATCATGAGTCAGATGAGGTCACGCCTCTGCACTAAGCCGACCAGTGGCTCCTTATGCCACTTGGGTGTATTCCAAAGACCCAACCTTGACTGGGCTGCCCTTACCTCTGGACCCCATCACCTACTGTCTCCCCCTCACTCACACCTGCCAGGCATGTTTCACTAGGACCCCACTTCTTTCTTCTCTAAGCTTCCAGATGTCAGATTATGAGTTACATAATATAATGTATCTCTTTTTGCTTTGGCTACAAGGAAGCTCAGAGCCTCCTCTAACTAATATCAGTTGTAATCAATGTGTTAGCTTCAGTTTGTAAAGTTTCCCATCCCACACCGTGGTTATGGGTTTTCTATCTCTATTGTAGTTGTTTTCTGGTTCCTGTGTCTTTTTTTTTGCAGGCCTTCCTCTTATGGAATGGGAGGGTATAAATTGCAATTTGATTTTCACATGCTGCTCTCAGCTGATTAATGGCATGTCCATTTGCCCTCCTGGCATGAGTTCTTCTGGAGAACAGATGTATTGAGGCCATTCAAGGAGAAGCAACTGGCTGGATGTGAGTGTGGAACTGCGGGTGCTCTGAGGGGAACTTGCAATGCATATTCTGGGATCTAGAATCTAGTGGTTTCTAGGGGGCTCCAGCAAATGACTCTGACTCGGCCACGAGCAGCTGGGGTGGGCTGACTATGCACTTTTCCTCCTCTGCAGCACCCAGGGGGCGAGTGAATGGGTGGTGGACAGGCCTGGGAGGTTCCCAGAGTCAGAGCCCTGTCAGGCTCCTGGCCAGAGAGCAGGGAGCTGTGTGTCCACTCTGGGTTCATGAGGGCCTGTCACTTCAGAACTTTCTCCAGAATTACCTGAGCCAAAGATTTCAGAAAGAGCTCCTGAAATGATTCCTGGACGAGTCTTGACTTCAGACATCAAAACTAGCATCTAGAGATGGGACAAGTTTGACCTGCAGAATGTCTTAGAACAATTGGGTTTTAATGTTCTTTTGGCTGGACAGGCCCTCCCCCTGCCCCTGACCCTCCCGGAGTGGATTGACTTTAAATTAATGATGATGAGCATTGTTACAGCCTGTCCAAGGGCTGTGTTTTGACCCTCTGGACAGAGTATAAGTAAAAGACTCCCACCACCACCACCACCAACTGAATTCTTCCCCCTAGGTCCCACTCTCTCCCATCCCGAGCTCTGAGTTTGGGGTGGAACCTGCTAGGCTAACCCATACTTCCCAGTTGCGGGAGCTGGGACTTGGAGAGGTTAGAAAGGGTCATCAGGCCCTCCATGTCCAGGCAAAATTATTCCCTGTGCCTTAGTGGGTTTGTTTTTTAACTTTTTTTTCCTGTGGTTTCGACTTTTTTGGCCCTAATGAAAGGAAACCTTTTTTGCCTAACAACACAAACAGCATTACAGCAACATTAATGGAATGCCACGTTGAAGAAGGAAAGATTTCACTCACAGCCCCACTGATCTGGCCACAAATCAAGCAGCGCACATGGTCTGGGCAGCCCCTGTCCGCATGCACAGATCATCTTCACATATTTGTAAGCACAGGGATCATTCCCTTCCAAGGAGCCCCACACACCACAGAAGTTGGCAGTAAAAGTGAGGGCTTGTCTGGCAAGTGGCTGGACTTAACACAAGGAAGGCCTTGGTTGGAGGTATACAGCCTCGCCGTGCATCCTTGCACCACACTCCCATCCACCCCCAGCCCAGCCCAGCCGCCAGAACTGAGAGACTGGTTGGAAGGAAGACTGAACAGCCCAGCTTCCTGCCCTCACAAGCAGGCCTCTGTGGGGGTGCCAGGCGCCAGGGCAGGGGCTGGGAGGTGGAACAGCGGATTCTTGTCTGGTCCTGATGTTGGCAGACAGCCCAGGCCAGCCCTGCAAACATCGCCCTGCAACCAGGTACCTGGGGCCCGACCTGGTAGACAGGCGTGCTTTTCAGCTGGGAGCCAGACAGCAGGACATCTGTGGCCACCACCGTCTCCTCGGCCTCTCCACTCAACGCCTGCCAGTGGGGCCTTTTCCCAGAAGACCTGGTCCTTCAGGTTGGGCCTGGAGCCTCCACTTGGCACCCAGCAGCCCTTTTCGGGTGTGGATACCCCCAAAAATGTCCCTGATCCATAAATACCACAACTTGCCAGAGAAGCGGTAATGAGGGGTGGCTCTGAGCCCCAAGACTGAGTAGCAGCTTTGAGCCAGACTCCCCGAGCTCAGTTCCTGCCGCCCGCCCCTCCTTGTTCAGGTTACTCTGTTTCCCTGTGTTTCAGTTTCCTGTTCTGCAAAATGAGACAGTGACAGTGTGGTTGTGAGGACTGAACAGTAACACACACACACACACACACACACACACACACACACACACACACGAGTGCGTGGAACACGAGAAGACCAAATAAGGCCTGTGGCCTCGTTAACACTATTGCACCCTTGTTGCCGTCTGGCTTTGATACCATACTGTGGTTACGTAAGATGTCAGCGGGAGGAAGTTGGGCAGAGGAATGCGGAACCCCCTGTAGTATCTTGGCAACTTCCTGGGAGGATATAATCATTTCTTTAAAAAAGTTGAAAAAGAAGGAACAATTGTTAGAGTATGTAAGGTATTGGACAGGGCTTGATGCATGGTAAACGCCACGTGGGGGCTAACTGATGAGCAAGATGATGATGATGGTATAAGGATGTCTTAGTTCACCCTTTGCAGTGCTGGCCCACACAGGGTAAGAAGAAACAGCTTCTGTGACCCCCAGGCGCCCTCCCTCCCACCCTATCTCCCTCCTGTGGCCTGAGCCCAGGCACAGCTGGTGAGGGAATGACATTCCCGGAGCACGCCTTGCTTCATACTTGCCCATGCAGTGCCGTCTCTCTAGAATGCCCCTCTGACCCCTCTTGTCTGGCAAGCTCCTGTTCATTCTTCCAGCTCACACCTGGCCTCTTCTAGAATGGCTTCCTGGGCCCCTCTGAGCTCTGCCTGGATCCCAGTAAGGCTGTAAAGCAGAGGTTTTGGAAGTGTGTGCATCAGCAACTTGAGCATAAACATAAGGGAAATGCACATTCTCCCGCCTCACCCAGACCTCCTGGGTTAGAGACTGGGGTGGGGCAGGGTGAGGTCTAGCGATCTGCATTTTAACAGACCCTCCAGGTGGTCTGGTGAGCCTGCTCCAACCCAGGCTTCTCACCATTTCGCATAAATCACCTGGGATCTTATTCATATGCAGATTATGATTCAACAGCTTTGGGGTTGGGCCTGGGATTCTGCATTTCCAACAAGCCCCTGGGCGGTTGGTGCCGGGTCCACTTCCCCTTTGGAGCTTGGAGCTTGGTGATTTGCCATTGTTGAAACAGTGGGTGGGTTTGTTGGGCCTGGATATCCCGAACTGAAGAGTAGTTCTCTTGAGGGGAGGGAGGGTGGAAGGGCACAGAGGACCCATCTAGGCACTGGAAGGAGGGGAGGAAGGAGGCGGCCACCTGTTCCTCCCGGCAGAGCAGATGCCCCCTCTGCCCGGCCCCGTCTTATTCCAGTGGTATGTGGGAAGGGAGCTGCTGGACATGATGATCCCTGTTTAAACCTGGAGTGAGCCTTTCTCTTCCTTCCCCCAATTCATGCATTTATTTATTCCGCAAACGTCTGTCGAACTGAGAGGCGCAATGACACCTCAGTAGACCAAACAGATGGGGGCCCTGTTCTCAGGTGATGTCATTGTTTCGTGGGGACAGATGTCAGTCACTGAGCCCAAGCGTGGCAAGTGCAGTGGGATGAAAGTCCAAGTCCTCTGAGGAAGGGACGAATGTGTGGGCAAGGAAACTGGGGGTGGGGGACAGTCGGGAATCTGGTGCTCTTGGCTGGGTGCAAGCAGTGGCGGAGCCGGAGAGACGTGGGTGGGGCCAAGGAGACAGGACCTGGTGAAGGCTGCAGCTGGGACGTGAGGAAGAGGACATTGGTAGGGAAGCGCCCAGCAGTTTGGCCCAGTTGGAAGGCATTCCCTAAGTCAGGTCCTGGAAGTTTCCACCCCACTGAGCTCCTCCTCTCAGCCTCCCAGCCCAGCTGCGTCTGACCTCATGTAACCTCTCTCCCTGCCACCGCTGTTCCCAGCAGCCCCTCTGCCTGTGCACCTGTTCATTTTCCTTTGTCCCAAAGCAGCTCCCTCAGCATCTGCCAAAAGTTTATGTTCAGCTGCTAGAGAGAGGCACGGGTTTGTCCACCTCCAACCCCAAACCACAGACGCACAACCAAACTCCCCGCCTCTGGATCTGCTTGACCGCAATGGCGCATCCTCACACCAGGAGCATTAAACCATTCCAGACAAGAAGTGCTTGAAGAATCCCTTTGAAGGGAGAGGTATGAGAGGCAGGCTGAGAGGCGTGGATGTTGACTGTTATATCCACATGAAATCTTCAGGGCTGGAAAAATAGGTTCTCAGGAAAGTTGCCCTCTTAACAAGACAGAGCACCCACAGTGCACTCTCTAAGAGCTGTTTCGGAGAATCGGAGCTGGTGTCTGCCCTGGCAGCCCCTCTCCCACACGTTCCTCAAGAGTGGAAGCCGGTTTAAACAACCAAGGCAAACCAAGGCAACCTTGTTCCCTCACTCCTCTGTCCCTGCCTTCTTCCAACACGTATTTGCTGAGGGAGGGCCCACTGTGTGCCAGACGCTTCTAGACCCATGGTTCTCACCCAGAGGCAGTTGTGCCCCCCAGGAGATGCTTGGCAACATCCAGAGACATTTTTGGTTGTCGCGACTGGGATGGAGAGGGAGGGGTGTGACCGGCATCTCAGGGGTAGAGACCACAGCCGAACATCTACAGTGCGCTAGACAGCCCCACAGTGAAGAAGTCATCGGGCCCCAAACGTCAGTAATGCTGAGGTTGAGAACCCTGCTGTAGACCATATGCTCCCCCTTTCCCTTCTGCTCCTCCCCACTGGATAAACGGTGGGCTCTGTTTGCGTGCTAGGCCCCCTGTTGGATGTCTGTTTTTCCGTGAGCCTTCATTTCTTTTTGTCCCTCATTTTTGCATCCATCTGTTGATCCTTTGCCTCCAACAGCAAGATTTCTTCAGCACCAGCTATGGCATCAGGCACCCGCTGACCACTCTTCATCTTTTACTGACCCTCATGGCAGTCAGAGGAGATAGACATTCTTTTCCCCCACAGAAAATGAATCCCACTTATTGAGCATCTACTGTGTGCCGGGTACGGGGAAAGATACTGATTCCTAATCCTCATGGCAATTTGGGCTTGTATTCTCATTTATCCTGACATTAAAACTGGTGCTTGGTGCTTGGATAGGAGGATCTCATTCAGGTTCACATGCCCAGGAAGTGGGAGAGAAGCTAGGGATGGGGGTGGTCTTTGGGCAGGAGAGCCAGAGCGTGGGCGGTGTCTTAGGACCGAACCAGCCCGTGAGGATGCGCACGGAGCTTCGGCCTTCTCGGTCCCCAGCCGCCTTAGAGGAACAAAGTGAGAAGCCACTGCTGTCCGTGGAGCCCTGCCCTCACCTCGCAGGGAGCTGGGTGAGCAGTGGCACGGTGAGGAGGGGTCCGAGGAGCAGAAGGGAATGGGCTGCCTTCATTCGGGACGTGTGTGTGCCTGGCACTGGGCCATGCCCCATATTCTGTAGCCTTGGGGACTTTGCACGGTAGCTGGCAAGGCAGGATTTTGTGAGCTTTGGCACACTGTTGACACTTTGATCTGGGTCATTCTTTGCCCTTTGTGTGGTGGAGGGGGGCTGTCCTCTGCACGATGCTCACCAGCACCCCTGGCCTCTGTATATTAGGGCTCCTTCTATCCAGTCACCCCCAGGTGTAACGACCCAGAATGTCTCTAATCGTTTCCAAATGTCCCGAGAGGATGGTAATCACTCCCTACAAATGGAGAACCACTGCCCTGATGTTGAGGGAGCGTTGTGTATTTTCCTCAGTTCTTGTCCCCACTGCAGCAAAGAATTGAAGGGCAGAGACATAGTAATGAAGCAGAGTAAAAGTTTTATTTAAAATTACTTAGAGAGAAAAAGTGCGGATAACCTCAGGGAGGAGAGGCACCCTGGAAGGTTTAAGCTTTATTTAAAGAGAGCAAGCGCACACTTGGAGAAAGGGGAGTGCGAGCTACCTCATAGAAGAGGCGTGCTGAAATGTTGAGAGAAATTTCAAGGCTACGCACTTAGAAAGTGCGGGCGACCTTGGAGAGAGGAGTGCACTGAAAGGTTTAGGGTCTGGGGTTTTATAGGTGGTTGAGGATTTTCAGGAAAGTGACAAAGGGCCAGATGCACACCAGCCAAATTGTCCCAGAATGTTCGTCTTTGATAAGACATTAGGTTTCTTTTTTTTTTTTTAACTTACAGGAAATATACTGCTTTGATTCCTTTCCAGGCTATCAGCTTCTGTTTGGAAACATATCAATCAAGACTGTCTGCCCTGCCTACAAGGTGGGCTGAGCCACTGTCCGTTTGATTAAAATGCAATCTAAGCTTTAAGATGGAATTTTTTCTAAATGAGCTGGGCCTTTAAGCACGCTAAAGTAAATTTTACAGTGTTCTAATTGTATGTTCTTGTATGTTCTAATTGACACTGTGAAAACAGATTATGCTGAGATACTTTTCTTTTTCTGGGGAGTATTCAAACTTCTAGGTCAAGTTGCTCCTGGCTTTCAAGCTTTTTATTTTTAACTGGTTAACTCTGAGTCACTTCTGGTAGGTTACCTGGCCTTATTCTCTTTCCACCCCGCTCATATCTACTTTCCTGCCTAACACTAAGATAAGCCGCCTCACTCCAGTTTTATCAGAGAGGAAAGTACGGCCCAGAAGTCAGATGCCCAAGGATGCTCGTCAGCAAGTGGCAGCATCTAAAACTGAACGCGGACCTCCTGGTCTCCCAGCCAACCGAGCGCTCAGGACACTGGCCGCCGTTCTGGGCATTGGAGTGATGGGTTGTGTCCAGAGGAACAGGTCTTCCTTTGAAACCTCCCAGCCCCCTTTGCCCCCTTTGCCTCCTTTCTGGGCGCACTCTCTAGGAGCCTTCAAACTCTCTCACTCTGACCAGCCCATTAAGGATTCTTAAGAAATGCCAACTAGTTGGCTGATTGATGCCAGCTGTGTATTCGAGATCACCAAGAAGGGAAACTGAAGTTCCTGAACACCCAGGGCCAGTCTTCCCTGATTCCTTTTAAGCCTCTTTATTTTAGAGCCTTGCAGGCCACAGTCCCCCAGCAAAGCCCAGCAGACGAAGGCTGAGCACAGTTAACCCTCCGCTGTCCACTCTTCAGAGGCCATGCTCCTCCCTGCTGGGCGCTCTCTCTAGGAGCAGTTGCCCAACTGAATTCTCTTTGTAGACTCTGCTTCCTAGGGCGCTGGAAGGCCCCAGGACATGGAAGCCATCCAAGCACCAATCAATCCCGCCTTTTATTCAGGGCAGGGTTACAAATAGGCGGGAGTCATTGGAAAGATTTTCCACCTCACTGTGCAGAGAAACCCTTATGAAAGATGTATTGATGGATCCCTTGTACCAGCATGTTACTGGCCTCAGAAAGGCAGGAAATAAGTATCTGCTGGCTCTCCTTCTGCCACAAAAACCTTCTTTCAGGTCAAATTTCCTCTGTGCCCAAGCACATTCGATTTAAATCATTTCACTGCAAAATACAAATAAAATAGAGATGACTCCTGTAATGAAAAAGAGAAATACCCTGGTGATGTAGTTTTGACTTCCAGAAAATAGGGCATTAAAACTATAGGCTCCTGTAACTAACGGATTCCCAGGCCCCAGGCACTGGCCCACTTACTTGAGACAGCACAAGGGAGTAACTGAGCAGACGCACAGCCAAAAAAGACCAGACTCAGGTTCAAGGCTCAGCTCTGACTCCGTCCAGCACCGTGACTGTGGGTCAGTCACCTTGCCTCTCTGGGCCTCAAGCCCTTCCTCCGTATAACGAGGGGGCTGGAAATTACATGTCTCTCACATCCTTTTGGCTTCATGAATGTAAGAACATTAAAGACTTGGAAACTCAAACTCACCAAAAGGTTACATTTCAATGGTTCTGGAACCAATGTTCCGTCTTACAAAGGATCTTTATTTACATGAACGGGTTTGGAGATGGTGGTGTGGACTACATGCTTTCATTCCCCCATAATTCATATGTTGAAGCCCAACCCATTGTGATGATATGAGAAGGCAGGTCTCTGGGAGGAAATTAGGATTAGATGAGGTCATGAGAGCAGGGCTCCATAAGGAGATTAAGGCCCTTCCAAGTAAAGGAAGAGCCACCAGAGCTCGCTCTCCGCCATGTGAAGGCACAGCTGGAAGGCAGCCATCGACAGGCCAGAAAGAATCCTCACCTGAACTTGACTGTGCCGGCACCCCCCACACCCCCCCACCATCTCAGACTCCCAGCTCCTGACCTGCAAGCAATAAATTGTTGTTTAAGTCCCTCGGTCCATGGTATTT
The DNA here is from genome assembly GCA_032199065.1 of Smutsia gigantea. Classification (NCBI taxonomy): domain Eukaryota; kingdom Metazoa; phylum Chordata; class Mammalia; order Pholidota; family Manidae; genus Smutsia; species Smutsia gigantea. The sequence continues at coordinate 195,317 of JAVSCE010011299.1, forward strand.
GGTTATAGCAGCTTGAATTGACTAAGGCAGATGGACGCCTTCAAGTTGTGAGCTTTCAAAGATATATACAAGGACTTTTTCAGAATCCTGTTCATATCCCATTTTTCAGAAGTCCATCTAGTGTCTAAAGTGAAACACATGTGCAGAAGAATTGCACCTTGCTCAAGAGTTTAGATTTGAAAATCAGCAAATCCTGTGTAGTCTGAATTTTGGATCTCATATATTCTTTCTTCTCTCTCTCTCACTCTCTCTCCAATTCTCTCACTGTTACCCTCCCCCAACCACCGACATTTGAATTCCCTTCATTTGAATACACGTATGATGTACCCCCACCTGTGCTGGCTCGGGCGCCTAAGAGAATACTGTAGACTGGGTGGCCGATAAACAACAGATGTTTATTTCTCACAGTTCTAAAGTCTGGGTGCCAGCATGGTCCCTCCTCCATTTGCAGATGGCCCAGTTCTCCTACCCTCACATGACAGAAAAAAGGCAAGAGAGTGGTCTACCATCCTTTTATCAGGGCACTGATCAGTTCATGGGTGCTCCACCCTCATGACCTCATCACCTCCCAAAGGCACCACCCCCCGCCAACACCATCACACTGGGGGTTAGGATTTTAAAATGAATTTTGGGGAGAAATACATATCTCAGGACCATCACACTACCAGGTCTAACCTCGCAATAGAGGAGTGCGGTTGGCGAGTCACTCTGAAGATGGTCTCTGCGTGCGGAGCGAGAGGATGTTTGCAGCTGTCTCCTGGTCCCCACAGGCCCCGCGGCTGACTTTACAGTCGCCTCCCCGTGTCAGAGTACTTCCCTCTGTGTGTGTTGGGGCAGAGATGTGACACAGCCCTTCTCCTCAGCTGGAGAGGGCACCCCAGCCCCACGCCAGCCTGAGGCTGGAGGAATAATGGGTGAGTCACAGCCAGGCTGGAAGACAGGAGGACACGCCCCAGCCTGGGCTCGCTGTGGCTGCCGGAGCTGCCGGAGGAGGACGGTGGCACACAGGGCTGACTGTTTCTCACACGCGTGGCCCGAGTCCCGGCTCTCTTCATCTGGGAAGGAAAGTTCTCAGGAAGCCAGAGTGTGGGGTTTGTGGGGTTGCACAGTTACGAATGCTCAATAGAGTAACACTTTATCTGCTCGGTGCTGTGAAGACAGAAGGTGTTCTGTTTTATAAGTAGATGTTCCAGAAAAGTAGAGCTGACCCTTGTAAGTGCACACACACACACACACACACAAACACACACACTCACACTTGTCTTCATGGAAGATGTGTCACATCTCCTGTGCCTTATGAAACAGGATCTGCAGAACAAAATGCAAAACGTTCTTGATGGCATCATGGTAATTATCATTGATTAGTGTGCCAGGCTATGATCCATGATGCCTGTGGGAGCAGTGAAGGGGCAGCAGAGCTGTTTGCCCCTGCACTGAAGGACCCCAAAGGGCATGTTTCCTCCCTACTGGTGCTGCCCCCTCCCCGCTTCCTGTTAGCTCGCTCCCCAGTGCATCTGCTTCTAAAGGCAGCCTTGCTGGCCCCCCTGCCCTCCTCAGCCTTCCCTTCCTCCTCTCTCACCCATCCACACATACACATTCTAATCTGCTGGCCACCAGACTCAAGAAGTACTTTTTTTTTTCCAGAAATCAGAGAAGGTAGGTAACCATAGACGTATACGCATGTTAGATGCACGAACTTCAATCCGGGTCTGAGAAGCACGTGCCTCCTGCCTCAGGTAGTCCGAGGGCACCCTGACATAGGGTCCTGGAAAGAGGTTCAGAGTCAGCACCTCCCTGAGCCTCTGTCCCCTCCTTGGCACGACGCAGGGAACAGGTAAGGTCACCGGGAGCCATTGCTGGGAGGAAGTGTGGCTGCTGGCCGCAGTAGTGAGCGCGGATGCACTTGTGCACGTGGGCTTTAAATTTAAGGTCAAAGATCTCTTGCCACCCAGAGGCTGTAATCCCTTTCTTTTCCCGGTCTATGGCTTTGTTCTTTGTGAGTTTTCCGAGAACCCTTGCAGAGGAGTGTCATAGCCGTGAGCCTCATTACTCCGTGCTCTCCTCTGTCTGTGCCAAGCTGGGGGGATATATTCACAAACAGGTGTATTTACCTTGCACACCGTGAGAACAGTCTGTGAAAATAGACACCTTCTCAGTCAGCTTTACTCGTGAAGAACAGAGTAGGAACGGGGACTGGCTTAACCGGTTCTGCAACCTGATTACTACCCATTCGGTTCCCAGGACTTTTTGGGAAGAAAATCTTACCTCTGGATTTACTAGGTTGTCGACAGGCATTGCTTCTAGACAGAAGCTTATAGTAGGTTTAGGGCCAAGAAAACACATCCAGTGTATCAAAGGAGCTGAGTTTGGGGAGTAGGCTGAAATAAAACATATTACAGTCTTCACATTTCTCCCCTTCCAGGTCCAAATTCCAACCTTTATTTCACACCACACCTGACTGTAAATATGGCTTTTTTGTAATCCAAGAGCACCATCGCATTAGTGACAGCTTTCATCCGGGGAGGAAAGAGGGAGAAAAAAGACATGCATCTGCCCAAGATAGGCATCTTTTCGCCTGAACTTGCACCCATGCTTCCCTCTGCCTGGAGCTCTGAGCTCATGCCCTCACCCGTCTCGGGTCGTTGCTCGGAGGTCATCTTCTGGGGAGGCCTTCCCAACCACCATTTTTAAAATTGCAAACTGCCACCTGTCTCTTTCTCGCTGCTCAGATTTGTTTTCCTTCCTAGCTGTCATTACAACTGACAGACCATCTAGGAATTGCTTGCCTCCCTGTTGCAAGTTGTGACCTCCAGGTGAGCATAACTGTATGTCCTACGAACTGTATACACACATACATATACATACATATAAGTATACATACTTACATTTATGGTTCACATATTTATTGTGTTCAACAAATGTGAATTAACAGCTCGTATATACACATTGATTGTAAGATAAGCCTCGACTGCAGAAATGTTGAAATAGTGAAAAAAATATATTCGTCTTAACATCAAAACTTGGTAAAATGGCCTATAAGACACCTGGATTACTTAGAACAGCTAATCACACCCGTGCGTAGAACCAGTATGAGAAGACTGAGCGTGTTTTAAAGATGTAGTGGGGTGAAAGTATTCCTCCTCTTACTCCCAGCCACTGTAGTATTGCTCATAGGGAGAATGACAGCACTGTGCTGTCTGTGGGCTAGGCTTGGCGCCAAGCTTCGTTGCATTCTCTCATTTAATCCTCCCACTTATCATGCCTACTTAATAGATGAGGAAACTGGGTTCTTGGGAGGGTGTCATGGTTTCTTTTTTGTTGATGTAAAAATTTTTATTTGCTTATAAATAAAATGCAAGCTGACAAACCTTCTGTAAAAGGCCAGAGAGGCTATTTGAGGCTTTGTGGGCTGTATGAGCTCTCTCCCAATGACTCAGTTCTGCCGGCATAGCTCTAAAGCTGTTGTAGACAATATGAAAATGAACGGGCATGTCTGTGTTGCAATAAAACTTGACCAAAGAGGCTGGCAGGCCAGATGTGGCCCACCAGGTGCAGTTTGCTAAGCTCGAACTAAATACATGTCCATGAGGGCAGAGGCCACGTCATTCTTCGTTCATTATTGTATCCTCTGCAGGAGCTACATGCTTTGCACATGGTGGGTCCCAAATGAATGAACCGACGAATGAAGGAAGGAACCAGGGAAGCAGTTGGTAGCCTTCCTGCTGAGACTTCTGTGGTGAAAGCTCCCGCTCTCCTCTTTCCCTCTCCGTGCATGTATGTCCCTTCATTCACTGTGGCCTCTTCTCCCTCCTTCCTCTCTTTCTTACACATTCTGGCCAAAGGGTCAGCCCCCACCTTCCAGCCACCCTCAAATCCCCTAAGAAATTGGGTAATGTAGCCCAACAAGTTCTGCCAGTGGTGGCTCTTTCCAGAACCTCTTGAAATCTGTTTACCCCCCTCCCTGTTCTAGGAAGGGGAAATGGCAATCAACAAAACAAAATGAGATAAATTAAAATGAGGCCAAAGGAAGGGAACACAACAGTGGTATCACGATTGACAGTAAAACCCCGGCCCTGAATACCTTGCTATGGGGGAACCAGAGATTTGTCTCACAGCTTTCTGGCAGCCAGCAGGGAGAGCAAATCTACTCCCTTCCACCACCCTGTTCCCAAATAATTGACACAGACCATTGTCCACAGCAGGCAGGACTGTTGTTAGTGCTCCGGGTGTTGGAAATTTCTCGGGAAGGCCTCACAAAAGACACGGGGAAGGTGAAAGGCCAGCCGCTCCGAGGCTGCCTTGCAGTGGACATAGCGGGAGCCCCTGGCCGTCTGCTACGGTGTCCTGGGGCTGGACGCACCCTCTTACACTGATGCTCTAGTGCGTGAGGACACATCCAGATGTCTGGGCCTGGACAGTGACCATCGTGGATTTCAGGGCACATGGACTATGTGGTCTTTGAGCAGAAGCTCTTGGTCAGGGGGACCTTTGGCCTAGTCCCATCACTTCTCTGGGCCTCAGGCTCCTCATCTCAGAAATGGGGGTTGATAGTAGCATTCCCCACCTGGCTTTGTCGGGTGGTGGGGGTGGATAAAAAGTCAGCCCTGTGGCCTCTGCAGCTCTCATTTCATTAAGCCTCATAGCAACATTGCAAGGTAAATGTCATCCCCATTTGCCTCATGCTGCTGAGTGCTTTAGATCTGAGTTTCTCAACCTTTTTTGTGCATTATCACCCTCCAAAGGAGAAAAATTTAATTTAATTTAATTTATCCCTACTGAGAGAAATTAAATACTAAGGGATAATATTTATCAGGTAGGGTTGAGCTTTGGAGGGCCATAACCATTGTAATATTAAATTTTTTTTTCACCACCACTCCCTCTGAACCAATTTTAGGCCCCCTCAGTGGGAAACGAAATCACCCCTGTTGAGAATGTATGCTTTTAATATATCAACATTCTTCACAGTCCATTTGATGGATGAAAAAACTGAGGTCCAGAGAGGTAAAGGAAGTTGTCCAAAGTCACATAGCTAGTGAGAAGGAACTGGAATTTAGTCATCTTAGAGAGTCTGGATCCAGAATGTGCTTTGAGCCACTCCTTTTAACTCATAGCAACAAACTGTACCCTCTGATAGATGTCTTGCTTTTTCGCCTTATCTACGTATCTTGTCGATTGTCGCTTCAGCATGTAGAGAATTGCCTGGTGCCTTTTAACCACTGCATTGTTTTCCATTTGCATTAGCACAGCGTAAGTTATTTTACCAGGCCACCAGCAATGAAAGCTACAGTTATTTCCAGTCTTTTGCAATTAAAAACCCTTATGTAACAACCCTCCCTGCAAGAGTCCTTTTACTTACGGGCAAGCAACCCTGAAGGTTAAATTCCTAGAAATGGAGTCACTGTGCACTTGCCTGAAGATAGCATTTTGTCAGAAGTGTGGAAACATCTCCATCGAGCTAGAATTCTTACCCAACCATCCAAGATCAATTGCATCGCTTTCTTAACAACTAAGCTACAGTTTTGACACCCAGATTCCACGTGACCTCATGGCTGATTCAGACATGGGCTCCCCACCTCTGCCACCTTTCATGCATTTGGTCACCAAATGATCCTTTTGCCGTCTGGTATTTCCCCACGCGGCATTGCCCGGTTTATTTTTGAAGTTCAGTTCTCATCTCATGAAAAGGAAGCCCGGCATCGAGCTTTCATTCAGCCTGCTGCCTGGGTGTGTGCTTTCAAATGGGGTTGGAATAAAGCAGCTTTGAGGCTTCTCCCAGGTATTGACACCTTCCAGGTTGGGGAAAAGCAACAATCCTTCCCATGTGCTAGTCTTTTTGAAACTTTCTCTAAGAGCAGGGTCTCATTCTGCAGACCTTCCTTGGTCTTCGTTTGTAAGGCATATGGCTGTCTTTGAGCAGTCAAGGAAATCCAACGTGAGTAGTCCTGGTTCAATAGGTAGGGGGCAAATTACAGTCACTCCCCTAGACCTCACTGGCAAAGCCCCTGTGGCTGAGGCAAGGCTAGATGGGCTACCACATACCATGACCTGAGCCAGAAACCATGAGGGGCAAAGGGGGCTGGAAACTCACAGAGGGTGCCTTTAGCTCCTCTCTGCAGCAGTGTCATTAAAGCCTGCTTCGCTCTTACAGTCATCTGAGTAATTAAACCCAATGGTGTTTGGTGATGGCTTGTTTTGTAAGTTCCTTGAGGAAGAACAGGTTAAGAGGGTGGAGAGGTCTGAATGGCATCTTGTGCAAATAGAATCTGCTGGCATGCTTTGGTGACAAAATCTGGCTGTGTCTTCCTGCCATCCCCATTCCCATTCTGTAAGCTCTTTTCTTCAACTCAGATTTGCTGATGACATATGGCAGCCAGGTTGGTACTTGTGCATAGCTGGATTCCAACATGATGGTGGGGTTAACCATGTTTGCTCACTCTGCCAGAAGCACAGTAGGTACACAGAATTAGATATAATGCATTCAGGCATCCAGTCAACAAATATTTACCCAATCCTGTCATGTACTAGGTGGCGTTTATGGATATGTAAGGGATGTAACCCAAGTACTTTGCATTCCTATTGGATGATACAGACCATAAGGAAGTAACATAGTGAGAGGATGGGGAATGCCTGTGGGGATGGAAGGATGGGGAGGTTCTCAGAGAAGTCCCCTGAGCAGTTGCCACAGGAATGAACCATGGGGATATCCACGGGGAGATTTTTCCAGGCCAAGAGAACAGCAAATGCAAAGGCCCTGAGGTAGGTTGTAGCATTACCTTGGGAAGCACAGTTTAAGGTCTGTGTAGAACTTCACAGGACATCTGAGCTGAAGGTTATTTAGATGAGCCCCTTCCTTGTCAGACGAAGACCAAGGCCAGAGATGGAGGAACTGACTGTCCTAAGGTCATAACAGCAGATGACAGAACAGTGTTCAGGATTCCTGACCCCCATCCTCACATTTCACAGAGACTTTGAGGGACCTCAGAGTGGCTGGGAACTTGTCAACCACACTGGTTCAATTCTAAGCACCTCCACTTGCCAGCTTTGTGGCTTGAGTTCCTTCACTTCCCTGAAGCCCAGCTCCCTCATCTGTAAAATGGGAATAATGATCCCAGTTACCTTTAGGCTCACTGTGAGGACTAAATAAGAACACATGGGCTCAGTCATGGTGTGTGGTAGCTATGCAGCAAATGTTAGTTATGGTCCCCAGGCTTCTTAGTACTGAACTGGACACGACATGCCCTCTGCCCACTTCCTCACCCCCAGACGTAACACCTATCCTTCTCTACCTAGCTGTCACCTGACCCAAACACATTTTACATTTATTTGGGCTTTTCTTTTTGGGACTCTATTTTCCTGGTGGAGACTTTCGGCAATGGAACAGTGAGGGTCACTCTTTGATTTCCTCATCCATAAAACGGAGCAGTGACAGTACTCATAGCTGGCTCTCTGGCCTGTTATAAGGACCCAGCGTGGCAATACCTGGGCGAAGTTCAAAGTGCTCTGTATATGGTGGTGTTGCTAATAGAACACGGAAAAAAAAAGAGATTCCACTTCCTGACTCAAGCAAGTGGTTTAATTCCGCTAAGTCATAGCACTCTCATATTAAAATGGGATACCCGATACAACATTGGGTTATTATGAGATTTCCTGGTTATTTGCATTTGAATCCATCTTACAGAAGAGGAGACTGAGACTCCACGAGGGGAGACTGTTTCACACGGCCAGCAGGTGAAGGAGTCGGGACTTGAACCCTGATGGCTTGACTCCAGCATGGAAAGCCTTCCTTTGCCCTCACCCATCTCGAAGCTCACTGTGGACTCTTCGTGCTTTGATTTGGTGGACCCATGAGCGGATGGAGGAAGACCAGATCCTCAGCCACTCATTGTTCTCTGTCTGCGGTGTGAGCAAAAGGGTCCCTCTGGGCTTGGAGACATCCACCCCCATTCGGCCCCAGGCCCTGGGCTCTGAGTCCCAGCTGACCTCATTCCCTGTGCTCCCTGCTGGCACTCGTGTCAGAACCACCTCACGGTTTTATTTTCAGAGCCTTTTAGATGTCTTGCACGTCTAATTCCTCGTCCCAGGGGGCTGTGGCTAATTAGCCCTTGATTATTCACAAACACAGAGGCAGGAACAGGGAATCAGGTCCTCCTTGCTTTAATCACTACCTGAAATTTAGGCAGGGCCGTAGGTTTCTGGAAGTAACTCAGCCAGAATCTGGGGATCAGAGGTGAAAGCTCTGAATAAATCCACAGCAGGGCCTGTGACCTGACCTCAGTCTGCACACGGGGAGGGGAGACATATGGAGCTGACCTCCTCTGCGGCCCCTGTCACACCCCAGATTTTGAGAAACACGTTTTTTTATTGTTGATTTTGTTTTTTTTTTTCCCCGTCGGGCAGATCCTGGCCACCTCCATGTGACCACAACCGGCTTTCCAAGAAGTTCCATCCATTGTCACCAGGCCAGAAGACAGTTGGCATCCTTTCAGGTTGCACATAAAGTAGGACATTTCAAATCCAGGAGTTCCACCGTGTGCTCTTGGCAGGAAGAAAGGTCTCTTTTCTTTCTTCCTGACTCTATTAATAGGAGAAAGAGTTCTAAGGAAGATGTACAGTGGGTATTATCATTGGTGCCCACATAGGGTGTTCGTTCATTCATCAAATAATCGCAGGGCAAAAGCCAAAGTCCTTATGATGGTCTAGATTTGTTCTTGGGCTGGGCAATTCTCTGTGGGGCTGTCCTGTGAACTTTGGGGTGTTTAGCATCATCCCTGGCCTCTACCCACTAAATGCCAAGACCCCACACCCCCAACGGTGACAACCAGGCTATCTCCAGACATGCAAAATGTCCCATGAGGGGTAAAATTGCCCCTGTTGAGAACCATGGTTGTAGAAAGCTTTATATGATTCAGCTCTGCATTCCTTCTCTAACCTGATCTCCTGCTTTTCACTCTTTTATTTCCTCCATCCCAGCCACATTGGCCTCCCCTCTGGTCCTCACTGGCAAGATGAAGCCACACTGGGCACAGTCACCTCAGGGCCTTTGCACTGCAGTTCCCTCTCCCTGAAATGTTTTTTCCCTAGCTTGCCACACAGCCTGCTCACTCACCACTTCTAGTCTCTGCTTAAACTGCACCCTCTCAGTTCAAAACTTACCTTGACCATCCTTTTCAATAATAGTGCCCTGCCAGCATCCTAACCCCCCTTTCTCCTACTCTCTTGTACCCTACCACGTGTGTCATTTGTGTGTGGTGATCATTATTTAGGTCTTGTCTCCCTATGCTAGAATACAGTTTCACAAGGGCAGGAGTTTTCTCTGCATTGTTCACAGAGGTCCTTCAGGCCCTCAGAGAACACTTCTTTTGAGACATATCCAGTGGCTGCTGTACACATGTTTGGGCTCTGGGAATGTAATGGTGAGCGCAGTAGGTCGGGTTCCTGCTCTGGAGGAGCTCAGAACTGTCATCATTCAGATCCAAGTTGCCCAGAGCTGGAGGATAAGTGTTGTCCCTGGTGCTGAGGGGCAAAGGAGCATGGCGATTCCTAGGCAGGGCCAAGATGAGACAGGGCTCTCGCCAGGGCAGCAGGGTGCAGGGCTGAGTTTGGGGAGAAGGGCACTAGGGAGAGAAAAGCCCATCTCCCCCCACAGGTCAGCACAGGTGCGCCCTGCCCTGCATCCCCGCGTGGCTGTGCCCCTCCTGGCTTCTTCTGGCCTGGAAGCCCTTGCAGCCTGGCCTCCCGCGGGCCCCATTGGTATTCAGGCTGCCCCACGCTCTGCATAAATAGTTCCCTGCTGTCCACCTTGACGGGGCAGCTTTTGGCTGTGGCATGAGTGTCAGAACAGAGATGAAAATAGTGTTTAGTTATCTGCACTCTGCTTATTTTGTACTTTCTTTTTTTTAATAATTTATTTTGGTATCATTAATCTACAATTACATGTGCAATGTTATGGTTATTAAACTACCCCCTTCATCACATCCCCCCCACCAACCCCATTACAGTCACTGTCCATCAGCGTAGTGAGATGCTATAGAATCACTACTTGTCTTCTCTGAGTTGTACTGCCCTCCCCATGCCCCCCCAACATTATATCTGCTAATCGTAATGCCCCTTTTTCCCTCTTATCCCTCCCTTCCTGCCCATTTTCCCCAGTCCCTTTCCCTTTGGTAACTATTAGTCCATTCTTGGGTTCTGTGAGTCTGCTGCTGTTTTGTTCCTTCAGTTTTTTTCTTTGTTCTTATACTCCACATATGAGTGAAATCATTTGATACTTGTATTTTTTGGCTTGGCTTATTTCACTGAGCATAATACCCTCTAGCTCCATCCATGTTGTTGCAAATGGTAGGATTTGTTTTCTTCTTATGGCTGAATAATATTCCATTGTGTATATGTACCACCTCTTCTTTATCCATTCATCTACTGATGGACACTTAGGTTGCTTCTATTTCTTGGCTATTGTAAATAGTGCTGTGATAAACATAGGGGTGCATATGTCTTTTTCAAACTGGGCTGCTGCATTCTTAGGGTAAATTCCTAGGAGTGGAATTCCTGGGTCAAATGGTATTTCTATTTTGAGTTTTTTGAGGAACCTCCATACTGCTTTCCACAATGGTTGAACTAATTTGCAGTCCCACCAGCAGTGTAGGAGGGTTCCCTTTTCTCCACATCCTCGCCAACATTTGTTGTTGTTTGTGTTTTGGATGTTGGCCATCCTCACTGGTGTGAGGTGATATCTCATTGTGGTTTTAATCTGCATTTCTCTGATGATTAGCGATGTGGAGCATCTTTTCATGTGCCTGTTGGCCATCTGAATTTCTTCTTTGGAGAAGTGTCTATTCATGTCCTCTGCCCATTTCTTAATTGGATTATTTGCTTTTTGTTTTATTTTGTACTTTCAAGCAGTAATACGTCTTCTGACGGGTCAGGCCGGCCAGCAAGCCCCTCATTTCTCCCTCATGTGGAGCAGACTTCAGACAGTCTCCTGAGCTACCCGCCCAGACGGGTGTCATCAGCTGTCAGTGACACCCCACCAAGTGGGCCCAGCCCCGGCAACCACGAGGTTCTCCAGAAGCCTCCCCTGCCCTCCTCTGTCTTTGTCAGAAACCGCTGAAGAATGGGACAGAAGCAAACTCTGAGGCTGTGCTGAGCAGAAGCACCCCTGCCGGGGAGCAGCCTCCAGTCCTTGCTGGTCGCTGCTGTGGGGCCTCCTGATTCCACTGGCTCGAACACTTCATCTCTCCTCATTTCTCCACCAGCTAGCAGCTATCTTTGCCCCTTTTTGCAAATGAGGAAAACGAGACACAGTGAGATCAAGTTAACTAGGTCAGGATCACACAGCGGGTGAGCCCCTCCGACCCATTCCTCTCCAAGCCCGAGCTGGGGCCCTCTCCCCGTCCTGCCCTCCGCCCTGCTCAGCAGTTGGGGTGTACTTCCCCAGAGGTCCCCAGAGGTTCTTACCTGCAGCTGCTTGGTGATGGCCTTTCTGAATAGCAAGCAGTGGTCACACATGTTGACTCTTAAGGGGGAGATTCTTTTTCCACTTAAAATCTTTAAGAACCTCAAGCCTCTGGTTTGGGAGTAAATACATAGCTTTATACCTCTAAAGTGTCACATTATTTAATTGGTACAAGTATCCTCAGGGAAGTACAATGGCTTGGCTAAGTGGTGGATGCATTAGGGAGATGTTTGCAGGTCAGTGGCATGAAAGATGAAATACCAGTTGTTGGGTATTGAGCAGAGGTTCCTGGTGCTCCCCAATGGTATTAAACTCAGGAATGCCAGGTACCCTGTCCTGCTGATCTCTCCTCTTCCCTCCTGGTTTCCTAGGATCTCTGGACATCCACTGGAGTAGTAGACAGGGAATCAACTTCCCAATGTCCCAGTGAAGAGTGCTGGTAAAAGGCTGCTCTGGGACACAGGCTTTTGGGTGCTGAAGTACATTCTCTGCTCTCCTTTGCCTGCATCTGCAGGTCTGTATTTTGGCCCTGGAAGCCCCCATGTATGTCTTCAGGGAGCCCGACTCGGTTTACAGCTCCGTTGCACAGAGCCGGCGGTGCAGCACGTGCTGGGGTCTGGTTCCTGTCTGTCTAACGCAGTGGTCCTGCCCATTAATCATGTGGGACTGAGATCCACTGGACGAGCCACTCATCCTTCGCCAGTGGTAGTGGGTAGGGCATGGAGGAAGCGGGGAACAAGTCTCCTTATTCCCGTGTGCCTCACTTTGTACAGAAAAGGATTCTGGAAAAACCGTGTGTGGCCCGGTGGAGATGATGTCAACCCAAACGTGCATTTTTGTCATTCACTTCTGCTTCTGAGTCTGTTTTCTTGGCTTCATTTCTGAATGCTGTTCTGGTGGCATGGTCTCCTACCAGAGTAGGAGTCTGTTCAGGTAATGCTTGGAAAATAAGCACTTAACAATACCAGGGCTGCACAGACACAGACCAGTCAGTCCAGCTGATTACAGAAGCTTTTCTGCAAAGCTCTGTTGCAGGTTAGTTCAGATCAGCTCAACAGATATATGGAGACAGAAGTTATACATGGGACATGGTACACAGGGCTGATGACACTGAAAAACAAGGAGTGACTGAAAGTCTTTTTTGCAAAGTGAGAGAAAGCTCATCTGTGACATAGAACCAAATAATTAATTGAGTTTCCCTCTTTGCATTGGCTGCCAGGAAGCTCAGGGGCAGAGCTTACCTCTCATAAGTGCCCAGAACCTGTGGTAATCTTTTGGATACTTACCATGTTCCTGGTAGCAATTAAATTTCCTGCTGGGTTCTTTTCTTTTGATTCCCTCCTTACTTCCCCCACCTCCTATATTTTGTCTGCTTAATTTTTGTTCAGTGGAACTGTGCATTTTGCCTAAGACTTTTTGTAACATAGAGGAACAGGGGTAAATACCTATTGAGATAAAAATACAGTTTCTGGCTATTTCTGTTTTTGCATATGTCTTTTACTTAAGTATCTTTCACTCCTGTTCCTCTTTTCAACATCCTTCAAATGTGAGACACTCAGCTGTGTATTTTGGCCTTCAAAGCTTTAGGAAAACACAGCTCAAAGGGCACACAGGATTCTAGGCCTTGGAGTGCAAAACCAAGTTGCACACTTATAGGCTCTGGGCTGGATGACTGTGCCACTGATAGGCTGGTGACTGTGGCTGGCTGCTTTCTTTCCTGGGCCTCAGTTTCCATATCTGTGCAATGGGGAATAATATCCCCCTGAGCCCCAGTCTGCGGATCTCAAAGGTTCCATATTTTACATGCTGCTTACCAAATGAAAGTCCTTTTAAAACAAAACATTTTTCAGGTTCCTGGAAGATGATCAGGGTTTGGTGGCCGAGCTGACGGTGTCTATCAACAGCAGCACGTTGTCACTACCTTTACCCAGTCACCCACACGAATCCGATCACTCATTAAATCAGTTATTTTGTCCTGATGAAGAGACGCTTCTGACATCAGATGAGCTGGCTATGAATCTCAGCTATGTGCCTTCCACCTTGGTCTTAGTGTCTTTGCTTGTAAAGTGGAGATGATTATGTTAGAAGTGATTCCCAGTAACACTAGCACAGAGCAAGTCCATGTCATTTGGGGACATGGACAAATGCTTTGTGGCAAGCTTTGGGCTCTTTGTTGGATAGATCGGACTATTTGGGGGCATTCCAAGTACAACCGGGCACTCTGAACATGGAATGCACTAGTCCCTCCGTGCCATTAAGGGCCCTTGGGTGGGGCATTTCCTTGCGCTTTGCTCTTGCTCTTAGTGGCAGTAGGGACCTCCAGAGACGGCTTGGTCAGTGCCAGGCCCTGGCTCTTCTTGGAAATGGAATTTAACCATAATGAAAAATGAGATGGGCCTTTCTCTGCTTTCCTGGCTTTAGAACTTTAAAACTTAAAGTCAATCCAGATTTTTAAAACTTAGAGCCAATCCTTTATTTTTACTTAGGAGGTTGTTGAAATTATGGAAAGTTTGACACTAGCCCTGACTTACCTTGGATGAAATTTTCAAGACGTGGCTCTCAGCCTCTAAATTGGACGAGCTCCTTTGCTAAACTCTCAAGTAGCTCTCTCTCTCTCTCTTTTTTTTTCAATTTTGGGAAGAAGTAACTGAGCTCAAAGTCACTCTAATTGCAATAAGGTTCTATATTCTAAGTAGGGCAACTGAGAAGTGGAAAGGGCAAGAAAGAGGTGGAAAACTGAGATGTATATGATAACACTTTATTTTCTGGGTGAGATACATGTGTTTCCTTAAAACTGAAAACCACTGGGATTTCACTTACTCCGGCCCCAATTTTTATTCTCTGCAAGGAGTCCTCATCACACACCTTTCCTGCTTCTTAGAGAGAGGTTGCCCCAAAGACCGGGCATGTGAGTTGATGAGATAGCTCTCAGAGTTACTTCTCCATCACTCTGGATTTTTTGGGGGTAGGGGGTAAACTTTTTATGGAGTGAGCCAAATTTCTATAACTACAGAACTGTAACTTTTTAAAAAATGTTCTGAATAGGAGTCATTTGCATTCCCACTGTCACAGTCATGATGTTGGGTCTTGGATTTAGAATTCAATCATAACTTTTTAAAGTTCCCTTACCTAGGGAATCCAGAGAGCTATCAACCTAACATTGGGAAAACATATCAGTCAAAGTGATTTTTGGAAATGACAGAGATCTGAGAAATTGGGGAGTCAAGTCACACATATGCTGGGGAAACAAAGCTACTGAGTTTAGAGTTAGTTGTCACATGTCATGGAGTAGAATATAAAAATGGCAGAAAGTAATTGTGGGGTTTTACACGGAAATCCTAGAGAAAGGAAAAAATGAGACAACAGGGAAAGGAAAGAGAAGAAGGGCTGGCTGGCACAAAGGGTGATGGTGTAGGGAAGGGGTCTAGAGCAAGGGGTGGCAGTCCACACCTCCTGGGCCAAATTTGGCCCTGCACTTGTTTTTGTAAATAAAGTTTTATTGGAACACAGCCGTGCCCACTTGTTTACATATGATTTATGACTGCTTTCACTCCACAATGCAAAGTAGTTGCAACAGAGGCTATAGGCATACCTCGTTTAATTGTACTTTACATTATTGCACTTTACAGATACTGTATATTTTTTACAAATTAAAGTTTTGTGGCAACCCAGCATCAAGCAAGTCTATCAGCACCATTTTCCAATAGCATTTGCTCACTTGGTGTCTCTGTATCACATTTTGGTCACCTCATGATTTTTCGAGCTTTTTCATTATTCTCTTTCTTACTCACTGATCAGTGATTATGACTCCAAGCTCAGGTGATAGTTAACATTTTTTAGCAATGAAGTATTTATTGATTAAGGTATGTACTTTTTTTAGGCATAATGCTATTGTATCCTTAATAGACTACAGTATAGTGTAAACATAACTTTTATATGCACTGGGAAACCAAAAATTCACTTGACTCACTTTATTGCGATATTTGCTTTCATTTTGCTTTGAATATCTCCAAGGTCTGCCTGTATATGGCCTACAAAGACTGAAATATTTATTAGATGGGCCTATGTGGAAATAGTTTGTTGACTCTTGTGCTAGATCATCATATGGATAAAAACTCTAGCAATGGGGCAGAATCCCTATTCCACCACTTATTAGCAGGATGACCTTAGTAACTCCACATCTCTGAGGCTTTTTCTTTGTATAATACTCATTGTATCATTGGGGGAATTTAACAGAGTACCCCAAAACTCAGCAGTATAAGACAGTAAGCGTTTCTGTTATTTATTATTGGCTTACAGGCCTTCGGGTCAGCTGGACATTCTTGTGGGCCCAGCGGGGCCTCCTCTGATCTTGGCTGGTTCTAATGTTTGTGGACAGCCTCTCTGTAGGCTGCTCTAGGATTGTCTCCACTGGGCCAAGTGGACTATACTCCACACAGTCTCTCTTTCCCAAGGAGATGAGCCTGGACTTGTCTACAAGGCAGTGACAAGGTTCCTAGAGAGAGAGAGGAAGGGGTGGTGGGGAGGTGCTGATGAGCGGGGTAGT
This sequence comes from Smutsia gigantea, assembly GCA_032199065.1. Lineage (NCBI taxonomy): Eukaryota > Metazoa > Chordata > Mammalia > Pholidota > Manidae > Smutsia > Smutsia gigantea. The sequence continues at coordinate 211,315 of JAVSCE010011299.1, forward strand.
ATGCACGGCAAGCTGAGAACCGGAGCAGCGTCATTTCCTCCACACTCTTTTGGCCGAAGCAAGTCCTCTTGGCAGCACATATTCAAGGCGTGGGGACATAGACTCCACCTCTTGATCGGAGGAGTTGCAAAGTCACATTGCCAAGGGTGTGGATACAGCAGTTCTTGCTTGGGGCCGTCAGTACACTCTGTCTACTATACTCATAGTAGGACAAGCCCCAGTCAGAACAAAAGAAATCATGCACAATAGCTGGCATGGAGGAGGCAGACAAGAAATCCCAGGTGCTACATGAGTGAGGCTGCATACATAAGGGTCTCACCCAGGGGTTTGCTGGCAATTTATCTTGTGGCCTCCCCGCTTGGGCAGGCCCTGTGTATTGGGGAAGGACAGGGAACTGTTACTGGTCCCCAGTTGAGGAAATGTGCTTAATATGGTGCCTGGCACACATTCAACTCTCACTCCGTGTTAGTCTTTGTTACTAAGTGATTAATAAATGTAATCTCTTATTATTATTTTCACTACCAGTCGGAAGTACCGGACTCCGTTACAGACAGAGTTGGGGTGGGTGTCTCTGTTTTCCTTCTTCGGAGGCCCCATCTCCCTGCCTCCCTCCCTGCCTCTGCCTCTCTCTCTCTCACTGTCTTTCTCTGCCCATCTTACCCTTCCCCCTCTGCATTTGGTTTCTCTCTTGGGGACATTTAGCAGAGACTCATTGTCCTCCTTCTCTGGGAGTCCAGAACAGTGGGCCCTTAATGCAGAATGGCATCTGAGTGGATTCCAGGGCCCTGGGAACACTCCCCAGCAGCGAGCTCTCGGCTGCAGAGACCTTTAGCAGAGTCCTCAGGATGGCTAAATTGCAGCCTGACAGTGTAGATCAGGAAGGGTCACTGTGCAAAGTGGCTTCCTGATTGAGGTGGGGAGATAAGGCCACACGCAGTACCCGCTGCAAGGATTCGACAGTTGTCTCACAGTGGAGAGTTGCCTCTGTGAACCCAGAGTCTGGTGGTCACGGCTCCTGGGGATGAAAGTGGTCTATTGTGGAAGGGTCTGTCTCAGCCAGCATATACCTTTACAGAGCTTTTCCCACTCGGTGATCCTGGACTGGGCATTTTCTAAGCAGCATTAGGTGGAATGCATCTAGAACTGGGTTAAAAAAGAGGGACATGATGTCTGAAGTGGGTGATGAAACCTCTAGAGTGATTAAAATCCAGATTTAAGTCAGACCTGGGTTGGAATCTCAGTTCTCTTATTTTATTAGCTGGGTAACGTGCTTCTCTGTGCAGTTGGCCAGGATGTACACTGCAGGAGGGAGCAAGTAGGTGCTAGTCAGCTGGCACTCTAATCGTCAAGGCGTGTACCCATACTCAATTCTGCAATTGCCCAGCATAAGGGGCAATTATATTTTTGTAATTCTCTTAGAGCTGCACTATGAGTGAGCAGTGGCCTGGGCTAGATGGTGTTAGGAGAGTTCAAGAACTCTCTGAGCCTCAGTTTCCTCATCAGTAAGACAGAGATGAACATAGTACTAGGACATATAAGTTTGTTTGTAACATAAGGTATTTTTTAAATGATTAGAATAGTATAAAGACCCAGTAAACAATGGTTACATCTCGTGGTTAAGAGGGCAGGTGACCTGGGTTCAAATCCTGCTCTGCCATTTGAAACCTGTGAAGCCGTGGGCAAGTTACTAGAACCCTCTTTGTCTCGGTTTCCTTGTCTTTAACATTGGGATGATGATAATAGCGATAATAATAATAATACTTTCCCATGGCATCCTTGTGAGGATTAAATGATTTGATAGATGTGAGGTGCTGATCTAATCAGCACCTAAACATTAGCCACATACCAATTCTAGTGCTGCAGTGACCAAGGATCCATGTGGGTGACCAATCAGTCCAGGCTAGAGAATCTGCCATGCAGAAGCGCCCATGGATATTTAAAGGTAGGTGGTGTGGGGAGGCAAAGAGCAGCTTGCATGTGGGCAAGCCAGCGGGCATTTCCATTGTTCAGCCAAGATCCTGAAGAAATTCTCTGACAAATTCGTTTTCTTTAACTTTCCATCTGCCTTCTTCCCATATGACCGAGCCAGTCCCCTCTGCCCTCCTCTATACGAACATCCACACACAACCCACTCTGTCCACCCATTCACGGGAGTGTGGTGAAGGGCCTTAATTTGCAGGCTGAAACAAACCTGCGTCAAATCCCCAGTCCGACCGATTATTAGCTGTGTGACCTTGAGCAAGTGTCATAGCCATTTTAAGCCTCAGGTTCTTCATCTGTAAGATGGGCGTAATAAGAGGAACTATGACACAGTTTTACCATGAAGGTTAAGGAAGATGATGCCAATCAAGTGTTTATAAAGTACACGTGGGGAGGCATCACGCATGCTCAGCTCCATACCCTAGCAGCTACTGGCGTTATCATTGGTATAATACACGTGCGTGCACACACCAGGTTTGGGGCTAGACCCGTGGGGGTTATAAGCCCAAATAAGTTTTGCTGCTTGGAAGAGCGTATTTAGATGGAGGTTACACTCGGGCTAACAAATAGCCTGAATGCAAAGTGGCAAGGTCTGTAGTGGAGGTGAGAAGAGTGTTCTGTAGGAGTAGAGGAAGAGCCTGTGTGGTGGGGCAAAGCTGTAATCAGCAGAAGCCAGAAGCAGAAATCATTTGAATGTAGCTTGCGAGTGAATGGTGTTCCCAACTGAGGCAACTGCCGAAGGCAGAGCTTCCGGGCAGCAGGGCAGAATTGCAGCCAGGCCTAAATGCCACTCTCGGTTCTGGGCAGGAGCACAGAATGCACACTGTGCTCTAGCCGCTGGGCACCCCCAACTCTGAGACCGTCATGGGGTAGGTAGACCCCATGCTGTAGGTCAGGAGGGATCAGAGCCCCGGATCTGGCGGGAAATGCCAAAGTCTTTCATTCTGCCACCAAGTCACTAGAAGGATTCCTCCAGGGACCTCCTGGGAGCAGATCGGAGGCAGTCCCTGCCACACGGGTACCTGTGGCTTCCAGAGGACTTCTGATCACTGCTCTTCCCTGGGCCTTGGGACTCATTAGAATTGTGATTTAGGCCCATTTACTGGTGTGAGACCACAGCAGGGTGTCAGTGATTATAGTCACCAAAGCTTGTAGTAAGTCCCCATTACTTCCTGTCCAACCTGTGCCTGTCCCCAGCCCGTTCCCAGCACCACCCCCGAGTGGGGGTGGGGCCGGAGCAGCGTCCAGGGAGGGCATTCTCATTAGGAGCGTGGGGAGCGCTGCCTCTGCCTTTGTCCCTTCCACCCTCTGCTCCCACTTTGTCCACCTGTGTCTGTGAGTGCCGCACAAGAGGGCCCCACCACGCACCAGCCCCAGGGACGTTCCTGAAATATAAGTCTGATCCCAGTGTCCTGCTGAAAAGCCTCCAGGGGCTTCCCAGAGGTCTTAGAATGAGGTCCTTTCTTCACCGTGGACAGTAAGGCCAGCCCTATCAGACCCCAGCCTTCCTGTGCTGTCACACTTGGGACCCTGTGTCCCTGTCACAGCCACACTGGCCTCTTCCTGCTGCCCGAATAGTCCAAGCTCATTTCTGCCTCTGGAACTTCACTTTTACCATTGTCAGAGGCTGCCGGTGCCTCTCGCCCAGAATCCTCTTGTATCAGCTCCTTCCTGCCATCAGGCCACAGCCCAGCTCCACCTCCTCAGAGAGTTCTTCCCTGACTCCCATCTGAAATGCCAGCCCACACCTCTCTCCTGCTTTGTCTTTCTTTAAAGGATTCAGCCCCATATTGTGTTATATTTTACAACTATTTGTGGCTGTATTGTCTCTCCACTTGTAGAATGTCAATTCCATGAACCTCTTTAGTTCACTGCCCAGCACCTAGAACAATGGATGTTGCCCAGAAAGTGCTCAGATATCAGTGGGCTGGTGGCCGGATGGGTGGATGGATGGATGAATGGGTGGGCTGGATGGGTGGATGAATGGATGGGTGGATGGACAGATGGATGGATGGATGGACGGACAGACGGGTAGATGAATGGATGAGTGGGTGGATGAGTGATTGGATGGTTGAATGGGTGGGTGGATGGGTGGATGGATGGATGGATGAATGGATGGATGGATAGATGAATGAAGTAGTAACGATAGAATACTAACAATACTTTAAAAAAACAATAGCTACTACTCTTCAAATGCATGCCATGTGCCTGTTGCTATGCTAAGCACCTTACCTACATTTTTCTCATCTGATCTTCACAACAAGCCCATTGAGGTAGGCACTAGTTCCTCCCACTTTGCATATGAGAAAACTGAGGCTTAGAGATGCTAGAAGTAACATGCCCAAGGTCATCCAGCTTGGAAGGGGTAATGCTGAGATTCAGTTCAGGTCTTAAGCCCTGTTCTGTGTTGAGCTGTAATTGTGAAGACAAGGAGACCTTCCCTCTATGCTCCTCGTCTGGCTTAGAGACACAGGAAGGTCTCACTGCTGTCAACAGAATCGCAGCTAGGTCCTTCCAAAGAATGAGAAGCTGGTGAGTCTCTGTCTGAGAGTCACAATTAGTGGCTGTCAAAAGGAAATATTGATGGAAAAATACTGTCCACAGACACCACCGTCAGACACCACTCTGATCATGTGATGGTGGTGATGGTGCTGTGTGTCTGAGCCAAGACACTGGGAGGATCCTGAGACAAGCCAGAAGAAAGGGTTCCTGAGTTTTCTTGCTGTCTGTCCTTCATTCAGATGAGCTGTGGTTGCTTTGCAAATCCCAAGTAGCAAAGCAGTTTGAGCCACTTACATATTTTCAAAGTGGGGAGTTCGTGTTTTTATTTTTTTTCCTAAAGACAAAATCTAAAACTCTATTTAATTCTTACTGCCGAGTCAGAAGGATGCTGATGGGCTTTCAAAGACTTTCAAAATGTCAAGCGACAATCTGGCTGTCAAGGCAAACCTGGAGAGCTAGAGAGTGTGTGTGCATGTGCGTGTGTGTGGGGGGCATATATACATGAGCCTGAGTCATACTGTACTTGGCATCTTTCTTGACATTCACACGCTTCTTCTGTGATGTGAAGGGACAGCCCAGCCAGCTTCTCTTTGTGTCTTTCTGAGTGACTTTGACCACCACTGGCCTTCAGAGTTTAAGCTCCTGACAGATATTAAAGAACAATTCACTTATTCCAGCTAAACAGAAAAGCATATGGAAAAAGCAAACTGCATTAACATCTGCTGCCTGGGCTCCATCTGCTCCCGTTGGCTTGGCTTTGCCTCCAGACGTGCCAGCCTGTCAGGTTCCAGGGCCAGTTCCTCCCTCCTTCCCGAGCGAGGACAGGAGGTGCACGTTCCTTTCATGCAGGACCAGGCACTTCTTAAGTGTTTTAGAATTGTGCGGAAATGCACGAAATGCAGGAAGTTGGGAGGTGGTGGGCTCTGGAGTTTCTGCTCTAGATCAGCTACTTACTGGCTATGTGGCTTTGGGCAGGTGGCTTATAATTTCTGTGCCTCAGTTTCCTTGTCTGTTAAGTGATGGGATAGCTACCTCGAAGGATCATTGTAAAGATGAAATTGTATAATGTAAGTAAATTCTTTGCAACACTGGCATATAGTAAGCATGCAGTAAATACTAATTCTTGCTTTAATAGGTATATCCACCCCCCACCTGGTCTTTATTTCTCATCCCGTTTGCTACAGCCTCACACCTTGTGTTTGAAATGGTTTGTTGGACGCTGCACATGGCAGTCTTCCAGCCTCCTAGAAGGTCCCACTTTCACATTTACATCCTTAAAGACCCAGCCCCTTCTCCCCACCAGCTGGCTAATGGCGTACCAAGGTGCCGGTGCCCCTCAGAACTGGGCCAACTCGGGGCCAGCCAGCCTCGTCCACATTTAGCCTGAAGCCTCCTCCTCCTCCCGCCTGAGCCGGTTTTTGCCTCTAGCTACTGAGACAAACCAGGTGTTGTTCTTTTAGTATCTGATAACCTGTCAGAAATCATTTCTAAAAATGTTTTCCCTCTTTCTCCCCCCCTTGTCCCCAAATGGCCACAAGTATGAAGCGATTAGGACAGGACAGCAGGCAGGCCCTGGCCTGGCCGTTGGAGGGGGGCTGCAGCATGGTGGTCACCTGCCCTCACTGGGGTGGGGTGGGGTGGGGAGTGAGGCTCTAAAGCAAGTCAGTTCATCGCCCCGCACCTCAGTTTCCGCTTCCTCATCTGTGAAGTGGGAATGCTGACAGTGTTCCGTCCTGGGGCTGCCAGGAGGTTAAACGAGTTAGAACAGTTCCTGGCGCGGGTCTGTCCTGCTTAATTACATCATCATTATTGGGAAGCCAGAGGTGGCGTCACACAGAGATCTCAGGGCACGATGACAGCCTGGTCAGGCGGCAGGAGGAAGCAGAGCAAGTCCTGGGTCTCCTGATCCATTCTCATCCTGGGGGACTGGGAGGAAGGGGGGTTCACCCCCTTTCTTGCTCTGTCATCCCAGGTATGGCCCAGAGACCTGTAGTCCTAGAGTGTCCAAGCAATAAGGAACCCAAGGGACTGACTAGGCCTGTGTTTTTCCAAGAAGGACATGTGGCCCACTGCGGCACCCAAGGTGATTTGGGGGTGCACCATGGACATTAAATAATCCTGAATCATCTGGGGAGAAAATGGGTGCTTTTCACACTCCTCCAGGCTCTTTGGTTACACCAAGGAGAACGTCTCAGCTCGGTGCCGGTGCATCTGTAACGCCGAATCCTTACACAGCTCCCTTTACAGCAGAGACTTCACCTCTGGGCTCAGAGCCTCAGGCAGGCAATTTCATCTCACCGGGCCAGAATAACCTCATTTCCTTTTCCTCCTTGGATTTTTAGGAACCATGGTGATCAGCTTTTCTTTTCACAATGTAATTGTGTATGAATACATGGTAGCTAATAAAATTTTTCAGTGGGAAAAGCCTTAAAAGTGTAGCCCTCGCCCAACAGGCCCCGTTTGCAGATGGTGAGCTGGGTTCAGCGAGTGCCAAGGAGCAGAGGTGAGTCACCACCACCAGGGGTGTGGCCGGAAGCTGAGGCTCCCGAGCCTGCCTCCTGTTCCGCTCCCCTGCCTGCTGGTCCCCTGGGCCTGGCAGGCTGGCTGCGGGCAGTGCTCTTTGTCCTGTGGTGTCTGGGCAGAGCTGAACTTGACTCACAGCAGGACCTAAGGCCTGCGAGGGCTGAGTCAGGGGTTTGCAAACCTGGCCACACACTGGAATCACATGTGGAGCTCTGAAAAATCCCGATTTCCAGGCCCTCACCCAGAAAAACTTAAACAGTATCTCCGGGGCTACAACCTCAGCATCAGCAATTTGAAAGCTTCCAGGTGATTCCAGTGGTCAAGCAAAGTTGAGAGCCAGTGGACTATTCTCGCTGTATCATTTAATGGGGAGGAAGAACTGAGAAAAGCAAAAGCTTAAGGGGAGGGTGTGAGGGGCAGAAATGCTAATAAAATGCTGAATGGAACAGGCAAATCACAGAGGGGATATTTATAGCATGGTGCCATTTTGTCATGCTTATAAACACACAAAACAATACTAAATATTGTCTGTTGGCACATACATACTTACTAGAGATAAAAACACATAAATGTGAAGGAAGGAAGCGACCTCTGGGTGGTAGAGAAATAGTAGCAGAGTGATGAGCAATGTTTCAACCATATCTGTAAAGTTTTATTTCTTTAAAAATTGAATTTAAAGCATGGCAAAGTTGGATGCTGAGGGTGGTTATATTATTTTCGTGTACTTTCAGTATGTTTTGGAATATGTAAAAAGTAAAGATTATATTAGAAATTTCTATATTGGTAAGCATTTGCACTGGGAAAATATTTAGATCCATTTTAGAAAACAAAAAAACCCACCAAGTTTTACCACCTGAATTCTTCAGAAGTTTTAACAACTTTTTAAATACTCAGGCTGTAGGCAGCCTTTGGATTGAAGAGGATGCAGGACAGTGGAATGAGAGAGACAAGAGATATGCAGAGGGACAGAGAGAAGGCAGAGACCCCAAGGTGGACACAGGCTGACCCCCTGGGGATCCTCAACAGTGACGTGCAGGGCTGTGCCCAGCAATGGCAGGGTGCCCTCCACCTGACTTCTTCCAGGACTTGCAGGGCCCTGTTGCCCAATAATTGCTGATATGGACACATTGCTCCTTAGCTACAAGTAATAATATAGGAAGTGGAAACTTGGAGAGGCCCATCCTGACCCTCATGATCTTCTTTGGCTGTCCTGCTGGAACTACCAGTGGCCCAAAGATAGATGAACCTGGATGCTGTTGGGAAGCTGACTCCCTCAGCCATCTCTCTGCACAGTGAGCCCTGGGAGGGCCTGAAATTGCAGGCCGGGATGCCTCCAGGGAGACTGCCAGCCCTCCTTCTGGGTGTTTCACTCCTAACAAGGGACAGCCCATTCCCAGTCTGTGGCTTGAAGGGGCTGTTTGGTTTGGGAGTGGGTATGAGCTTGAGCTCCAGAGTGAATCCACAGGCCCTGTGGTTTAAATCCCCAAGCTGTGTGGCCTTGAGCAAGTATCTTTACTTCTCTGAGCCTCTATTTACTCATCTGTCAAAAAGAATCGCCTACTAGGAATAGGAATACGATTAACAGCCGTGGTCTGTGTCGCGGGCTCTGTCTTCAGCACTTCCCCCACAATGTCTCATGTACCCCTCAAACCAGTTCCATGAACGGGTTACAGCTGGGAAACCTGCCCGAAGCTGCAGGGCTTTGAAATGACAGAGGCACCCAGGTAGTTCGCTTCAGTGCACGTGCCCCTGACCACTGCCTCTTTGCAGGGCTATTGAGAGGATCAGAGAAGGCCTAGAAAATGTTGCCCTACCAGCAGTGCTGAAGGTGCATTAGGGAGGGAAGGACGGAACACCTGGTGTGGGATTCTCCTGGTCCCCACTTGAGGCATATGGAGGCAACTGATGAATTTCTGGTCTCTTCCTGAGGTGCAACCAGCAGGGGAAAGTTCACAGTCCGCCTTGGGCCCCCGTCCCAAATTCGGACACTTCCAAGGCGCCGTTGAGAGATGAGGCTGGAAAGGGTAAGAGCTCAAACTTTGGAATCAGACAGGCATGGGTGTGATCCCAGCCTTGCCGCTTCCTACCCGAGTGACACTGGGTGAGTCACATAACCTCCTCTCTGGGCCTCGGTTTACTGTTCCATCCAGTGAAGGGAATAACATCCCCCACGTCAAAGGGAAACGTGAAGGTCGACCAAGGGGATTTTGCAAAGCGTGGGTAAGCCGTAGGTGCTCTCCCACGTAGCATGTGGCTGATGATATGGTATGAAGCAGACAGACAGAGTTACAGGTGATGGGTCGTGAAGCTGGGAAAGTAAGCAGGGCCTGCTTTCAGGGGAGCCTGTAATGAGTTTGCCATTTGGCCTGTGGTTAGCAATCAGTGTGGGAGGCTTCACTTGCTGATTCCAACTCTTAAATGAAAAATCCTCGAGGGAATACTGCATTAAGGGGAAAGAAAGTGACCCTAATGGGAATACATCATTAAGGGCAACATAGGCAGCCAGGAGACCCCCAGAAGCCAAGGACTAAGAACTCAGATTCGTGGCCCAGCTGCAGAGAAGCAGCCTGTTTGCAGCAGCTCCAGCTAGCACTCTATAAAGTTCACAGAAAGAGCCATCTAGTGGCCTGAGCAACTGTGGTCCCTCAGGGCTCCCAGGACCACCTTCTGGGCTTGTGCCCGGGGCTGGCCGTTAGAGGATAGAGGGGAGCTCCGTTTTCGGCATCCAGCCTCACTTTGGGGGCCCGCCCCTGCTCAGCCTTGGATAAGGAACTCGTCTGCCCAGCCTGGATGGCACGTGTTCCTGGGAAGCAGTGCCACTCTCCAGAATGGGAGCCAGGCAAGGGGAGGCAGAAGCCCCCCTTTCACCTGTCATGCAGGCATCCGGCCTCTCCACTTCCTCCTCTCACTTTCCCACTCTGCAGGCCGGACAGGCCTGGCTTCTCAACTTGCTCAGATAGCCTCTTCGAACTTCACCTCCCACATCTTTAAAATGGGTGGATAAAAACATCTAGCAGATGCTCAACATTGCATCCATAACACATTCTATACTCTGTTTTCTTCTTTTTATGGAGCTATTGATTGTCTGTCTCATTCTACTAGAATGTAAGCTCCATGGCGTTTGTCTTTCACAATATGTCTGCTACCTAGACAGCTTGCATGTACTTGGCACTCAGTACATATGCATGAATAAATGCATGAAGAGTTCCTGTAAACACAAGTTTGGATGAAATCATGCTGATGACAGCTATCTTCTGTTGATTGCTCAACTTTGTGCCTTGAGCTGGGTTTTTTCACTGGTTAAGTCAATATATCTTTCATCAACCCTAGGAGGTTTTGATCTTATTATACTCATTTGACATAGGAAGGAACCAAAGTACAGAGAGGTTAATAACTTTCTCAAGGTCACAGAGCTAGGAAGGGGCAGAGCCAGGCTTCAAATCCAGAAGCATGACTCCCAGGCATCCAATGCACAGAGCCCAGCATGTCACAGTGGCTACGATGGCCCATCACCTCTTCCTTGCTCAGCACAAGTTGAGGGATGGACAGCAGACACGTCCTATCTGAAGGGAGTGACCAGAACTTTCCTCTCTGGTGATGGCAGTCACATAAAGTTTAGTTGTGATGAGGTCTTGCATCTCCACCCTGAAGACTGATAGAGAATGTCAGGGTCGAGTGAACTGTGTGGCCCAAACCGGCACATCCCATCCCATGAACAACAGCAACGCTCAGTCCAGAATGCAGAAGTCATTTTTCATCAGCTTCGGCTTGTGCGTCGCTGTCACTTGAACCTCCCCCCTGGCCCTCCAACTGAGGTGGCTCTTCATGTCATTCCAGGCCCACATGTAAACAAGAAGTGCCAATGGGTCGCCTACAGTTTGCACGGAGCAGGCCTGCAAAACAGCTTGGCCACTGGGAACTTGCTTGGAAGCCCCTGTCCCTGGCAGTGGGTGGGGGGCGCCCAGGCAAGCACATGCTCATAAAGGAGATTTAGGGGACGACAGCAGCATATTCATTTGTACCTCTGCATAGTAAAAATAATTTATTGGCAGCTGCCGGGGAAGCTCAGCTCTGAAATCACACGGAGGGCGGTGTTAGGTGCTTTTCCCCTTCTCTCTCCTCACCGCAAATGGCTCAGGCTTTCAGGCGATATAAATTAACTGGGTTTGTGTGTGTGTGTGCCTGTGTGCGTATATATATATATATATATATATATATTTATTTACAGGCATCTTTCCTTATTTATATCACTGGCTCTGTGAGCATTTACATTTCTTCAGAGATGCTGCAGTAATGAGCCTACAAGTGTGTCATTCATTACCCACTTGCGGCAGGGTGTGTGAGGGGAGGGGGACCCAGCAGAAGCAAAGGATGAGTTCGAAAGCGGGATGTTTTTCATCAGCAGGAGGCCCATTTGTCTCCTTAAGTGCCCCTTCCCTGGAGGACCTGGATGGGGGAATGCTAAGAGGATGGAGGGCAGAACAAGCAGAGCTTCCAGGGAGAAGGCAGGACAAGCAAAGCAGGTGTGTAGGAACATAAACCCAGGACAGATGGCACGTCGGGGTTTGAAGGGTCCCGAGCTGGGGTTATTCTCAGCAACAGAGGCAGATGGTGACACAAGAGAACGTTACACCGAGCACCCAAGTTGTTCAAGGAAGCCTCTACCTGCTGACCTGCTGCTCCCCCACAATTTCAGCCCACTTAGTGGTTGCTTTCTTCCAGGGTCTTCGGTGGAGGTGGTATTGTCCCCTAGGGGTCATTTTGAAGACACTGGGGCACTCGGAAAAGGCTAGCTAACAGACCACAGAAGTAGCATGTAGGTTTTATAACCATGCTGTGTGATTTGGGGCATGTTACTTAACCTCTCTGTGCCTCCGTGCTTTTGCCTACAAAATGTGCATACTAACAGCACCTACCCAACAGAGTTGTTCTGGGATTTTTTTTTTCCAGCTTTATTGAAGTATAGTTAAGAAATAGAATTATATACTCAAGTTATTTAACATAGGCAGCATGATGATTTGATATACATACACCTTGTGAAAGATTTCCCCCCTCAAGTTAATTAACATGTCGGTCTAGGATTTTTAAAGATAATCCATGTCAAGTGTTCCACACAGTCCTGAGAATAAATGTCCCCCATGTTAGCTACAATGGTGGTTATTACTGTTTCCCTTCTGCTGGGCTCTCCTGCCGTGGGTTCCTTTGTGTGCCTCACAAACATGCTTTTTCTTCTCTAGAATGGTATGGAAAGCTGCTTTTTCTATGAAAGCGTTCCCTACCCTCCTCGGCCCCGAGACTGTGTTAGGTCCCAGTCCTTGATGAAACCTAAATCGTGCCACACGTCCATCTCCCCCGCCTCCCCGACTTTCACTTTTCGTCCTGTGCTGAAGTAACCTATGTACATGCCCCCTTCCCTCCTCTGTGTCCCAACTCCACCACCAGCAGGAAGCATGTTTTAATTCGCCTTCAACCCTTTGGCTCTGCCATACCTGGTAGGGAGCGGGCACCCAATTAAAGTTTGCAGGATGAATAAACCAAGTGATTCTCAACCCTATCAAGACCCATCCCCTCTTAATGCAGCAAATCTTTAAAAGTATTCCTTTTCCTCTATCCAGAAATGAAATCCATAATTATTATAACCTACTTAATGCTCACAACACTGACGCAGACCAATATACTGCCCTAATAATAGTACAAAGAATGTATAAGAGCAATTTCTAAGAAAAATAATATGTATTTCATTCTGTAAGTGATCAGGCACAACTACACAAGACTAGTGCTTCTCAGACGTCATGGTGCAGATGAATCAGCTGAGGATCTTATAAAAATTCAGTGGCTGGTTCAGTTGGTCCCATCAGAGGCCTGAGATCCCGCATTTCTGGCAAGCGCACAGCGGTGCTCATATTGCTGGCTGATGGTCCACACTTTGAGCGGCCAGGGGCTAGAAGACCCACGAAGAGGTCAGGTCCCATGTGTTGAATCGCCAGGAGTTCAGCAGTTAACAAACGCAGTGGCCAACGGGTATGTTTGTTTGTTGGTGACTCACAGCCACAGCTTGTGTGGATATTGCTGACATGAGTTTTCTGAAATGTTGGTAATGCTCTGAATGATATAAAACCTCCCCTTGGGTGAAATGGTCGTTACTTTCGCAGAAAAATCAGTCACGTTAAAAATCACTCAAAAGTACTCTGTGTCATGTGCAAATTTGAGTTGAGTGCCTGGCCCCAATACCTAAAAATGAGTTGTTCAGCCACATGACTTCTAGAGACAGTCCACAGCCCATCAGGTCCTTTATTGCTCAGCAGTGCCCGTTCTGTGCGTTCCCGAGCTCTGGCATCCTCACACCTGCTCACTGCTCGGAGTGCCCTCCGTTTGTGGCAGCCAGAAATGCTACCCCATTTATACAGAACACCCCACGAGGGGCAGTCCCTCTTCCATTGAGGACACTGGAACAAAAGGATTCGCTAAGGATTTTGAGATCTTTGAGGCAAGGCTCAGAATATAATCACCTAAAGATTCTGGGTCCTTGGCTTCGGGCAGAGCCGTACCTCATAGGCTCACAACATGCAGGTAAGGGGACGTGGGCCAGGCTGGGAGGGAGCTGGGACGGTCTGTAGAGCAGGCAGCCCTCTCAACACCATGGGGCCATTACGCAGCCGTAGATGATTATCACACATAGGAACCCAAGCCCAGTGCTGTTTCAAGGGAGGACAGAAATCTAGATACTGAGATGAAATTTCTGGATTTTGAAATGTCAACTGAGATTAAAAACCAAACAAATGAACACTCAACAGAGCAAAACACACATCTATGCGCTTGATGGATCCACTGGGCCCCCAGTAGTGACCTCTGGTTTAAACTAAGGGGCATGCCATCAGCTCAGGGACTGTCCATGCCTGAATGAATGTTCCTCCCCTCTTCAGGGTCACCCCTGGCCCAGCAGGGGACCCTGACCCCCCTCCCTTTCCCCATGCAGTTGCCGCTTCCCCTGACCACCTCCAGCCCCCCGGAACACCTAACCTTGGCTGATTAGGGCCCTTTCTCTGGCCATCCCTTTTCCTCCCAGCTTAGCTGTCCTGTTCTGACCTCTTTGGCTGGTCACTAGGTGCTGTGGTTTCTGGAAACCCGGTTTGAGTAGCTGAGGTCTGCCAGCATCAGCCTCCAGGGCACCTGCCCCCAGAGCCATGGTTCCCAACAAGGGGTAGTTTTGCCCTCTGGGGGACACTTGGGAATATCTAGACACATGTTTGGTTTTCACAAGGGGTGTTACTGGCATCTGAAGAGCAGAGGTCACAATTGTGCTCCACACCCTGCAATGCAGAGGCAGCCTCAGTAGAGTGTTAGCTGGCCCTAAATGTCACTAGTGTCATAGTGACATACCTTCTAGAGGTATCCAGAGTGTCTATTAGTGAATTAAGACTGGCTTGTACGTTCCCCTCCCCCCACCTCTCCTCCTCACTCTCTCTCCTCTTCTTTCTTTCTTTCAGTTTATGGGTACTTGGGCCTTACACGTGGAATAAGGGAATGTCATCATTACAGGCAAACTGTGTTCAAATGGTATTTCAGAAAAGGCCAACCTTAGGGACAATTTTTCGACACTGTTATGAGGCCTCCCCATGGAAATACCTTCTGTGTGTTGGGTGGTTTTTTCCAAAATAGTGATGGTCATGTCATTTCTGGAAAGCTCTTCTCCCCTCTCCTTCTGTCCTTGCACCTGACTTTCCAGCCTCATGATGTCTTTGCAGACAGACCTCCGAGCTTCAGGCCTGACCCCACCTCATATGCTCTAAGTGACCTTGAACAAGCCTAGCCTGGCCTGAGCTTCCTCATTTCAAGCAGTGCTCACTTTTTCTGCAGAGGGCCAGACTTCAGCTGTGCAGGCCATGCGCACTCTATCTCAAAACCTGCACTCCTCAATGGTGTGGCTGTGTTCCAGTAGAACTCCATTGAGAGACAGGTGGCAGGTTGTACTTGGAGGACCCCTGGCCTCCTTTTTGAGGTTGTTTTGCGGAAAGAACAAGCCCTCCCGAGGGAAGTGCCGAGCACCACGCCTGATGCGCAGTCAGCACGGAGTCACAGTTAGCCTACCTCTTGTTTCTTCCTCGAGCTCCCATTTTTTCTTGCATTTCTTTTTCTTCTGTCCCACCTCTGCCCTCATTTCTTCCTCTGCATGTCTCTCTGCACACACAGCTGTCTCTTGTATTATCTGACATGGAAAGGTCCAGAAGATGCAGGTTCAAATCTTCCCTGGTCACCATCTGCCTGCCCACAGTCATTGAGAACTCTGAACACCTGACTGGCCCTGTCACAGCTCCTGGTGGGGCTGGAAGGAGCTCATGCATCAGGGCTTTTGCTGGGCACTGAGCATGCTTCTGCTGGACTCCCATGCTTAGGCTCCAGGGGCTTGGTATCTCGGGGTTGAGGTCCTAGCCATGTGGCCTTGGGCAGTGTCACAGATAAAGAAAGCCATAAGGACAGATTTTCATCGGTAATACACTACTGCAATAGGGGAAAGCATCCAGCATGACCCGAACTCTGCTATGATTTATACAGACGTGGCTGGGCACTTTAGAGGAAGCATCAGGGACTAGGGGAATAGGGGCTCAGTACAATCAGGGAAGTGAAAAATTATGAAAAGTAGGAAGGGGAGTTGGTCCATGTGAAACCCATTTGGGTTTGCTAACTGGCACTTATCCACATTAGTTCCTACCCTCCCACAGAGGCTGGGACACAGAGGCCCTGCCTTCAGGGGTTGGCTGCAACAAACTAAATTCTCCTGGCAGCCTGAGTTTTCTCAGGCAGGCACTGTGAGGGGTCTGAGCTGTCAGAAACCACATTGGTGTTGTTCTGGTCTTTATACCAGCGTTGAGGCCTAGTAGAGAAGGGGCTCAGAGGAACCTGGCTGGCATTTGGTCAAAGGTAAAATTTTTGTCCGCAGGCCACTCTGTCTCCCTGAGAACGGTTGAGGACTTCAAGGCTCTGGTTCCTGTCCCTCTCTCTCTCTCTCTCAAAGTATTTTATCAGCACCCCATTTCCACTTGACCTATATTTCTGTCTTGTGTGTATTTATTATGTGTGTGAGTAAAATATAAATCCAAAGGCTTGGCATATAGCAAAACACCCAACCTAAAAAGGTCCTAAAGTTTTTATTTCATTAGCGAATAGCTATTCAGGATTGCAAGTATGTATTAATGCCAGCAATCCTCATACTGTTGGTCTCCAGAGCCCCTCACATTTTCAAACACTACTGAAGACACCCAGAGAGCTTTTGCCGATGTAGGTTATACTGAAAAATGATTTGCTATATATTGAAACTTAAATTAAGACATTCTTAAAATGTTTATTAATTACCTTAAAACAACAGTGATAGCCCATTATATGTCTACATAAGTAAAAATTTTTATGAAAAATGCGTATGTCTTCCACAACAAAAACAAATTTCATGAGGAGAGGCATTGTTTTACATGTTTGCAAATCATTGTGATATCTGGCCTAATAGAAGACAGTTGGATTCTCACATTTTCTTCTGCTTTCAATCTGTGGCGATTTCACACGTCCTGTGGCCTCTGGGAAACTCCACTGTGTGCTTGTGAGAGAATAAGTAAAAGGAAGGAAAACAACATCCTCATACTGTGAAAACAGGGGCCTTGAAAATCTCCTGAGATGGTCTCAGGGACCCTAGGAGTCCCTGGACCACACTCTGGAAACGGCCGCATTAGATGGTCACTGTAAGCATTCATTCCGTTTTAGTAAAGTATAGCTCACATTGACTAAGTTTGAGGCATTTTGTGAGGTGCTTCAGACATATTAACTCTTTTAACACTCCAAAAGCCGTATTAGGTAGGGACTAGTTATTATGCCCATTTTACAGAGAGGGAAACTGAAGATCACAAAGTTAGGTACTGTGCCCAGGAACAGCATGACCAAGCAGCAGAGGCCGAATTTGAACCACACACCTTACCACCCTGCCTTTCCAGAACACATAGGCCTGCTCATCAGAGGACGAGGTGCCCTCTAAAAACGCCATCATTCTACAACCTAATGAGAGCCGACGATGTGTCAAGCTTCATGTTAAATGTTTTTTTGTTAAATAGAATTAAATAAGAGTGCTCTTTTCGGTCTCTACCTCACCTTTGCAAAGTAGGTCTTCTTACTCCCCTTTTGGTAAATGACAAGATTGAGGTCTTGAGAGGTGAAACTTATTTCTTTCTCAGTGTTAAGGGGCAGAGGCTGGATTCCAAACCAGGTCTATCAATCCAGTTCCCTCTCTCCTCACCCCATGCTGTGTTTCCTGTTAACATAAGTAAATTTGCTACAGTGCACCCAGTTCATTATTTGGGGGTCTATTAACACAGAGTCTGCCCCTGCTCAGCATGGCCCATGGGTTTCTAAGCCCTGGCCAGCCCAGCCACGTTTAGCACCTGTGAATGAGCCAGGCAAGGGGCCTCCATGAGGTCTATTTGCATCTGCAGCCTGGGTAATTGCATATCCTAATTGGGTGCAGCAATGCACGCTGTGCCTCCACCATTCATCCACCCTGGCACAGAGGTCCTTTTGGAAGTAGGTTCAGGCTTCTCCCCCAGGGTCCTCCCAATGGCCTTGGTCACCTTGGTGACTGGAATGAAGCCTCAGACATTGAGGGCAACAGCAGACAGCTTCTCAGTTGGCTGTGTGTCCACATGGCACAAAAAGGAAGCCATAAAACCGGTCATGATGAGTGGGCGGGTAGGACAGCGCACCTGGCAGGGGTTTCCCATTGGCATTCTCCTCGTCCCTAATAGCTGCTGGGAGGCAGCGTGCTGTTGGCACGCAGGGCTTGTGGACCCTGACTGCCCAGTTCACATCCAGGCTCTTCCACTGTGTCGGTCTGGATTTAGCCACTTAATTCCCTGAACCTTCCACTCCCACCAAAAAGGAGGGAGAAAAATACAGCATCTCCTACATGGGGCCATCCTGAGGAGGAAATGAATCAGTAGATGCAGAGGTTAAAAACTGTACTTTCTAAAAGATGCACATTTCTTAAGCTCCTTGCATGCGTCGAACTCTGTGTTGTGTGCTTCGTGGATTCGCTTGGTTCCCAGGAGGTTGGTGCCAGCCTCAGATCCCCGGGGATGAATGAGGAAACCAAAGCACAGAGAAAGGAAATGACCTGTCCCGGGTGGAAGAGCTGCTGGCGATAATGGTCAAAGGTCAACGCAGGGAGCAGACATGGTGCCTGCAGGAGCATCCATCTCTCCTTAAGTTCCTGGCCTCTTACAGTCTAGCACATGATTTCTCAATGAGCTGAAACGGCAGAACTTTGTCAGTCGATCATACTGATTAATGACTAATTCAGGGAATGTTTAGTTAACGCACATGCAAGACCTGGCATTTTACAGATGAGAAAACGAGACAGTAGCCAAAGCAAGACAAGTACCCAGGTCTTACCTCACCCTGTCCAAGGTTCTTTCTGTGCATGCTCAAAAAAAGTGCAAAGGTTTGTCAAAGAGTGAACAGTTTTAAAAACACAGCTATCTGCCTCCACCCCTCCAGAACAGGACCAAGGGCCCCGATTCCATTGGTTGAGTAAGTAGAAATCCATCCTGAAGTCTGAACATTAGGGAACCAGGAAAAGAAGCAGATCCAGGTGTCTCAGAAACGGCAGGCTGGGCCATGTAACCCACCTCCCAGAGCCGTATTGTGTTTAGCATATTTCTACCTGATTGAAATTGGCTCTAAACATGCCCAAGGTTGAATGGGAATGGAGGACATTATTGCATTTAATTATTTCTCCAGAATAAAAATGGATTTTAGCAGCAGCTTAGAGGTAAGGCAACAGCAGAGCAATTAGAGTTTTGGAGCTCCCACGCAAACATTTAAATGTACAATCATTGTAATAAGCACATTAGAATAAAATAAGTCAAAGGGTTGCATTTACATAAATAACCCAAGGTTGAGAGTACTGGATTGGTTAAGAATAAAGGCAACACAGCCAGTCGATCGTAATGAAAAAATAATAACCAATTTTTCCTCCAGGTGGAGGCCGTCAGAGGCGAGGCAGTTGAGGCCCAGTGTTAAACGGGAGTGAACGTCATCTGGGTTTGCTGCTCATTCTTCCTCCTGCGTGGGTGGTGGGCACATTTCTGGAGTTTTACATATATTCATCCTCACCAGAATACCCATGATAAGTGTTGTCGTCATCATTTCCATTTTCCAGAAGAGGAAACTGCGGCAGAGAGAGTTTGGGTCACTTCATTTCTAGCAGCGTGACCTTGGCTAGTACTGCCCGCTTCACTGGGTATTTGAGAGGAGTAGGCATGCAAAGTGCACACCATGTATGATGGCACAGAGGATATGACGGTCATCTCACATGTATTTGCATGGAAACATCCCAAGGTTGGTTTCTATAGGGAAGGGAATCTGGGTTTGGATTTCTGGGTCTTGATTCTCCAGGGAAAGAAGAGAAAAGCCAAGACCTGTTTGCCTCTTGGTGAGCAGGGAAGTAGGGTGATATCTCATGTCCAACAAGGGATGGACTGATAAAGAAAATGCAAATATTCATAGTGGAATATTATTCAGGCTTAAAAAAGAAGAAAGTCCTGCCATCTGTGACAACATGGGGGAATCTGGAAGACCTTATACGAAGTGAAATAAGCCAGCCCCAGAAGGACAAACACTGTGGGATTCCACTTACACGAGGAATCTAAAATAGTCAAACTCAGAGAATCAGAGAGTAGAATGGTGGTTGCCAGTGGCTGTGGGGAGGGGGACATGGGGAGTCATTAATCAGCTGGCACAACACCTCAATCATACAAGATGGAGACATTCTAGAAATCGGCTGTACAACATATTGCCTGTAGGTAGCAATACTGTATTGTCACTTAAAAATTTGTCAAGAGGGTAGATCCCGTGTTAAGTGTTCTTACCACAATAAAATAATTTAAAAAAAAAAGGAATGAAAAGAGTTGGGAGAAAGTGAGGGAACACTCATCAGCTGCTATAGAAAACAGTATTGTCTCAGCACAGGCGTTCTCAGACCTCTGAATGATCCCTGATTCTCCCTGACTGTGCCCCTTGCTGACTTCCCTGGAAGCTGTCTAATATCTGTGAGCACTTGATTCGGGAAGACAGAATATTCCCCCCTACCCCCATTACATTTGAATCTTTATTTCCCTAGTCAGCTGAGTCGTCTCTGGGGCCAGGCAGAAGGCCACAAGGCCACACTGAGTTAATCATCCCCATTGGGGCGGGGGGGGGGGTGGCTTGTTAACTAGATGATGCATATTCATCAAGAGTCATTACAGTTGATGGCACCTGGTCATGATATCACAGATTAACCAGAGGAACTGGCCATTCTCTGGTCAGAGTAGCTTCATTGACTGCAGTGTTTCCTGTATCTGATTTTGGTTGGAGAAATTCTGCCAGAAAGTGGTAGAGAATGTGAGCTTTTGAAATCTGTGGTTTATGGAGGTTTTCTGCTTGGAGGCCAAACTTGCCATCATCAGGTAATGAGGAAAGAGAGCCACCCAAGAATAATAGTTAGTGTGTGTCTGATGAGAGAGTATGCAGGTGGCTGTGGGGGAAGAGACTCTTCTGCTTACCTTCTGCCTTCTTGTTAACTTCTAGAAATGGGTTTAGGAACAGAGTCAAAATTCATGTTCTCAGACAGAGGGAGTCATTAAACTGCTTTTCTGACTGTTAGAGGCAAAAAAAAATCCAGCCTCTGTATCTGGGGACAGCCAAGAGGAAGAAAGCAGATCAGGTTGGCTCCTGCATTAATCAGGGCAAACTAGACTGTGTTGCAGTAACAAAAATCCCCAAGCCTCAGTGATGGCAAGCAACAGAAGTCTGTGTCTGCCCATCAAGGGTTGGTGGGGTCTCTGCTCCACACTGGCCCCACTCAGGGATGCAAGACCTTTACCATCTGGAGTGTGGCCGGATGCGGAGGGAGGAAGGGGAACATGGCAAACTGTGCCCTGGTTCTAGTCATTTGTCTTGACCTCAGCAAGCCACTTGGCTGTGCCTGCTTTGCAGGGCATGGGAAGTACGATCCTGTCATGTGCCTAGAAGGAAGAGAACCAAAATGTTGGTCAAGAGCCTTATTGAAAACCACCTTTCCTAGCAACATCCCAACCTAGGCTAATATTAACAAAGAGGAAGATAGCCCTTCCACTCCCCTCCAGTACCCAAGGGGGAGCTAAGTGCTCCTCTGTTGACCTCTCAGCCCCACAGAAGAGGCACTGTACTATATCGAGTGTTAGAATTAGGTGCGAGCTCACTGCCTCCCCCAGATGACTTTGGCCAAGTTACTAACATCCTCAAGCATTTCCCCCCATTTTTATAAGATGGGAGAATGGTGGTACCTGCCTTGGAAGTTATTTCTGAAAGTTGAGATATCACATGTAACCACTTAACATCATACCTGGCGTCTGATTCATGGTCAAGGATGGTCCAGCAGCAAGCCTTTGGCTCCTGACTCTGTAGAATGGTGAGGAGAGTACCTCCTTATGGGGTGATCGTTGGTGTCCCACAGGTCATCCCTGTGAGTCGGTCAGCACATGCCGCTCAGTGCACAGCACGGGCTCTGAAAATGCATCTGAGAGGGGGCCTGGACTTCTTCACGGCCTCTAGACAGAGATAAGGGAAAAGAGGGTATCAGTGAGGTTCGTTTAAGTCACAAGACCAGAGGCATTGCACCCCCCCAAGAGGGATTTCTTGCAGGATGCATGGGGAGCTAAGATAGACCGGGACCAGGTGTCAGAATTTTAAGTTCCCCTCCATGCATCAGGACATAATATCAGCTCCTGTGTGTGGCCAGCAGCCTCTCTGTGGCCCAATATGGACTCAACTCTCCCTTCTTGGCATGCTTTGTTTCCTTCCCCTACCCCACTGCCCCCCAGCTCCTGCTGCCCCAGGCTCCGGGCGCTTGGTGGCCCCTACTTACTGTCCTCTCCCTCTCTGTGACTCCCTGCCTCCCGGTGGTCCATGGGCCAGCACTGAGATGGCTATTTGGCAGTGACATGCCTATCCCAGATCCATTTAGCTGGGTGGCTGTGGATAGGAAGGAAGCAAGATCCAGTGGTATAAAGCTGAGGGGACAGAGTGACAAAGGTCAAAGTGCTCTGCAGCTTCTTAGAGGCAGGTAATGGAACCGACGGCCCAGGGCGTGGGGTTTACAGCCTATCTGGTTTGAATTCCATCTTCATCACTAACTAGCTGGGTACCTTGGGCAAGTTACTATTGTTCAGTTAGTTCCCTTACTTACAAATGGGAATCATAGCAGTTTCCAACTTAGGAGTGGCAAGGAGGTATCTTAGTATCAGCTTCACTCTTAACAGCCTCTGTTGACCAGGAGAAATTGATGCTTCGTGCTAAGGTCACAGGCGAGAGGGGGCAGCCGATTATGGCTTCTTCTCCAGACCATTGCTGGGCTAAATGGGGACCCTGGGAACAAGGGCAACTAAATCAAGCCTGGGGACAAGTACGTTCTAAACTTACACTCTCAGAAAGCTGGGGTCTACACACTTCTTAAAAGATGAGATAGAAATATTTCATGCTTTGCTGTTCAGACAATGCCTAGTACAACCTCTTACCTCTGCCATTATAGCAAGAAAGCAGCCATAGAAAATACATAAATGAACAGATGTGGCTGTGTTTCAATAAAACTTTATTTACAAAACCAGACGGTGGGCAGGATTTGGCCATGAGAGGTGGGAGGGGGGCATAGATTGCCAACCTGCTAGAGTAGAAGCCGTGCTGAGTGTCAGCTGCCATGTCAACTGCTGCCAGGCGCCAGCACCACTTCTGCCATTCTCTTCCTTGAGAACCATTAATAGGCACATTTAGGAAAATGAATGGGGACGTTTTTCTCAGAATTGCTACTCATGGCCAATGTGTTTCTATAGCAACAGGGATAGATTTATGGAGCCAATTAGCGTTCTCTGTGGCTTCAGAGGTCCCCTCTGGGGCTAGCCTTGGAACAGTGGGTACTCTTGCAGGTTAAGGCCTTGGTAATGGGCTTTAAGCAGAAGCAACATGTTTTGGAAATGATGCAGGACATTAGCTGAATGGCATATTTGATTTGAGTTCAAAATAACCCGGGCCTGCCTACCCATGGAGCAGTGAGTTTGGGGTGCCCCACTTCCTGGAAAGACCCATGCTGTGCATTGTCTCCAGGAGGACTCTGGGCCTTGTTCTTGACACCCCCCCAGGTGAGTTAATCACTGCTCCTCCAAGCACAGACATCAAGAATCAAAACTCAAGCACAAGAGTGTCACAAGTCTGTCCCTCCCCTGGGATTCATTGTAAGGATCATTCTGCAAAGGGTGCATTCCCCTCCAAAGTAGCCGGTGACTTGTCTTCCTCAGAATTAACTATGGCTCCGTCTGATTTCTCTTACAGGCGTAGATCCATGAGGTGTCCTAAAGGCAACGGAATGTATATAATATCTCACCCATATTCTCTCCCCTTCTAACTTTATTAAGGCATTTCCAGCCCTCAGATAAACCACCACAGCACACTCTGATAGAATTTAAACAGAAAGCTGAAACAAAATGTCTGTAATCCAGTGGCAGAGGCAATCAGGGAAACTTCCTTGAAAGAGGGTGTGGTCAATAACGAGCACAGAGAACCCTGGTCCCAGGACCACGGAGCTCGCACAAGCCTTAGTTTCGAGTTGGAGCGTGTCCTGTTTCTAGACCGCGAGACTGAGGTCTAGAGAGAAAAGTCAAGCTCGTAACAAAGGCAGGGCAGGAAACCAGGGCTCAGACTTCCAAGCCTACATGGACCCCCACTCCAAGGGCCAGCCTGCTTAGTGTGACCGCTCAGTAAAGTTTCTCTTCTGTGCTTCTTTCCCATCTTCCGCAGGATGGTTACCTCTCTCACCGGTCGAAGGAGAAAGTGCGGACAGACAGCAACAACGAGAACTCTGTCCCTAAAGATTTTGAGAATGTGGACAACAGCAACTTCGCCCCCAGGACTCAAAATCAAAAGCACCAGGCTGAGCTGGCGAAGAAGCCGCCGAGCAGGCAGAAGGAGCTTTTGAAAAGGAAGCTGGAGCAGGAGGAGAAGGGGAAGGGACACGCACTCCCGGGCAAAGGCCCCAACGAGGCGCTGCCTCCCGGCGAGAGAGCCACAGGCAACAGGAGCCGCGGGCAGGACGCCCCCAGACAGCCCCACACCAGGAGGAGCGGGGGCGGTGCCCCTGACAGGAAGTACGACCAGGCCCCCAAGTGTGACATTTCCGGCAAGGAGGCCATCTCCGCCCTGTCCCGCACCAAGTCCAAGCGCTGCCGCCAGGAGATCGGAGAGACCTACTGCCGCCACAAGCTCGGGCTGCTGATGCCCAGGAGGGTGACCCGCCTCTGCCCCCTGGAAGGTAAGGTCCTGCCGCCGGGGGTCTCCTCTCCAGCTCTCTCGCCTGCCCCCTTTCCCGCGCTGCTCACATTTTCGGGCCTTCTGAGAATGACTGCCCTGTTTTTTCCAAACCCCAAATCGAGACACCAGATCTTTGGCTTGGATAACTCCCTGAATTCTGACGTCTTGTATAGGAAGAGTCGTGCAAACGCGCCGTACCTTCCGTTATGACGTTAGCTGATTGCATTTATGGCCGCGGATGAGAGACAGTGAAATCCGGGCCAATGCGGAAGTTGTAGGAGGCAAGGTGATTGTATCGGTATAATTTGTTTTCTCTCTCAGTAGAATATAGGGATTAAAATTGACATGAATGTTACCATAATCGAATTTGATCTGAAAGGTTTCTAATTGGCCGCATTGACTCCTGAGCCTCTGAAAACCAACCTTGCCATTCCATTTTCCTCCATCCAAAATCTCTTCCTTCCTTTCTTATTTTCTTCCTCTTTTCCTTATTTCCTTCCTCCCTCGTTCCACGTCTCTTTCCCTCTCTCCCTCCATCCTGCCCATGCTGGGCACCTCTGTGCGCTGATGAGCAGTGAGAAATCACACCTCCTGCTGTGGCCAAGTGAAAGAGAGGTGAGGTCACACTGTAATGGAGGCATTCGTGAGCACAGCGGAGGGGCCCTCTGAGGCTGGGGGCTGGGGGACGGTTTGCCCAGGGGAGGCCCTCCTCGTGGGTCTCTGCACCTGGCACCATGTCACGGACGTACTGCCCACGCTGGGCGTCTCATCTGCTCCAGTGCCTGTGGCGGGAATGATAGCAGCTCGCTGTGTGCCAGGCGCTGCACGGGGCACCTTGCATTCAGTTAGCTCATCTCACCCACCTCCCCATCCCGGTGGCACTGTCGTCCTGAGCCTAGTTGTTTTCAGATGAGAGATGTAAAATAACTTCCCCAAGGCCACACGGTGTATGAATGGCCTTACAAGCTCACGGGTTGAGACATCCTGAGATAGAGATATTGCCATACTGGGTTAAATCTTACTTTCTCAAGATCCCTCCTTTAAAAAAAAGTTATGGCAGAAAATGTCCCACCCAGCTCCGAAGGGAAAACCCTCCTATACCCACCATCCAGCTACCCTGCCCCCTCCCCACACACATGCCTGCTGGGAGCCAGCCTCTAGGAATCCTTTTAAACTATTTTTCCTTGGAGAAGAGCCACATCTCAAATGGTTTGTGAATTCATGTGCCCAATGGTTTTCTCCATGGGGAGGGCAGACAGCATCCAAAAGACACATTTTAGGAAGAAGAGATGATTGGTGCCACTGGGAATAGAGAGGGAGCTATTTGAGATGAAGAGCTAAGTGTTTAAGTTCACGTTCAGCCACTGGCTAACAGAGAACGCCCCTTCTCTTCTTGGGTCCTGGCTCCCCTGTCTGGTCAGGGAGCAGCCTACCTTCAGTGCTCAACAGGTCTTTAGTTCTGTTTTCCCCTGAGGCCTGCTGCAGAACACTGTCTGGTTGCTTCTGAATTCAAGTACCAACAAATGCTTTAGTTCAGTCCCAAGTGAAGAGAAAAGGTCCCCAGATTATCACCAAGGCCAACCACGGGATGCCCCAGAGTTCCTGAGGACTAGGGGTCAGGCGGAGGACCCGAAGAGAGACCCGGATGGGGAGAGGGTCAACCAGTGGCATAGGACGGGCCCTCTGAGGCTCCGGGTCCTCCACGGAGTCCAGACAGAGAGCCAGAGAATCAAGAAAGCCAATGGCAGAACTGAAGCAGTGGCAGGGTGAGAGGTAGGGGATTTCAGTTCCTCTGACTGGCGGATTTAGAAGCCAGGCTCATGACCTCCTTACACCGAGCAGGTCCTCTGTTCCCCTGTCTCATGCAGAAAGGAGGTGTGTGGTGAGATTGACTCCCAGGCGAAGAGTAAGAAATCCCCTA
The DNA here is from genome assembly GCA_032199065.1 of Smutsia gigantea. Lineage (NCBI taxonomy): Eukaryota > Metazoa > Chordata > Mammalia > Pholidota > Manidae > Smutsia > Smutsia gigantea. The sequence goes on from JAVSCE010011299.1 coordinate 237,596, forward strand.
GACAAATCTTAATTCTGTTTGTTCACTGGCAGCTAAGAGGGAAGGAGACTTATCCAGAGTCACCCAGTTAACTAGAAGCTGAGCTTGAGTTAAAATCCAGGCCTCCTCATTTCAAATACATGCCTCTGCGACCACTGGTTACAGAATGGAGGATTCAGATCGGTTCTGGACGGCCGGTGCAGAAGTGCGTAGACACACAGCTGGGAGCACGCATACAAACCCTTCATGTGGCCCCCTCTGTGCAGGGCACGGTGCTGTGGGGGCAACTTCAACTTTTTACTCAAGCTCCTCTATGGTTTTGGGGGGGATTTTAGTTGCAAATGTGTATCTATACTTGACTGTCTTTCGAATAGACAGGTTTGAAAAGGAAAGGTTCATTTCTCCTTTGCATTTTTAACTCTTGTCTAAGCTTCCAAGTGGTTCCCATTCATATTCTTGATGGGACTTGGCAGACAGGTGTAGGAATAAATGAGTGGAGGGAGACAGTTCCAAAATCTTCTGTTAACCAGTGCCAGGCCTGGCAGAGAAGTGCTGGAAGCCTGCATTAAATGCCCTTCCTTGAAAATGATATTGGGCACTCACTGTAGACTGGGGTCAGCATGCTTCTTCCATACAGGGCCAGAGAGTAAGTACCTGAGGCTCTGCGGGCCATACAGGCTCTGTCACAAGAAAGGCCTGGGTGGGGCAGGGGCAACTCTATGCTGCCATTATAGCACAAAAGCACCCCAGATATCCATGCGCAAAGGCACTTGTTTATGTTCTAACAAAACTCAATTTACAAAAGGCAGTGGGTGGCATTTGGCCCTTGGGCCGTATTTGCTTACCCCTGCTAGATACCAGTCGTAAGTGGTAGTGAATACAACACTGTTTGTGCCTTACATCACGCTGGATCCCTACGTCAGCCCTAGGAGATAGGTCTGATATCAACCCATTTTATCGATGGGGAAATTGAGGCTCAAAGAGGTACTTAGTCAGAGGAGCACGGCTTTTGGTGGCAGAACTGGTCCTGGAACTCAGGTCACCGAGCCTGTGTCCTTTCCTGTAGCCTTTCTGGAGGCAAGAAGTTTCACTTTAGCTCTAACTGTCAGGCCTTGGGGATGTCCTGCAACCCATAGGCTGTATTTCTCTGTCCTCAGTATGGTTGCAAGGAGGAGGGAGGGCATTCATGGGGGAAGAGGAGGGCTGATGTTGCCAGTGGAGGCCAGGGTTGCTCTCGCTCCCCTGGTCATGCTGAGACATCTCCAGGGTGGCTGTGCGGTGTGAGTTTGCTGGAGGGTTTCCCTGTGGCCTTTGCTACGCTGCCAAGGTGGCATGCCCTCCTGGGACCTCTGAGCTAGTTAATAAGATTGGCATTTAAGAGCCATTGCACACCCAGCCCAGCAATGCTCTAATTTGCTGCACTACAGCCTCCCCTTTTGCAATAAATTTACTGTGAATAGACTAATTGCAAAATAACCCTAATTGGGTAGTTATCAATGAACAACTTCCCGTGGAACAAAACGGCTTACAATTAATAGCATTTAAACCATAAACTATTCTTCTGCAGAAAGCTAAGATGTAATTACACCCCATACGGAGATTGTGTTCCCTTTCTGGAAAACCGTGACACCCGGATTTCCCTCTACTTAGGAGGAATTTGAGCTCCAGCTCCATAGTCCTTTTATTTCCCATTAAATGAAGACACAGAGGCAGGAGGGGATGGAAATGTTATGTGTGTGTAAATATACATATACACATATGCATACACACATTGACATATGCACTGTGTGTCATTGCCAAACTCAGCATCACCCAGCCTTTATCCAGGGTGATGCCAGAAGCTGGATATAATTAAGGAAATGACTCCTCATGGTGTGAAGTTTGAGAAATTCAGAGGAAAGGAAATATATTTTAAATGTTGACTTTCATAGAGGGCTCCTGTGCCTTACAGCCCGCACCCCTCCTGTCCCTCACGCGAGTCCCCCTCAGGGAGAAGGAAGAGTCTAGAAGCCCAGGAGCCCGTTTGCTGTCTGTGGAGACATTCCTTGCCATTGTGACTTGTCTACTTCACTCCCCACCTCCTGGAAAAAGCAGCTGAGTGGTGACACGTTTCTGCAAGGAAAGGCGAGATCAGTTGTTCCTGTAGGAGTGAGATGCAGCGAGGTGGGGGCTGCACCTCATCAGCCCCCGGGACTAGCCGCAGAGGGGCTCATTTCTGTTCCCGCATGGCCCCCCGCTCACTGCAGCAGCAGAACGGCCACCTCCCACCCTCCCCATCCCCCGCCCCAGCTCCCCACCTCACCCCACAATTGCCCAGGCTTCCTGGCCCTTTCTTGGGCTCCAGAATCATGAAAGGGCCTCCAGACGCTCCACCTGGACCTCCCAGGGTTTCATGGAAATGAGACCATGTCGACTGATGGCCAAGGGTGGCCTGAGCTAGAAAAAGAGGTTTTCCATCTAAAGATCTGCAGCCTCTGGGTTTTGATTCCTAGTCTGTCTGCCTTTACTAGTTGTGTGACCCTAACCTCCCAGTGCCTCAGCTTCCTCGTCTGTGAAATGGACACAGATACTCATCCCCTATCCTCCTAGGACTGCTGGCTGCAGTGGGGCCATGCTTAGAAATGCTTGGTGCCAAGAGGTAGAGTAAGTTGGATGCATTTGGCTGTTGGCTGTAGTGATGGCAGTTGGTTGCAGTATAAATAAAGGGCATTGAGCAGGGGAGTGAGTGGGGGGCCTGCCTGGATGGGACTTCCCACTGCCCAGCCATGGGTCTTGCTCCGCTCTCATGGGAGCACCAGTCAGGAAAAAGGAAGAATCTGGAAGCCCTGGAGTCATTTGCTATCTGTGGAGCTGTGGAGAAGTCCCTTCTGGCTCACATGCTTTGGGCATTTTCTCGTGCTCTTCCCCTGTTGCCCTCACCCCCAACTCCACCCCACCCTGTCTGGCTATCACCTCTTCCCACTGCAGATCTCAGTTTAAATGCCACTTCCTCAGGGAAGCCTTCACAGACCATACCTCCCCCTGGAAGCCCTGGCCAGAGGGAACGCACCAACCCCGGTGAGGGGCAGAGGTAGCTTTCCCAATAAATGTCTTTCCCAGTAAAGACTGTTCAACCCGTAAGAGGCATTCCGCCAGGAGCAAAGGAAGGCAGCTTTTCTGTCTCACTGCATTTGGAACAACTAAACATCAGGAAGTCCCCTCGACTGGCCCTCATGAGCCACAGCCTCCCTCCATCTTGAGTTAAAATGTCCCAAGAAAGGCCCCGCTGGTTACCCTGGCCCCTCCCATGCTGCTTCACCCTTTGCTGCTCCAGGCAAAGCCAGAGGAGTGATGCTTCAGACAGCCTGTGCGTCTGCAGCCTGGACGTGCAGGTGAACACATGAGAGACTCCACATACAGGAGTCGGCTGGGAAGTGGGATGTGCTGTCACCTTAGCAGGACCTCGCACCAGAACCCCTGAGTGAGGCGGTGGTTCTCCAGTGAGTGATGGGCAAAGGCTGTTTCTTTCGAGTCAGCTGACTGGCTGAAGGGTTGCAAGAATTTGCACATGACTGGAGAAGCCACTCAAGTGTTAGGGCTGAGGATGCACAGGAAGGGGGTTTTGAAAAGAAAGGCAACTGTCTGTGGATGTGACATCCCATCTTTACCCATCAGCCTTTGCAGGAAGCCAGAGGCTCTGGACAAATGGGCTTCTGGACGGAGGTATCTGGCCTCCCGCTGCAGAGAGAGACTGGCAGATGGCCCTGCCAGCGCAGAAGGGCTGTCTCCTATACATCTCCACACCCTGGGGGTAGCAGAGCGATTACACAGCATGAGTAGCGGGCTTCCAGAAAACATATCTGGCAGCCTGGCATGTAGAGAAAATGGAGACGTGAACGTTAGCTCGGCCAGCCTGATGCCCCGGGGCACATACCTCAGCTTCCCCATCTGTCAGCCGGAGACACTGCTTTCTCCCTGGTCTTATGCTGTATCACTTATGATGAGAAAATGAGCGAACAGCTGTGAAAAGCTAAAAGGTGCCACATTAATGGGGGTGGTGTAATGAAGCCAAACTGGTCCTCACACAGCTTGGCTAAGTGGGTGGGGCTGACTTGCTTTCCAAAAGGCTGGGTCTGCGGAGGACACTGTCAGACCCTGTTTATCTCCTACTGAGGAAAGCACAAAGCCCAGTACAGAGATTTTCTGTAACTGTTCATTGGGCTTGGAAAAAACTGGTCCCAGAGGTGTTTCTTGGTCTTCTTAGGGAGGGCAGGAGTCTGACCATAGTGAGTCCAGCAAAAATCAGTGGACCCCATACATTGGTCCTCATTTGGTGCCAGGTGATGTCCAAGGCCAGCACTCCACAAACGTTCTCTAGAAAGGGCCGGATAGTAAGCAGGAGACTTTGCAGGCCGTGAGGTCTCAGTCACACTACTCACCTCTGCATGAAAGCAGCCACCATACAATGCATAAATAAATGACCAGCACAGCTGTGTTCCCATAAAACTCTGCGATCACCAAAATGCAAATTTCACACAATTTCCATGTGTCATGAAATGTTACTTTTATTTTTTTACCATTAAAAAATATAAAAACCATGCTTAGCTCACAGGCCACACCAAACAGGTAGCTGTGGACTGCAGTTTGCTGACAGAGCAGTAAACAGAAAGGAGAGGGTGACTTGTCCCCACTGGACCCCTGCTCTGCGCAGTTCGGGGCACCCTGTCCCTTTGATGTAAGATGGATGGTGAGCCTGGGAGGCATGCAGTGTGATGGCTCCACCTTCACGGAGCTTCTGCCCTAATAGGAGAGACCAGAGACGGTGAGGGAACCAAAGGACCCTACAATCCACTGTCTGGTGCAAAAAGAGCTGACGACAAACACAACAGGGTGAGAAGACAGGAGTGGGGCCACTTTAGGCAGGTGGCCACAAAAGGTCTCTCTGAGAAGCAAATGAACGCGATGTCAGCAGGAAGAGGGAGCAGTCCCAGCAGATGGCCTGGCATGTTCCAGGAGCAGCTGGGTCAGCGTGGCGGAAGGGACGAGAGCAGTGAGGAGGGCTGGAGAAGGGGTCAGATCCGAGGGGTACAGGCAGGCCGTGCCTGGGAGAGCCGATCTCATTTTCAGTGAGATTGGAGCCACTGGAGGAACTGAATAGAGTTTTAATGCCATCTGATTTTGCTCTTTTTTTTTTTTAATGCTACTTTTTCAATTTCTTATTTTGGTAAGAGCACCTAACATGAGATCTACCCCCTTAACAAATTAAGTATATAATACCGTTTTACTGTTTACAGGCACAGTGTTGTACAGCTCACGTCCAGAGCTTACTCATTTATTCAGCTGAAACCTTACACCTATTGAACCCCATTTCCCCGTCCCTCCCGCCCCTGACAACCACCATTCTACTCTCTGCTTCTATGTGTTTGACTATCGTATATTCTTATATTTTTTCTGTAAGCAGAATCATTCACTATTTGCCTTCTGTGGCTGGCCTGTTTTACTCAGCATCATGTCCTCCAAGTCCATCCATGTCACGTATGGCAGGATTTCCTTCTTCATTAGGGCTGAATAATATTCCATGGTAAGACATACCACAGTTTTTAATCCCTCCATTCTTCAAGGAACAGTTTTCCAAATCTTGGCTGTGGTGAAGAGTGCCAGAATGAACATGGGAGTGCTAATGTCTCTTTGAGATCCTGATTCCAATTCTTTGGGATATACCCCTAGTGAGATAATCACCTCACACACGTTAGGTGGCTGTTACTGAAAAAACAAAAGACAACAAGTGTTGGTGAGGTTGCAGAGAAATTGGAATCCTTGCGCACTGTAGGTGGGAATGCAAAATGGTGCTGGCGCGATGGGGAAAAAAATAGGGAGGTCTCTCCAAAATTAAAACTAAAACTGCCATATGATTCAGCAGTCCCACTTCTTTCTGATTTAGCTTTATGGAAGGAGGAGGAACAGGGACATCGTGGGGAGGTGCCTGCAGTGGTCCTGGTGGGAGGATAAGGCAACAGGAACCAGCTGTTGCGATCGGCCAGCGGACTGGATGGGATGACCATCAGTTCTGAGCTCATGGGTTTCTTTTGAACATAAAGACTGCACAAGCCTGACCCTTCAACAAACATTTATTGAGTTCCTACTATGTGCTGGGCAACTGGGCAACAGTCCCTCAGCACTCCACCTGCCCTCCCCTCCATTGAGAGGTGAGTCCTAGCAGGCCAATTCTGCTACACTTTTTCCTTCAAAATTACTAAGGTGTTCCTCCCCCCACCACCCCCAGTCTTGGAATCATAAAGAAAGCCAGCTGCCACCCACAAAGCCTTTTAGAAAGCTAAATATGTAGTTACGGGAAATATAAACGGCCCCTTCCCCTCCCTCCCACCTCCTTCTCTACCCACTTTTCTTCCCCCAGGAATGTTCTGCGAGCTACTGCTCTGCCATTCACTTTAAAACTTGTCATTAGGGTGTGTTTGCTCCCTAACTGCCAATCCAGAAAGCAGAGCTGAAGGGTTCAGGCATGGAAAAGGAATGAAAACAGCAGCCCCTGAATGAGCAGGGTTCACGCCCTTCCTGCTGTCATTGGGCACACCCTCCGGGGGACTTCATGCGTAAATAAGCACGTCCCAAGCCGAGTACCTTTGAGACAAGAGGATCGTGGTTAGATGACTCTGTTTGTTCTTTCTCATATGCTCACAATAACGTGTATAGACTAGGAGATCAGGAGCATGTTTATCCCCCACGTTTGTGGACCACTGCTTAGAGCAGCTCGGCAGAGAGCCTAAGTCATCAGCTTCCCTTTTGTTTGAGGCTAGAAGGAGGCTGGGAAAAGGGGTGATTCTCTGGAGTTTCTGGGCAGTAGGGCAGAGCCTGGTTGTTGGCCCAGCCCTGGAGTTGTGGATGCGTGGGCTCACTCCTCGAGACCTCCTCCCCTTCCCCAGCCCCCTTTCTCCCTCACACAGCACTTAGAGACACAGGAGGGCCAACTTTCATCACCAGGAAAATCACAGGCACTTTGGGATTACTAATAATTCAGGTTCCGTGTTGGCAAGTTCCCTTTTTAATAGGTCGCGGCAGAATCACGGATTCCCCTAGCACCTGGCACCATGCTAGACACTCAATAAGTATCTGTCACTCACAGAGCAAATGAACGCCTAATGTTACATCCTCTCACTTTTTTGCATCTCAGTGAGAATTTAGGAGATCCCCGGGGATGTCTTTGGAAACCCATCTGAAACATGAACACCATTCTTCCCCTTAGCATACTGAAATATATTTTATTTGTTTTATTCATTCAACAAATGCATGTCGAGCAGCTACCCCATGCCACTCATGGTGCTAAGTACTGGGATAGGAGGAACAAGAGAGATGACATCTAACATCATGGAGCTCACAATCCTAGAGACAAACAGGAAGACCCAGTATATTGGCAAACTGCCGTATGCACAGAGAAGGGAAGAAATCAAGGAAGTCAGAGGGGCCATCTTTGAAGGCCCTAAAGAGAGTGGTGGATAAAAGTTACTTGGAGATGGATTTAGTCTCATTGTAGAACATGCTAAAAATTTGAGCCACACCGAATGGAACTGTTCCTAGTCTTTGGACATAGCAAGTTCGTTCATTCATTTGTTGTTCATGCATTCACTCATTCATTCATTCAATAGTTACTCATCAAACATCCACTGTCTGTGCCAGGCACTAAGTTTGGGGGATTCAGTTTGGAGGAAAACAGACAGAATCCCTGTCTTCATGGAGCTTGCAGCCTGTTAAATAGGGGAGGAGGGAAGACACATGAGTCAAATAATTGCATAAATAAATGCAGAATTGCAATAGCGACCATCACTGCTGCAGAGGCATGTGGTAGCATTTTAGCTGGGCTGAGAGATGAAGGGTGGGAGGAGTTAACTAGGGGAAAGGCAGGAGAGGGAATGTTTCAGGTCAAAGGTGTATCATGTGCAAAGGCCCTGAGGCAGGAGATGGTATTGGGAGGTTGAAGAACTCATAAGAACACCAGAGGGTTTTGCATATGAGCAGGAGGGCCAGTCAGTCATCTTACCAGCCAGGTTTTAATTCCCAGAATCACTGGGTTTAGATGATCTGTGTCTTTGCCTTGAACAAGGGGAATGGAGCAGAGGCATCTCTCAGGACCAAACTGAAGTCACCAGAAAACCAAGGCAAGATGAGTCCAAAAGAAAGGCAAAGCTCTGGGACTGAAGCTGGGCCCCACATCCTCTCTCCAGACAACCATGCACCTTCCTCCTTTGGGCCTTCACCTCTCCGAGTTCTTAGCCCTGGACTCAGGCTGCACACTCTTGGGGGACCTTACCTCCCGTGGCACTGTTTTCTCGTGACATCAAGCCACAGAGGGAAATCCTCAGTGCCCCCAGCAGTGATACGGACTTGTGCAGTCTCTGTACCCTGGGTTGTTTCACTGTCTCTGAGCTCATGCAGGGTTTGGGGAGGCTCTGAAACAGACACGGCTTGAAGGACCAACGCAGCCTCTCTACCTTTGAGTCAGCTGCCATGCCCTCTGGCAAGACGCTTGTTTCCTCTAAGCCTCACTTCTTACCTGCAGAATGGGTTGATAGGTGTCTCTCCTGCCTCCTCAGGTTGCTGAAGGAAGTACAGTGTTTGAGAATACTTTAATTGTTCCCTCTATTCAACCAGCAAATATTGACCAAGCACCTGTTACAAATCGGCAGGGCATTATTTTGGTTCTGGAAGCCTCCGGGGTGGGCACAGTGGACCCGTTTCCAGAGCAGGATGGCTTATGGTGCTTCTCTCAGCTCTGTGCCTTTTGCCCCGAAACTGCCCCAGGATGAGGCAAACAGTGGCGATTCAGAGAGGACAGCGTTCTTGCCTTGTGAACTCTTCCTTCCTTTGGGTTTCACTGCTTCTGTGCCAGCCACCCAGGGCCCAAAAAACAGAGACCTCATGCAGAAAGAGAGCCCAGGCATGGCCCTGATAGCAGCCTGTAGATAAGTTCTATCCAAGCTGGTTTCTCCTTTTTACACAAGCCTACAAACCCAGCTTGCTTTTTCCCTCTCTCTCAAAGTGTTCAGCAGCTAAGGGTCAGGCATTCTTTTCAATATTACTTCCTTCTGGAAGTCTTCTGTGCTACCCTCCCCACACTCCACCTCCCCACATCTCCAAGAGATGCCCATGCTGTGTACGCCCCAATCACCTTACCTGCTCACCACTGGAGCACATGTCACATTATACTGGAGTTGCCAGAGCCATCTATGGTGCCCATTCAGCCACAAAGCCAAGTCTTATCTGCGTGTGTTTACCAACAAATCTCCAGCCCCTGCACAGACCTGGGGACCACAGTGGCTCACGTGTGTTAGGCATTTCCTGAATGCCAGGCACAGAGCTAAGCACTTTCTATGCATGATCTCATCTCATCAAGCCTTGCCACAGCCCTGGAGAAAAGTGTATTCCCTAACCCCATCTTACAGACGGAGAACTGAGGCTTTAGAGGACAAACAGCTTGTAAAGGTCGCACTTGAAGGGGCAGACCTTGGACTCAAACTCAGTTATACCTGACTTCAAAACCCATGTTTTAGCTTCTCTGCTGTGTGGCGCCTTCAGTAAATGTGCCAGCAGAATGTGTTGAATGACTAGTCCAGTTTCTCCAAAAATAAGGGGAAATGCAGAGGAAATGTTAACACCTTTCTATAGCTGTTCATCACCCTCCTTCCCTGCAAATAAAAAGAACAGCGTGCCAAGATCTCTGTACAAGAACCTGTTCTTAAATAATAATGCTTAACCTTTACCTAGGAATTGCTAAATGCCAGGGACTAGCCTAAGCGTTTTCGCCGTATTAAATCTCTATTCTTGTAACAACTCTGCAGTCCAGGAAATTGATGCTCAGGGAGAGAGAGAAAACCTGCCTAAAATCACACATTTTCCTCAGTGGCAGAGCCAGGCCCTGAGCTCAGAGACTTTGGGGCCAGAGGTAAAGTGCCTAACCACTGTGCTTCTCTGCTGGTAGCGGCAGCTGCCTGTTGACTGAAAGGAGCCTTTGCAGTTAAAGTTGCCCCTGAGTGATATCTGTCTGCTGCAAAGAGATCCCGGCCATTCACCTGGTTCTGGGGTGGGGCTGAACCCATCCAAGACCCTCAGGACTCGCCTGTGAAGCCGTCTTGGGTGAAAAGTGGCCAGCAGTCGTGGCCTCGCAGTCCTCGGCTAGTTTCTACTTGCCGTGGTATATTTGTGTTAGTGTAAAAATGACAAAGCAATAATTTTTCATTGTATCCTTCAGTCACCCATGAGAGATTGGATTTAGGTCACAATTTATTACCCCGTGGAATTGAATCCAATTTTTAACACCATGTCAGCCATTCTGGTATTAGAGCCTCTTAATGGCTGTGAAATTTATACAATGATAAAGTAATTTAAAACATATGTAGGAAGAACATCAGGCAAATTGATGTGTATAGAACCCTGTGGTAAAAACTGAATAGGAGATAAACATGGAAAATGGTGATTGATTAGGGGACGGTTGAAATAGCGCTCGCTTTGATAAAATCTTAATGGCGAAATTAGTAAACTAATTTATTCTTTGGAACTTTGAGGAGGGTTTATATTGCCCTAAATCAGAATCAAGGATGAGCCACAAAGCACAAATGAATAGCCCACCTCAGAGCCTGGCACCGTTAGGGCAGGAAACCTGAGTAACCGGGAGGCTGCCAGGAGCCCGTCCCTAGTGGTGTTTCCAGGGACCAGCATGAAAGATGGTCAGAAGACAGGGCAACAGGAGGGAAAGCAGAATCTTTTTTTTAATTTTTAAAATCTGCTCAATTATTCAGGTAGGACAATATATCCTCATTATTGCAAAAAAACAGAAAACACTGCAGATAAAAGGAATATCTAACTTGACTAGTCCCCTCCAAGTGTTAACCACTGCAAACACATTTTTGTTTTCCTTTAGATCTTTAAATCCAGGATATGCAAAAACAAAGTGTCCTTTGTGATGGAGGGGTTATAAATTATGTGAAACTGATGTATAGTTCTGGAACTTGCTTTTTTCATTTGGACGTGTACATAGGTCTGAGACCTGTAGCCTTGTCCAGAGATAGAGACCTATATATAGTTCTCTTTTTTTCCCCCAATATAATGTTGATGAACTTACTCTCTTGTTATTGCCTGTCATTGTAATGGCTATGACTCTGGATCATGGCTACCCCGTAGCTTAGCCATTCCCCTCTCGAAGGACTTTTAGGTTGTTGCTATATTGAATGACTACTTTCTCAGGTCTTCCAAAGACAACGTATAACTAGTACCATTTCAGATGCATTGGAGAAAAGCTAATTTGCTGCTTAGGATGGACGCCCCAGGACATTAGGGCTTAATTCAAGGGAATCCCGAGTTGAGCCTGGCTGCCAGGAGCATCCTGAGAAATGGAATTGGCGGGCCAGAGGGCTTTTAATTTAAAAGTCTGTTTTAAATTTTAATAGACACAGTCAGTCTATGCTGCCAAAATGCTGTACCAGTTATGACAGCATGTCCTCTCCTGTATTAGTCATGAAAGGATGTGGGAAGCTTCCAGAACATACTCATCCTCCTAAAGGGATCTGCTTTTTTCCCAGGAGTCCTCGTCAAGTTTCAAATTAGTAACAGGTCTAATTCCCAAGCTTTTGAGATCCCTGCAAGTCCAAGCATAGGGGTGCACGCACTTGAACTCCTAAAACACAGGCTCCTGGGCCCATCCCCAAAGACACTGATCCAGGTCTAGGACAGGGTCCAAGAAATTAACATTTCTAACAGATGCTGCTGCTCCAGAATCACACTTCGGGAAACGCTGCCTTGGGAGAACGTCCCATCCCTTCCAATCCTGCGCTTTCTCCAGGTCATCGGTTCTGGCTGGGGGCGCTTGTGCCCCGCCCCACCCCGGGTGCTTGGCCTTGCTGGCAGGCACTTTGGGCTGCACAGAGGGGGGTCGGGGTTGCTATTGGCATCCAGTGGGTAGAGACCGGGGATGCCGCTGAACACCCTAGAATGCACAGGACAGGATGGCTGTGATAATTTCCCAGTCCAAACTGTGAGCAGTGCCTCAGTTGAGAAACCCTGCTCTGGTCTGAGCCAGGGTGGAGTGTCTGAGATGGGGTCATCTGCTTTCCTCTGTGGGCCTTTGCCTCTTCCCTGTGGCTAGTTCACATACAGCCTGGATGTGTCTCAGCCCCGGCTGACCCCTTTTCCCCTGTAGGCCCCTCTCCCCAGCCTGAAGCGCCAATAACAATTAGATTATCCCCTGCTGCTGCGTGCATGGAATTGTGCTGAACAGTGGGGCCTTTCATCGGCTTGGGTTTGAATTCTGGCTGCACCATTCACTAGCTGGGTGACCTTGAGCAAGTGACTTCACCCCTCTATGCCTTGTTTTTAATCTCTAAAATGGGGGTGATGATTGATATCCCAGTTTGCCCAGGACAGTCCCAATGGGTGACTTCTGTCCCAGGATAATTATGAATGGTGCCCCTTTTCTCTCTCAGGAGTTTCCCAGTGTGGGCAATAAATGACACGGTCACCCTCATGGTAGGTTCTGACCTTGTAGGGTTATCGTGAGGACTGAATGAGATGGTCTATGTGGAGTGTTAGCACAGAGACTGGCTCTGGGATGTGCTCAGGGGAAACTAGCTCTTCGATTCTGGGTAAATACCAAAAAGAATTGAAAGCAGGTATCTGCGAGGTATTTGCATACCCATGTTCACAGCAGCATTATTCACAAGAGCCACCGGTAGAAGCAACCCAGCTGTCCACTGACAGCTGAATGGAAAAGCAAATGTGATTTATCCATACAGTGGAATACTCTTCAGCCTTAGAAAGGAAGGAAATTCTGAAACACACTTCCACATGCATGAACCTGGAGGACATTATGCTAAGTGAAATAGGCCACTGTGGGATTCCACTTATATGAGGTCTCTGGAGTGGTCAGATTCATAGACAGAAAATACAGTGCTGGTTGCAGGGGCTGGGGGGAGAGAGAATGGGGAGTTGTTTAACAGGGAGAGTTTCAGTTTTGCAAGATGAAAGGAATTCTAGAGATTGGGTCACACAGCAGCGCGAATGCATTTATCACCACTGAATGGTGCACTTAAAAGTGGTTAAAATGGTATGTGTATTTTACCACATTTTTTTTTTAACTGAGCTGATCTACAAACATGCCTTGCCTCATGTAACTCTAACCCACTAAGGTAGGCTTCATTTTATCCCTCTTTATAGACGAGGGTCCTAAGAATAAGTGAAGCTGGGTGGCTTGTTCAATGTCTGTGTCTGCACACAGCCAGAGTACAGATGGAGGGAAGATGAGACCAGCTGCGTGGGTAGAGTCCCAATGAGAAGGGTCTTGAGGCCCGGATAAAGCATTTCACCTCTGTCCTGGGGCAGTAGGGAGCCTTGGTGGGTTTTGAGCAGGAACCATGTATGATCTGATGTGTGCTTTGTAACAGGGGTTACTACACTTTCCATAAAACACCAGATAGTAAATACATGAGGCTTTGCAGTGCCTAGGAAGGTCCCCAACTATTCAACTCACTATACAGACAATACATAGATGAATGTGAATGTTGTGCTCTGATAAAATGTTATTTACAGAACAGATAGGCTGGATTTGGCTCAAGAGGCTCAGTTTGCAGACCCCTGCTTCAGGATGGGCTGTCTGGCTGCTATGCCCTTCCAGCTGTAGCAGGTCGGGAAGGGAACTGCAAAACACTTACCTGCCTCTTCTCCCACTGCACCCCCATGTCATAACCTGAAAGTTGGGAAGCGCCTCCCAAGGAAGCAGCAAGCCCCTGCCATGGCCCAGTAGGTTCCGACTTAGATGCAGCCTCTGCCCCCCCTGCTCATACTGAAAACTCCCAGGAGGGAGCCCGGACAGGGTGACCTGGAGGCCTAGGAAGCCCCAGCAGCCAGACCAGGCGTGAAGGAGCTGCTCCTGGTGCTGACTTGACAGTGTCGTTTGTTTCAAGGCTTTATTAGCATTGCAGCCAGGAACCCAGAGAATTTAGAGGTGCTGGTTGCCATTGCTTTCTCAGCCTAGACCTCAAAAGACAATTAACCTGGTTATCCAGGCCTTCCTCCCTCCCCTTGTTTATTGCTGTGAACACAGAAAATGCACTATTAAGGTGCACAGAACGCTATCAAGGAATTTAACTGTAATTTAAAAGGCTCTATGGGGAGGACCCCAGTGGCTGATTAATAATGCATTTGTAGAGCAATAAAGACTCCAGCAGATCAGTGGAGCTCAGCCTCCAGACTTTATTTATGCAGCTGAAATCCTATGAGGTTTCCCTTTGGGGGTTGTCTACATTGGGGTTTTCTGACTCTCTCTATATTGGGCAGGATCTTTGTGATATTGAGAATTGCAGTAATGGTACTGCATTGATGGTGGTCAAGGGCACGGGGTTTTATCCTTGGGGTTCTGGAGTTGAATTCTGGTTCTACAACATGCTGGCTGTAAAATGGGGTTTATAGTAATATCTACCTCGTAGGACCTGTTAAATGAGACGACACATGTAGCGCACATAACAAAATACTTGGCATGTACAGTGTAGGTGCTCATTCAGTATTAGCTCCCTTATTACTGTTGTCATCATGCGGATTAGCAGTCCCTGCTGGGGAACTCAGGTGGCTGAGGCTGGCTCTCCTTGATGAAGAGATTAGGAAAGTCAGTTCTCATTTTCACATCTCATCCAGCTTTGAGAATATCACTCATGGGTCCATTTCTCTCTGTTTCCTCCACAACCTCCCTACCCAGATTGCCAACATCTCTTGTATGGATTATGGCAATATGGTCCTAACTCATGTCTCACATCTACTCTGTCACACCATGGCCCCTCTGCCCAGTGACTCTCTACTCTGCATCAAGAGTGTTCTTCATAAGATGTACTTTGAACTATATTGTTCATCAGCTGAAACCTGCCAAAGACTACCCTTTGCACCCAGGGTGCGTCTACCCCGAGGCTGGCCTTTGGGGCCCCATGTGATCCACCCCGCCTCTCTCTCCAGCCTCATCTGTGGTCATTCTTACCCCTCTTCCTGCCACGGCTCATCATGCCAGGGCCCCCCAGCCTCCTGCATCCTCTAGAGAAAGCAGGCTTCCACCGAAGGCTTTCCCACACACTGGTCTCCCTGTCCAGACCCCTGTTCCCATGTCTCTCCTGGCAAGGTCATGTCATTCCTTGGATCGGAGCTTCAGTTCAGTTAAACTTTCTCAAGAGAACCTTTTCTTTCATAGCATTTATTCCAGTTTGTAACTTTGTGTGGTTGGTTGTTTAGCATCTCTTCCTAATTAGGACTAAAATATCCAGGAATATAGGTTCTATATTTTTTCCACTGCTTACCCCACCTAGTATAAAGTAGATGCCCAAGATAGATGGATAGGTAGATGAGTAGATGGTTAGATGGATGGATGAGTAGATGGTTGGGTACATGGATGGATGGATTGATGGATGGATAGATGGATGGATAAAAAGATGGACAGATGGATGAAAAGATGAATCAATTAGATGAGTAGATAGACAGATAGATGGACGGCTCAGAGAAGTTGAAGTCTACAGAGAGTTTAGCAAACATACTTTGGGATGGTCCAAGTAAGAAATGACAATGGAATCAACTAAGAAAGAAGATGGTGGATTTGAGAACAAATCAGGAGGGAAATTTGGCAGAACTTGGCAACTGATTGACTGTAGAGATGAGGGATGGGGAGGAATCAAAGGAGATACTGGGATTGTTTGTTAGTGACTGGCAAGGATTGGTATAACGAATTGAAATGGAGAATCCACGGCATCTGGAAAATTGGGCTGACCCACAGTTTGTGGATGACTTCACCCAGTTCACTATTGTGAAGATGAGTAAGACAGTGTAAACTCCTTGGCTGTTGTGCAAAAGCTGATGGAAGTGGGAGAAACTTCCTAGTTTCTGAGCTGAGCTGGAGTCCTGTTTCTGTTGCAGCGCAGCTTTTGAGACAGGAAGAATGGCTGTGAAAGAGTCATGAAGTGGCCAAGTGCTTGGCATGACTAAGAAGAGAAGGGAGGAATGGATGCTGAAGTGTAGTGAGCATTGTGGGGCACAGTGGGCATGGAGGCAGAGGAGGGCAGGGGGCCTGGTCATGCAGGACCTTCTGTAATCCACGAAAAAGAATTTGGAATTTTTCTTTTCAACGGCATCACAAAACCCAGGCCTGATTTCTCAAAGACAAGGGGGTCACCTGATTTCTCTAAATCAGGAGTCTCCAGTCCAAACAGGCTGGAAGCCTGCTTCTGTGAAACCATGGCCACGCCCATCCATTTATGTTTTATTTGTGCTACTTTTCAACCTCAAGGGCAGAGTGGAGTAGTTGCAACAGAGACTGTATGGCTCCCAAAGCCTGAACTATTTACAGTCTGTCCCTTTACAGAAAAAGTGTGCTGACCCCTGTTCTTAAACAAAACTCCTGCTTACTCTGTCCAGTGCACAGTCCAAGAGTTTAAAAATTTGCCTTTGCCTTGGTAACTGGGAATAAATTGTAAATATAACAAGAAATGACTGTAACTTGTTTCTGTAGGGTTTTAGTTGATTTTCAGTGTTGGGGTGGATGTATGGACAGGTCAGGGGGGCAATGCGAAAACCCTTGAGCCTGTTTCCCAGGTACACGTATTCTCACTGGACAGATGCTGTGTGAAGGTGGGATGCCTGACACATAACAGATGCTCAACAAATACCTGTTGAATGGCTGATGACTCGACAGTGCCCTTCCGAGGGGTGGGAGTTAGCCTCCCACCTGGAGTGTTTTGATAATTGGCATGGGAATGAGGACAGCCTTAGCAGCCCACTGCTGCCTTTTACCAGGGATACCAGCTAACTTGTCCAGAATGGGCTAACCACACAGTGTCACCCCAGTGCCACCGGACAAGCCCCAGAACTTTGCCAGCAACTGGCACACAGCACCGAGGCTGCCGTGGTCTCACTGGGCCCAAATGAATACTGGATCCTCGTTTTAAAATGCTGGCAAGGAACCCTCATGATTGCCGTCTCCGGATTCTAATTACGCCACTGCATCTCTCAGGAAGGAAGAGACCTTTTGCCATGGGCACACTTCGCAGCTAATCTGAAACCCAACACGGCTCTGTTTAATTACATGTGCACTTCCTCAAGCCATGAGAAAGGTCCTGGAAAACTAATTCCCTGCCTGTCAGGACAAAGGCCATTGATCGTAAGCCTCAAACTCCATCTTCCACCAAGACACATGCCTATGCCCCGGAGGCATGGGGGCAGGAATGGCTGCCAGGCACTCAACTTGAGGGGTAATAAAATCCCATTTGAAAAAGTACTGAGTCATCTCTCCAATATACCTTTGAGCTTCTTTCCAGACTGAGAATAGGGGGAAAAATACTGTGTGGAGCCCTTCCAAATAATGATTACTAGTAGTAGTGGGTATTGGTCACTGAGTATCATTATCTCCACCTATGGACCTTGCAGTTTGAGAAGCACCAAGCTTTATTACCGAACAGCATCATTACACATGCCTGGATCTTTTAAATCCCTTTTGAATCCCTCAGTGAGATTCACCTGAAAGTGGTTCTTCCTCTTATTTTCTGCATTAGAGAGTAACTGAAATTCTGGTGAGTCCCAAATCCAGCCTCTTCCCAGAATTCCAGATCCTATGCTCAATTTCTAGATAGATATTACAGTTGGCACCGTTCTTCTACAAAGACGTTGGGGTCCTAGCCCCCAGGACCTGTGAATGTGACCTTACTGGGAGTAGGGTCTTTGCGGATGATGAAGACGAGGTCATTAGGACAGGCTCCCACTCTAATCAGATGGGTGTTCTTATAAAAACAGGAAATTTGGACACGAAGGCAGACACACACAAGGAGAGCCATGGTGACCAGGGTACAAGCCAAGGAGTGTGAAGGGTTGCCAGTAGACTGCCGGAAGCTCAGAGAGGCGTGGGACAGGTTCCCCCACACAGACCTCAGAAGGAATCAAGCCTGCTGACACTTTGACCTTGACTTCCAGCCGCCAGAACTGTGAGACCACACATTTCTGTTGTGTAAGCCCCCAGCTGCGGTTCTCGATTAGAGCAGCCCCAGGAAACCAGTGTCGTGGACATCACCACTCAGATGTCTCACAGGCATCTCAGAACCACACCAGCTTTTCAGCCCTCCACCCTCAAACAAATCCAGCCTTCTTTCTGTATTCTTCATTTCAGTAGGTAGACACCAATCCATCTGCCTAATGGACAATCCATGTCGTCTTTCTTGCTTGTAGCTATTTAGGCTAGTAAATGAGAGGTCCTGACTTTTGCCATTAGCCTTAGGGCTGAGCTGGCAAACTGGTAGGCCGGGGCTAGACATTTAACTTTTCTGAATTAGTTTCTAATAATTAAAAGTTGGAGATTCTTAGGTCAATTTCCAGATTGCCAGCTTCCCTTGAAATTAATGGGAAGATCTGGCAACCCCAAGCCTGCAGTGCCACACACAGCAACGTCTGTCTGCAGCTGAGCGAAATGACTTCCTTTGATCGGGTATGGGTTCTCGCCTTCCTTCACGGTCCCTGCCAGTCAGGCTGGTCTCACGCCAGGCCCTCCTCACTCATCAGGTCATTGCCTGGCCCCTGTGGATTTTGCAGTTCCGGCCCCTTGGGTTTTGCAGTTCTGACTCCTGACTACAGCAGTTGATGAGATGACAGGGTACCAATTCCAACACAGTGCATAAGTGGGAACAAGCTTCCAGAATTCCCGGGATCTGGAAGGGTGCATGTTTCCGTCTAGTTTCCTTTGATAACCTCCCTTAGCCCTTAATGACTTTGTTCCATCCTTCTCCCCATCGGCACAATCTCTGATAAAATAATGAAGAGTGATGCCTGTGGTTAAAAATACAGGGGTGATGGCACTGGGTTTGGACAAAAACTGTTACTTGGAGGATACTCAAGGTGTAAATTTACTGACACATCAGATTTTCTCTAAACACATAAAGGCACTGGACGTGTGTTTTCAGTCTGAAAGTCCTATGATTAGGAGAGACACATCCTTAAAGGAACGACTGTGAAAGCATTTGCCATAATTCCCTGCTCAGTATCCCAAGTACATAATTTCCACCATAATTCAGTGCATCTTTGGGGACTAAAAAACAAGCAACCCCTCTTGTATATATGAGGAAGATGGCAAGGCACTGGGTTGGGGTCCTCGGACTTCAGAGCCTGCTGCTACCGTTTCTAGCTGTGTGACTTTGGGAGGCCAGTGACCTCTCTGAGCCCCATTTGTAAATGAGGAGTGTGGTACCTCTCTGTTTGCAGAATCAGTGGAAGACTGGGAATAAGGCCTGTGAGGCACGCCACACTGTGTTTAGCACATAGTAGGCCCTCAAAAATACCAAGCACGATGATGATGGGATTTGCCTCTGCAAACTCCAGGCCACTTCCAACATGTTTAATGTCACATGAGACTTGAAAAGCTTTGTCTGATTTGTCTGGGATAAGGGAGTTTTTCTTTGTGAAGCCCAGAACCACATTTAATTAGGTATCCAGAACTTCCATTCCCAAACTGAATTGGAATACGCTATTTTCCTCACTAAAACAAGGAGATGAATAAAATGGAGTGAGATGACGCTACCTTTTCTGTTTTTTTTTTTCAGGGAGTTTTCCCATTTTCCATAATGAGAGTTCATTAAAGTAACCTGAAGACAAATGGCAGCAAATTAATAAAAATGTAGATCAAATGATCCTCTGTTACCTATTTTTACTCAACTGCAGTTGAGGAATGCATTGATTAAACTGCCAGCAAACCATTATGGTCATATTCATTACTATAGTGTAATCTATTTTATTATGATAGGCTAATAACTAACACTGTCTTGCAGACAGACATTTCTCTGTGGGCTAAGTAATCATTTACTGTGGATCTGCACCAAAGAACACTGGGTTCATTTTGCTGGTGGTGGAATTGAGCCTTAGAGCTGAGGCAGGGAGAAAGTGGTTTATTTTCTTTGTATTTGTCTCATGACCTAGCTTGCTCGATTCCCAGGTGGAGGGCATGTTGAGTGCTACTGTGAAATCTATAGGGATCCAAGAGAGATCGTAGAAATGTCAAAAAAGGTAGTGAGCTGATTCCACTAAATATTTTTGTTGTTTTTGTCTCCTCTATACCCAATAGCTGAGTTGATTGATTTCTCATGTGCTTATTTTTCCATTAGACTTATTTATTCATTAGGCACTCATTCATTATTCATTAGGCAAACAGGTGGTAGGGCATGGCCATGCGCCAAGCCCTGGCCATGCAGAGATCAGTATCACAGACTCTGAGCTGCTCACAGCCTACAGGAGAGGCAAGGGCATAACTGAGCCCTTATGATACGTGTGGACAGAAGTATGTGCAGAGATTTGTAAAAGCAAAAAGGGGGAGTGATTTCGCCACTGGATGCAGCTGGCCTCAGTTCAGAGTCTAGAGTGGGTCATGGTGATGAACTTGGGTACCGGAGGCAGGCCGTTTGCATATGAGTCCAGACTCTGTCACTCGTGAGCTAGGAGTTCTTGGACAAGTCACTTCATTCCTCTAATCCCAAGTTTCTCCTCTGCAAGGTGAGGATGATAATACGACTCCGCTCGCTGTTGTCACTTTCTGCCAGGAGGACCCTTGCTGGTCTCTGCCCTGAGAAGTCTGGCGCACGCTGGCAGCAGGGAGCTGGGCTGCTGCTTCCCAGGCCTCTGTTTGCTGTGCTCAGCTGCAGCGCCCTTCACTCACTGTTTTCAGGAGAGATGGTCAGGGCCTACCTGTAATGAAGCTTGTCTTCTTGTGCTGTCCGCATTCTCCGAGTGATCTGTAGCCTTGGATGGGCTTGCCTTGAGGTCTCCTCGATGCAAGATTCCTGTGAGTTGCTTCTGTTTCTCACTGTTTCTTTGAGGTTGGGAGAGACAAGTTGGAAAGTTCTGGGGCCTTAGTAATCCACCCCATTTGGTGTCAGCATGTGTTTGTTAAATGGCCACTCTTTGCATGTGCCAGGGGAAGGGAGAGGTGCCCCCGTGGAGCAGGGTAGACAAGGAGGCACAGGAACCCTGATAGCATATGGCAGATGGTGGTATGGGAAAGGCATTAGCAAAATGCTACAGAGCACAAACCAGGGAGAATTTTGCCCAAAGGAATCCATGAATGAATGTGTCATATCTGAGCTAAACCACTAGATGTGGATATAATCTCTCCAAGTCAGAAGGGAAGAGGAAGCACAATCCAGAGAGAGCGCCACTGCCACCAACACCAACACTACCATCACCAGTACCACCTCCATTACCCACACCATCATCTACCACCACCATCGCCACCATGTGACTGTCACCACCTCCGTCACCACCATCGCCACCACCACCACTCCATCCCCACCACCATCACCATCGCCATGTGACTGTCACCACCTCCGTCACCACCATCACCACCACCACCACTCCATCCTCACCACCACCCTGTCCACTGCCATCACCACCACCACCTCCGTGACCACCATGTGACTGTCACCACCTCCGTCACCACCATCACCACCACCACCACCACTCCATCCCCACCACCATCACCATCGCCATGTGACTGTCACCACCTCCGTCACCACCATCACCACCACCACCACTCCATCCTCACCACCACCCTGTCCACTGCCATCACCACCACCACCTCCGTGACCACCATGTGACTGTCACCACCTCCGTCACCACCATCGCCACCACCACCACTCCATCCCCACCACCACCCCGTCCACTGCCATCACCACCACCACCTCCGTGACCACCATGTGACTGTCACCACCTCCGTCACCACCATCGCCACCACCACCACTCCATCCTCACCACCACCCCGTCCACTGCCATCACCACCACCACCTCCGTGACCACCATGTGACTGTCACCACCTCCGTCACCACCATCGCCACCACCACCACCACTCCATCCCCACCACCACCCCCTCCACTACCATCACCACCACCACCGTCGCCACCATATGATTGTCACCACCTCCGTCACCACCATCGCCACCATCACCCCCTCCACGACCATCACCATCACCACCATCCTCACCACCACCAGTGAATCAAATAGCCAGCCTTCCTGAGAGCTTACCATCATGCCCTTTGTTTTGTCTCACTTGGGCCTCACACCCTTTGACATGGGTACTAAATGTATTCCATTTAAAGATGAGAAAACTAAGTCTTGGAGAAATGAAGGGATTTACCCAAGGTCACAGGTTCAAAGCCAGCTGCCCGATTGCAGAGCCCGCACTCAGTCTGCACCGCGCTGCCTGCCATACCCCAGCGCCCGAGGGAACAAATGCCTGATAGCACATGTGAAGTGCCGAGGGTGCTGGGCAGGTAGCAAGAGCTGAGTAAATGTTAGATGGCCCAGACCCAGAGGAATGGTAGTGGCCCTTGCCTACCCAAAGGGTTTCTGTAGTCAAGAACATTAAGGAAATGGTCGATTAAACCACGTGAAGCAAGTTTCTCTTTGGCCGCAGAACTTGTCAGAGCCTTTCAAGTGTGAACATGCATTGGGAATGAAGCAATGCAGGAACCTTTTCCTCCTGAGCATATTCAAGATTAGGGTTCCTTGAGAAACATAGGTCATGAGATAAACGATCGAGAGTATCAAAGTAGGGTTAAGCTAGCTCAGAGTTTCTCAGTGTGGCACTAGTGACATTTGGGGCTGAATCGTTCCGTATTGTCAAGGGCTGTCCTGTGCACTTTGAATGCACTTTGGCCTCAACCCACTAGAAGCCTGTAGTACCCACACCCAAGCTGTTAAAATAAAAAATGTCTCCAGACACTTAGAAGTGACAAAAACACTTCCAGTTGAGTTCCACTGGGTTAGCTTATTTAGAGCTAAAATATAAAAGAGAACAGGCCAGAAATGCCTACATTTAAGGTACTGGCAGATGAAGAAAAGGCCACTGCTGAGCCAATAGTAGTAGTGAAAAGAGCTCGGGTGGTCTGGAAAGGCGGTCCCAGGGCCACCGAAGGAGCAGTGGGTTCCCAGAAAAGGAGGTGGAGGGGACAGGCACTGGGAGGAAACAAGCCCTCTGTTTTCTCACTGGCTGCCTTTGGGCAAGCAACTGCAACCACGTACCAGGGGGCAGACAGATTCCAGGGGCCGAGGAGCAGAGTTCCCGCTGTTCACAGAGCAGCTAATAGCAGGAAATGCTGTGAAGTAAGGAAAATCGGACCTGGTCCAGAGCATGAAGAAAGAGGACATGGTGGAGAGGGAGCAACTCAAGGCCGAATGAGTTGATCGAGGTGCAGAAGAGGAGGTGGGCAGAGAAACGATGGAGAACGTGCTCCTACCACGAAATGAATGGCCGTGGGCACTTTCCTATCTCAGACCTATTTGGTTTGGCTTCTTGGGTTCATTTCCAAAGGCTGTCATAACAAATTAGCACAAACTTGGGGGCTTAAAGCTACATGAATTTATTCTCATTTTGGAGAAGGAGAGCTCTGGAGACCAGAAGTCTGAAGTCTGCTTGTTGGCAGGGCTGGTCCCTCCTGGGGGTTCTGGAGTAGAAGTCACCCTTCTCACCTGACTTCTGGTGGTGCCTGGCAGTCCTTCATGTCCCATGGCTTGTAGATGCACCAGTCCAATTTCCACCTCCATGGACACATGGCCTTCTTATGAGGACACCAGTCACTGGAGTCAAAGCCCACCCTTATCAAATATGACCTCATCTTAATTTAACTAATTACATTTGCAGAGACCCTAGTTCCATTCTGAGTCACATTCTGAGATGCTAGGTGGACATGAATGTGGCAGAGACCATTGTCAGCCCTGCACACTCACATACAGATCATTTTACAAATTAGTAATTGTTTTTAAAACTGGGATACTGAACATAAGAATCAGTATTTCTGGAACCTTCTGGAAAACCATAAGATTCAGCAACACGGGACGGCAGTTCCTATGGCAAAAACAGCCGGCTCTAAGAAGTGATCACTCCTGTTAGGCCAGGTGAGAGGGCTCATTCTAATTTGCCACCACCCCACCCGCCTGCTTCTCTCATTGACCTTACACAGGCAGCCCCTGTGCGGGCTGGAGTTTGAGATACCTGGCCTGAGGCATCTTCCTTCTTCTTTGGGGCCTTCTGGGGCCTGGGAGCAGAGTCCACATTTTCTAAGTCACTGGTGGCATGGTAGAGATCGGAGGTGTCGCCCCTCCCTGTTTTCTGATTCTGGGTTCACCCACTGCCATGTCCAGCCAGACCAGGTCCATGCACATGGCCGTGAGCGCACAAGCAGATCTCCAGTCCTTCTCTGGACTCTGGGCTAGGACTGGCTGTGTCTGCTGGTGTTAACCTAGCTGGGAGTCAGGCCCTTTGCCCATTATTCTTGTGGTAGTTCTAGAATCCTACCTCAGAAGGGTATGGTGCCAAAGGTGAAGGACAGTAGCTTTAGAAATCAAACAGATATGATTTTGAATCCTGGCTCCAGCCCTAATTAGTTTTATGGCCTTAAAACAAAGATATTATCTATTCTGCCCAACGATTTTGTGAAAATGAGAAATAATGGGTGCAAAGAGTCTCAGGCTTTTTAAATGCAACCATGTAAAAATGATTGCCATTCCTGTTGTTTGGTGAGTTCCAGTCACCTGATGGACAGCACACAGCATTCACAGGTCAGGGAGGAGCAAAGTGGATGGAGAGGTGGGAAGATGAAGTCTCCCCAATCAGTAGCCTCAGGAAGGAGGACGACAGGGTTCTAAGTCACTCACCCATTGGCTGTTTGAAATAGGAAGTCATCTAAGCAGCCCTCACCCACCCTCGTATCCCCACCTCCGCCCCTGTTCTGTGCTCATTTTGTATACACCATTCAGTGTTCAGGTGATGCCTTGTTAAACAAGGTTTGCCTGCGACCCTGGCAAGTCAGAAGGAAGTCAGGAATTAAGATACAGCTTCTGCATTGCATAATTGGATTACAAGGATCATATGAATGCAGTGGTGACTGAAATGTGCAGGAGATTATTCATTAATGACTTTCTTCTGTCATCCTTCCCTAATCCTGTCTTTTGGGAATAGTTTTGGATTAGGAAAGAATCTCACTGGTGGGAGCATCTTTCTCATTTGCAGCTGGGCCTCCCTGGGGGTTGGGGGATCAGGGTAGCTGCAGATAACTGATTGACAGTGACGACAGCTGCCGTATGTAAGCCAGTGGCTCAGGTCCTGATCATTCATCTGGATTCCTGATCCAAACACCCAGCAGTCAGTGGACATTCTGCCCTGGGGCCGCACAGGCATCTCAGGGTCCCCGAAAGAACCCACCATCAATCTGTCCCCAAATTCTCAACTTTCTTCCTTCATGAATAACACCACCAACCTCCATGTTGCCCAAGCCAGAAATCCATGAGTCTTGTGTTACTTCTACTCCCTTAAATTCATGAGGTCACTCTCAGTTTTAACTTACAAACATCACTTGTGCCCATCTTCTCCTCCCAACCATCCTTTTCTACCCATTAGGCTTTATCACCTCTCTTTCCTATGGTGTTAACAGTCACTTTCCCACTCTTCCTCTTGTCTCTATTTCTGCCTGTCTTCAATCTTTCCTTAAAAAAAAAAAGGCTTCTGGAGTAAGAGTTTTTAAATGTCCTTCTGTTCCTATCATTCCCCACCATGAAAATCCTTCCATCACAAAGCCAGTAAATACATTGCATGTTTGGATCTCTTCCTAATTCCTGGACCCAGGCAGACATCACTAATCAATCACTGCACTGTTTCTTACTGAGCAAGATTTAGACTGAGCTTTGCTATGAGTTCATTGCACTGACATTTCAGAAGCCATCATCTGCCTTCTGTCTACCTGCCTTGTCTCTTACTGCCCTCTCTTTTCCCCCACCTTTACTCTGGAATTCACATCCCAATAATTCTTTGCACATGCAGTTCCCTCTTGAATGCTCTTTCTCACATATTCCACCTAGACAACTTTTATTTTACTCAAGTGTCATCTCAGTGAGTCCTTAAGACCTGGGCATTTTTCTCTAAACCCCCATTGCCCTATGCCTGTGCCTCTATTTTAGCAAGTGTCCTATTGCACTGAAGTTGTTGGTTTGCATATCTGACTGCCCTGTTTTTTCCAGATCCCACACTGGGGACAGAGACAATGGCTTATGCATCTTTGCATCCCCAGCACCTATCAGGGCTTTACTGTGATCAGTAGCTGTTAATCAAGAAAATGATTGAATAAATGGCAGCCCACTTTTACTGAACATTTACTTTATGCCAGCCACAGGGCAAAGCGCCACATGCATCGTCATACTCCATCCTTACAGTATCTCTATCAGGTAGTCCTGGTTTCCATTCTGCATGTGAGGAAACTGAGGCTCAAAGAGCTGAAGTCATGTATTTGTTTAAGGCCACAGAGTGGAGGACCCAGGTGTGTCTAAAGCAGTACTCTCCCACGGAACTTTTGGCAATGTCTGGAGACATTTCTGATTGTCATAAATGAGTGGAGGGAGCTGCTAGCATAGGAGCAAAGAGTGGGGAGAGGCCAGAGATGCTGCAGAACATCCAGCAATGCACAGGGTAGTCCCACCCCCTACAAAAGAGAATCATCCAGCCCCCGATGCCAGTAGTGCCACTGGTGCGAAACCCAGCCCTGAAGTCTTTGCACATAGTCATGGCTTTGCCACCTCCTTATAGCATGGGCACCTCTTAGCTGTTGGTGTTTCCACTGGTTTTGATTGCTGAGGCTCACAAGCTGCAAAAAATAGGCAGGACGACCAGCCCTCCCTCTGGTTACATCCGCAGCCATAATCCAGATGTACATTCTTGTAAATCTTGGGACTTCACCAGTAAGGACCTTAAACCATGACAACCCCCCAAGATAACAGGCCTCAGTATAAGCCATCTCCCTGGTCTGACCATCCCTGGAGGGGTCAGCTCCAAACCCACCGCCTTAAGCAGATTTCCAGCAGCTGAAATAAGTCCATGCAGATTTGGAGGCAAGGTAAACAGGTGATTTAGATAAACCCAAAGAACCTATCATCTGAATCTGCTTAAGCTGCATAAAGTCGGCAGAGAGTTAACAGCACCCAATCCATTTTCATCAAGAAATTTGAACTTTGGTCCTGGTATGCAACTTAGCTGCGATTTCTCCATTATTTATTATTCATGGGGCATTGTAACTTACCACAGTCTCTGAGTAATCTTTTTAAGCCTGCCAAGAGAACTGGTGTTAATTGCTTACACTGGAACATATTTGCTGTTGGAAATGTCACACCATAATTATATCCCATTCCACTGTCTGACAAGTAATATACTAAAAGAAAATTGGGTTTCTTTTTTTTTCGTTCTTCTCCTTCTTATGATATGTAAAACTGTTCCCACAACCCTTCAGGCAACAAGCAGGTGGCAAGTTTCTGGACTTGTCAAGAAGTCAGAAAACTTTCTGGGTTGTCTGACGGTAATACAAATGAGCAGGGTCGGCCTCATGGATGGTCGTGCAGCCCAGCCGGTTGAACAGAGCCCACACCTAGAAGGGCCTGCATTTGATTGAATGCTCTGCTTTCAGTCTCTTGAAACTCTCAGTGATTTTTAACGAGGGGCCCTGCATTTTCATTGGTATTGTGCAGTGCAAATTATGGAAGCAGTCTTGCAAATGAAGGAACGGGAGTGACATAGCCCATGGAGGTGTGGTTAAAGGTCAGGCAGGAATTGATGTGAAAGGAAATGGTGAGAATTTCAGGGACACAGATCAGTTATAAATTAGAAAAGTGTGTGTGTGGGGATATGGGTGTGTGTAGGTCTGGGTGTGTGTGGGTGTGGATGTGTGTGTGGGAATGGGTGTATGAGTGGATGTGTGGGTGTGTGTGAGTGGATGTGGGTGTGGAGGTGTGGGTGAGTGGGTGTGGATGTGTGTGTGGTTGTGTCAGTGGGTATGGGTGGGTGTGGATGTGTGAGTGGGTGTGGATATGTGAGTGGGTGTGTAGGTGGGTGTCAATGTGGGTGTGGGTGGGTGTGGGTGTATGTCGTGTGTGTGTGTGTGTGTGTGGTGTGTGTGTGTGTGGGTGTGGGTGTGGTTGTGGGGCTGTGGGTGTGTGTGGGTGTGGGTGGATGTGGTTGTATGTGTGTGATTGTGTGGCTGTGTGTGTCATGTGGATGTAGGTTTGTGTGTGTATGTGGTTGTGTGAGTCAGTGTATGTGGGTGTGGTTGTGTGGGCGTATGGGTGTGGGTTTGGTGTGGTGGGTGGGTGTGGTTGTGTGGGTGTGGGTGTATGTGGGTGTGGTGGTGTGGGTGTATGTCGGTGTGGTGTGGGTATGGGTTTGGTGTGGGGTGTGTGTGTGGTTGTGTGAGTGTGGGTGTATGTATGGGTGTGGGTGTGTGGGTGTATGTGTGGATCTGGTTGGGTGTGGGTGTATGTGTGGGTGCGGGTGTATGTGTGGGTGTGGTGTGGGTGTGGGTGTATGTATGGGTGTGGGTGTGTGGGTGTATGTGTGGGTGTGGGTGTATGTGTGGGTGTGGTGTGGGTGTGGGTGTATGTATGGGTGTGGGTGTGGTTGTGTGGGGGGTGTGGGTGTATGTGTGGGTGGGTGTGGGTGTGGTGTGTGTGTGTATGTGCGGGTGTGGATGTGGTTGTGTGGGGGTGGGTGTGGGTGGGTGTGGTGTGTGGTGGTGTGGGTGCGGGTTCTGTGGGCGTGGGTGTAATAGAAGAATTGGTAGCTTGTGGGGTCATGCAGGACAGAATGTCTCATCAGATGGCTCCTACAGGACAGCTAATGACTACATTTGATAGTCGGAGTTTCTCTTACTTAAACCAGGGATTGGCCAACTGTGGCGCAGAGACCAAGTCCAGCCCAGTCCTGTTTTGTAAGTCACGTGTTACTGGGATTCAGCCACATCACACCCAGTGTATGTGTGTAAGTGGTGTCTGTGGCTGCTGTCTCACACAACAGCAGACTTAGTTGTGGTAGAGAACCTGATGGCTACAAGGGCCCCAAATGTTTTTTGTCTGGCCCCTTACAGAAAAGGTTTGCTAACCCCTGTCTTAGAGTAAGGGGGGGGCCTCATCCGTCTGGCAACAAGAGGGGCCAACAAGTACTGTCCCAGCTAGCCGCTTTCCCATCAGTAATCATATAGAAGAGAGGGGAGGGGGGTTTTGATGGAGGGTTCGCTGTCCCTGCTATACCCATTTTATAGATGTGGAAGTTGAGGAGACTTCAGGAAATTAAGCCATTTGCTCAAGGCCACAGAGCAAGTAGGTGATAGAGTCAGCTTGCCTGACTGAAAGCATAAAATAAATGTTCTCTTTTTTTTTTGAGCCGATATAAAGGTACCTGTCACTCCCCCATTTCCCGACCATCTTTTTTTCTCCCTTCAATAAATAAACATGTACATTCTCCCTTTTGTCAGTCTTATTCCAGGAACTGACACTATGGTTTTTGAGTGAAGCAGAATAATCAATGAAGTCAGCTGTGTCAAAAAAGAATACTGTGAAGTTATTCTGTAAATACTGAGTCAGTATACACTCTGCTCCATGCCCTGGGTTAGGTACTTGGGATATAACATTGGATAAATTGTCCAGATACAATAGATAGATAACAAGGTAGGTGGGTAAGTAGGTAGGTAGGTAAATAGATAGGCAGGCAGGTAGGTAGGTAGGTAGATAGAAAGAAAGAAAGAAAGAAAGAAAGAAAGAAAGAAAGATAGATAGATAGATATAGGTATGTAGATAGATAGATAGATAGATAGATTAGATGGATGAAATAAAGTACAGGTTTTCTAAAGTGTTGTAGCTTTTCTGCATTGGGTAACAGCAGGTTTTTATTGAGCAATCATTTGCACAAGGCTCTTTGTGCAAGAAAACAAGCCGAGTCACACAGGTGGCTCTCAGCCTCGAGGGAACACTAGGCCTGCACACACATGACCATCAGAGAAGGCAATGTGCTAAAGGTATTCGCTGGTTCATCCATTTGTTTATTCAAGAAACATATGGAAAGTTTAGGCTAATAGCTAAATGATTGCACCTTGCTTTCTCTCATGCCTCTGACTGTTTGCTAAGGGAATGTGATCAACCCTGAGAGCAGTTAGATAGCTAACTGTTCACCAGACCATTACTCTATACGACACCCTTTAATTATATAACATATATAGGCTAATCCTCCCAAGTATTTTATTCCTTTTGCCATCTGAGGAAATTAAGCTCAGAGAGATTTTCATAACTTCTCCAGATCACGTAGCTAGAGGGTACCGGCCCTAGACCTTTCTGCCTTCAGAGCTCAAATGTACAGTCACTGTATTGGTTAGGGCCACATTAGCTGCTGTAACAAACAGATCTGGTAGTGTGTAATGCCTCAAACACGAAGGACGGTTGTTTCTCCATCCTATACCATCCAAAGTGGATGTTTCTGATTGGCTTCCCTCCAAGCAGGGTTCCAGAGACCCACTCCGTCCTGTGGCTCCACCATCTCTGGCACGCAGTGCCGAAGGTCACCATGCATTTCGGCATCCAGACAGTGGAGGGAGAAAACCCGTGGAGGAGCATAAGCTGCAGACAACCACGCATCAAGCCTAGAATTTGTGCTAGACATACATTGTATTGGCCAAAGCACAGCCCTTTAGCCAGACATAACTGCAAAGGATGCTGGGAAGTAGGTTCCAGTGGGTGCCAAGGAAAAAACAAAAATGGATTGGTTGAAGAGCCTCCATCCCTGTGCTTGCCCTGGTTGATTCTCTCCCCTCCAGGTTATTTCCAGCCAAGCCCGAGTCTCCTGGCCCTTCTGAAGGACACGTGACCACAGGGCTCTTTTCTGGCAAAAGGGTGACCTTCCCTGCTGCTGGGAATCCGTCTCCAGGAAGCATTCCTCTGTTAATGTGGCTGAGTATCTGACAGGGATACGGGGCATGGGGGAAGGCAAGGTTAGTAATTTAGTTGTCATCTGCTGACAGGTTAGTCTTAGAATATGTTCCCTGCAATTCAAGGCTTGTGAGAGAGAGTCAGAGAGAGGCACTTAACAAATGTCAGCTTTTTTTCTCCTGGCACAGCTGCCTCTTGCTGACCCTGACACGTACGGGGAGTGTCTCAGGACAAGTCCATCAGTGCCTCCCTCATTGTTGTCTTGCCTTCCCAGCGAGGTTTCTCTGGGTGTGGGCCACAAACAGTGGTCATCACAGTCACCCGGGTTCAGAGAGTGGGCTCGCAGGGAGGGGCTGAGGAGTCTGCATTTTTAATAAGCTCCCAGTGAATCTTTTTGAGAGTCACTGGTTTGCAGCAGAGTTTCTCCACC
This sequence comes from Smutsia gigantea, assembly GCA_032199065.1. Taxonomy (NCBI): domain Eukaryota; kingdom Metazoa; phylum Chordata; class Mammalia; order Pholidota; family Manidae; genus Smutsia; species Smutsia gigantea. The sequence goes on from JAVSCE010011299.1 coordinate 268,767, forward strand.
TTGGCACTTGACGTTTTGAATCGGATAAATCCCTTGTGGAGAGGCCATCCTGTGCTGGTTAGCAGCATCCCTGGTGTCTACCCACTAGATACAAGCAGCACCCTCTCCGCCAGTTGTGGTAACTAAACATGTCTTCAGACAGTGCTCAGTGTTCGCTGAGGGATGCAGTTGTCCCTGGTTGAGAAGCACTGGCTCAAAGCATTCATCACTACGTTCCTGTGTCGTAAACTGTAATGAGCTCCTTGCTGTTCTCCACTCGCATGCCTCTGGGTGGGGTCCTGTGACTGGGTCTCCCTGACAGGGCCGTGAGTGGACGGGATGGTTCACTTTCTGGCTAAGACAGTGCAGAGTGGGTATGAATTCCGCACACGGATCCCTGAGCCCTCTGTGTGCTGCAGGAGGACTCAGGGTGAGACGGCGGGGTCGAAGTGGAGACCACTTGGGTCCTCAGGTCATCTCTTGGAGGACAGCCATTCCAAAGAGCAGCATGGGAGCACTGTTGTGTCAAGACCCTGATTTGAGGGCATGTGTGTTACTGTAGCAGAACCTAGCTTGTCCCTGAATAATACAGGTTCTAAGCCCCTGAGGCTTCTGAGTGGGAGGCAGTCACATTCCTTATCTGCCGTGTGAAACAGGTTCCTAGGATGTCGAGACAGCACAGGGCAGTAGCTCTGAAATCAGATTACCTTTGGCTCCAGTGCCAGCTCTGCCAATAGCTGTGGGGTCTTAACCCTGTTGCTCGACCTCTCTCAGTCTCATGCTCTTCCTTCTCTGTAAAACTAGGATAATGATGGTACCTGTCTCACTGAGTTTTGTGAGGATTAAATGGGGAAAAAGATGCATCAAAACCAAAACACACTTGACACTGTGCCTGGCATGTTGTAAGTGCTCAAGAAAATGTTAGTTTTTATCAATAATTATATTTTTGGCAGGCTCAATGTACACACGGTTTCTTGGGTCAGCATCTTTAGCAGAGTCCTGTTTCTCTTCCATCGATCCACTTCCCGTAGCTTTATTGACCAAAGAACTAGTTTCTATAAACATTGAAAAGGAGTGATAGCAAGCGGAAAGGGACAAGGACCGTCAAAGCCGTATGTCAGAGGAAGGGTGTGGACTGGAAGCAGTTGTACCTGACACCACCCTGGGGTGATGAGCATGCCTGCAGTGGTGAAAGGCGGGCAGACGAGCGAGCATCCTCTGAATGGGGTATTCTCAGAAGCCTTTTCACTTACTGTTCACATATTCCACATTTATTGCCTGTTTGGCAACTGCCAAGAGACAGAGATACAAAGGAAACCATCTTTTCACATTTTCACTTTGCGTCATCCATTGCTTTTAAGAAAGAAAAGGAAATAAACAAAGCCCAGGCGCACTCCTGTCCAGGATGAGGCTTCAGGTGTCGTGGGAAGGGCAAGCAGGTGACAGCGGTCCGTCCAGGCAAACAGAAGCGCGTCAAAAGTCAACAGGGGCATCGGCCCAAGTCGCCTAAATTCATCCAGGCTGCTTCCCATCCATTCTGCCCCTGCTCCTCAAACGCATTGCATTGAGAATGCTTACGTGACCTGGCCCGGTCACGTGACAGCTTGCGCCACTTGGAATTGTGTTAGCGTTTTTTTTTTTTAATAACAGTTTCAACAAATTCTACCCACTGATGCATTATTTAACCAAATGTCATTTCTCTGTCTTTCTCATTGAAGTATCATCTGTTAGGTTTACACATTGGTACACCCATGAAATTAACATTACACATGTTTCCTTTTGGAGCCCACTGAATTTAATTTGATTTAAAGTGTTGTCACTGTCAGTGGCTTTTGGAAGCTGCAGTGGTGGGGGTTCTGTCTCCTCAAAGGCAAATCTTAACCCCATCCTGTCTCAAAAGCTGTGAATCCCCTGCCCCCTTGAGCTCTCTAGTCTAACTTCTCATCATGTTTAAGATGAGCTTCGTCTGCCAGTTCGTTTATTTGGGTTCTTATTTGGGAAGGGTATGCCCAGATACCCTGGCCTAAATGATGCTTCCAAGCCGTGGGTGAGAAATTAGGGTCTCTTTGGTCTCCACAGTAATCAAGGAATGATAGAAGGTTAACTGGGATAAGAACTCTAACATGTTAGGGGACTTGATTAATACAAACACATTAATAATAATGATTATTGCCACCATGAAGCTCTAATGCAGAGAGGCAAGATCATTCATTCATTCCACAATCAGCTAGAGACTTACGGGAGAGGGACTGTGCCCATCTGGTCCCGTGCCAGACCCCCACCCCCTACCCAAGGCTACCCAGTAGCAGGTATTTGATCATTATTTCTCAAATAAGTGGTGTCTGTATTCTGTTAAGTGTATTTCTCTCAGTATCTAGCCATATCACAGGCATTCATAATTATTTATCGAATGAATGACTGAATTTGTGCTTGTCATATTCCCGGAAGTCTTAAAAAAAAATCTTTCTTTTTTTTTCGGTGATCTTAGGCAGTACTAGTGCAGGGTCTTAAAAGAGATGCCAGCCACAGGTTGGTGACTCCCAGTCACTCTCAGGAGGGACTATGGCCAGGGAACAGGCACCTGAAATGTCGGGGCAGCAAACTGAAAGAAGCTGGGGTACATGCTTAGTCTGGACCCTGTGGACAGTGAGGGGCAGAGGAATTGCATAGGGATCATTTGCACCTCTTGGAGAGGTTGGTCTGCAGCAGAAGCAGTGGTACTCTCTTTGAAGGCAGAACTAGGACCCATGCGTGAGACCTGGAAGGCATATTTTGGGAAAAAACAGCTCATGGTCATCACTGTCCACAAGTGCTGTGTGCGACCCTGAGGTTCCCGTCTTTGGAGGCATTCAAGAAAGAACTGAATGGCCATTAGTTATGTATACTATGTTTTTGTCACGATGCTGCAGAACTTTCGAAAATACAGAAAAGGAAAATGACAAAGCTAATAGAGGTCCCACGCCCCCTGCCCTTTACTTCTCGTTCTTCAAGGTTAAGATTTTTTTTTACCTCTTGAGGCCTTGCACATGGTCTTCCTTTTGCCTGAAATGACACCCCCTTTACCCAGCTCCCTCTGCCTCATGTCTAAGATCTTGGTTGGCTTCACTGTTGCTTCTTCAGGAAAGTCTGAAGCCCCATCTCCCCTATATCCCTGGCCCATGTTCCTCCTCCTGGAACCCTGCACATTCCCTTTATTGTATTAACCATCTTTTGTAAAATATGCTTGTCTGTTCTCCCCACCCTCCCCCAACCAGACCCTAAGCTCCTTGAAGACACATTTGGTATCTCTCTTGTTCCTCTGTGCTTCCCCAGTGCCTGGCAAGGTAGCTGCTGCTCATTGTAGATGCTCAGTGAATATTTGTGATGGAGGAAAAGAAGGAAAGTATGCTTATAGTCATTGACAGGAAAAGATGTCAAGGACATATTGTTGAAACTTCCTGCAGTGAGCATGTACTGTCTACGTAGATGGAGAAGTCAAACTACGCAGAGCCCGCAGAGGAGTGAAGCTGGGCAGGGTTACAAATGAGCTCCTTCTTGGCTTAATCCCAGGACCTGCGGCTGCTGAGTGCCGTGACCTCCCGTCTGGGCAGCACAGCTCCACACCCAGGTCTCACCATTGCAGGGAAATGGATCTATCGAGAGCCCAAAAGCACTTGAGATGCTCCCTGTGACCCATTGCCATGAACTTGTCTTGCACGTGTGCTTCAACACCTATTTCTTCCTTCGGTGGGAATTTATTTTGTATGTCTAGGTGCTCCTGGCATCTGGCTAGGCTTTGGGGAGGCAGGAGTAAAGAAAGCATGATTCCTGCCCTTTAGGAGCAAAACCTAATGCTGCACAGGCTACATCAGGCTATTGCTGCCACTGCTGGAGAGCCTGTTAGCAGGGGGTGGCCAAGGGGGCCGTTCTGCTTAGAGACCCACCTGGTGCCTCCTTCTCAGGAGGCAGGATCGCAGAGTGTTCTTGAATCAGGTGGTCTGGATTCAAATCCCAGCTCCATTACTTCCTAGCTTTTGGCCTTGGGCAAATTACTCACTTCCTCTGTGCCTCAGTTTCCCCACCCATAAAATGGGGAGACAATAACACTTAGAAGTTTGCTGCAAGGACTGAGATGATGCACAAACAAGGCTTGGCCGAGGAACCAGCACAAGTAAACCGTGCACAAATGTGAACCTCTGCAGTTACTCCTGTCTGTGCTATGTGACGTGGCAGCATTAATGTGACAAATGGGTAACAATTTGGGGAAATGTCCTTTTTTAAAAAGAAGGCACCTGCAGAACATATTTATGGTTGATGATCAGGAGGCAGCATTAATGGCCCATAATGTGATTACTATGAGGATTTTTATTAGTAAAATTCCAACCAATTCGGCATTAATTAATGTACTGTAACTTCAGAGTGTTACTCTTCCAGTCCTTGGAGAGTTGGAGAAAATAAACCTGTTGTCAAAACCCTTACCCTGAGAAGTAAATAAGAGCTGTTCCCTCCTCCAGTGGCTCCATTTGTAATAAAAATGGATGAGTCGCTGCGTTTCTCCATGGCAGTACTTACTGAGCCTGCAAATACCTTCAGGAAGGAGAAAGGCAGACAGACATGAAAATGTCAGGTGACAGGAAGGCTCTTAGGAGCGCTTGCAGATGGCAACCTTGGGGTCTAAAGGCAGGGAATGTGGATGGAGCAGGTGTTCTCCGCACCCCCAGCCACGGCTGCAGGAGGACGTAGGGCTCCCTCCCTCCCGCCTGTGCTCCACTCTGTGTTGTGAAGCCGCGCACCTCACGCCATCCCACCTGCAGATTCCAAACTGTGTCCTACCCGCAGTCCACTCCTCAACGGTCCAGAAAAAGCCTGTTGTAACTGCTCGTCACTCTCTTCTGATGCCCACGACACTTGTGTGACTCCTCTGCTGTCTTTCCGTCCCCATCACACCCTGTGCTTCAGCTTGGCCTCTATGCTCCATCCGTCCTGGCCCTCCCTCATGTCCTCTCATTCACTCTGCCATCCTTCCTCACAGGGCCTTTGCTTATGCTGTTCCCTCCATGTGGAAACATTCTCCCCTCCCCAATTACCTAGTCCACCCCATACTCAACCTGTAGATCTTAGCCCAGGGAATGCTTCCCTTGACCTTGTTGCATTGTATATAAGTCGGCTCAGGCTGCCGTAACAGAACACCACAGACAGGATGCCTTCAACAGCAGAAATGTATTTTGCACCACTTTGGAGGCTGGAAGTCCAGCAGTGTCAGAGACTGTGAGGGCTCTCTTCCTGCCTTGCAGATGTCTGCCTTCTCGCTGGGTCCTCACACAGCAGAGAGAAAGCCAGCTCTCTGATGTCTCCTCCCTTAAGGGCACTAACCCCATCAGATCCCATCTACCCTTATGACCTCACTGAACCTTAATCACCTCCTTAATTAAGGCCCATCTCCAACACAGTCACATGGTGGGGAGGGCTTCAGCATGTGTGGAGGACATAATTCAGTTCATAGCAAGTAGTTTCTTGGAAAAAGGAAGGGGCACCCCAGCACACTTAGGAACAGAAGCCGGGGGTTGATGACATGCAGCTACATCACAGACAGAAAGGGTGGTGGGAATGAAGCTGAAAAAAGAAGAGAAATAGCTGGGGGTCTCCAACACACTGTTATTTAAAGTAATAGTAATGATGGCTACATGTAATTTTCTTCATATCGTGGAAATGGTTCTAGAAATATTTATATACTTATTGTCTGTCTTCCCCTTCGGGAGAGTCTGCTCCTCATAAGCAAAGGCCCTGTGGCCTTTGTGTCATTCTGTTACCCACTCCAGGAACCGTGCCTGCCTGGCCTGTCTTAGGTGCGCATTCCAGTTACTACTGCTGAGTAACAAGCCACCCCAAACTTAGGGACATAGCATGCTACATTTTTTTCCATACCAATGGACTCTGTGGATCAGGAATCTGAGAAGAGTGCCTAGGAGGTGGGTGGGCAGAGGGTCAAAATTGCCCAGGTTCTGAACTATCCCGCTATGCTAGGGACTTTTCTGAGCACATGGTTCCATACAATCCCCTCTACAAGGGAGGGGGTCAACATCTGCCCTTACTCTGCTGATGAGCTAGAATCTTAGACAGCTGATATAACTTGCCCAAACTCACAGAGTCAATGAGTGAAGGCGTGTTTTGAACCCAGCTTGCTCTGATCTCAAAGCTAAACGTCTTTCTACTTGCCACACTGCCTTTCCAGGGTGCCTGTCCCTGTTGCCCAAAAATGAGGACAGGCCACCTTGGCAGGGAACCTCCTGCCTCCCAGGGGTTGTCAAACAACAAGCACACCGATCCCCTAGGGGACATGGGGAAATGTGAAGGCGAGGGGGCTGTTTGTGGCACTGGGGAGGTTAAATGCCCTGGAATGCATGGGACAGCGCTACCCAGCCAAGGACTATCTCTCCCCAAATGCCAGCAGTCCCTGTTGAGAAACGCTGCTTGAGAATGACGTGGGGGGAAATGCATGAAATAGCAATTTGTCCTGAGCCCCCCTGATGGGTTGCTCAAATACCACAGAAGCTGTAGTTTCCTTGCATGGTTTAGCTGAAGGGCTGGCTTACTCTGTCCAGGCTGCTGTAACGAAGTACCCCAGGCTGAGTGGCTTTTACACACAACAGAAACTCATTTCTTACACCTCTGGAGGCTGGGAATCCAAGATCAGGGTGCCCACACATCCAGTTGTCTGGTGAGAACCCCTTCCTGGCTCACACGGTTGTCTTCCCTCTCTGTCCTCACTTGGCAGGAGGCAAGGGCTCTCCTTTATTATTAGTGCACTAATCCCATTCATGGGGACTCTGCCCTCAGGATGTAATCACTTCCCAAAGGCCCCACCTCCTAACACCATCACCTGGGGCATTAAGTTTTCAATCTATGAATTTGGGGGGTACACAAAAATCAGACCGCAGCAGAGGGAGATTCTTCATACCTCATTTTAGTGGCTGACAAACAGAGATTTAAATCCCAGTTCCACAGTGTATTAGCTAACCAGGTCAAGTAACCACCTGAGCCTTAACTGCCTCATCTGTAAAATGGGAATAATCAGATTATTCCCCCCAAGAGTTCTGCCATCAGAAGTAAATAAGAAAAATGTCTGTTTAAAACATTCGGCCCGGGGCCTGGCACACAGTAGTGGCTGTTTTCATGACAGCCCTCTCATCCTTGAAGCACGGGAAGGAGACAGCAGGACAGACAAGAGCTTTCAGGCCAGAACGCAGCATTTTCACATGATGTATCAGAGGCAAGTGACTGGGACCCAGTGAATTGCGGCGAAATGCAGCATCCGCCATCGATATCTATCCCACCAGTCTCCATTTATTGAGCAGTACATCATTAGAATATCCCAGGGGTCTCGACAATAAAATCAATAAGACGGTTCAGCCATGGGCTGTGGTTTAATAACTCCAGACTTGAATGGGGGGTGGGGGGGGTGGGAATCAGTGAGCAGGAAAATTTCCTGAGTGTTTGGTCCGGGGTAGAGGGAGACATTTTCTTAGAGTGGGAGAGAAATAACAAGTGAGCTAGCCTTCCGTCTCTAGCAGAGGAGGAGGCCGTAAGGATTTAAGGTGGCATTCAGAGATGGATGTGGGCAAAGACTCTTTCCACCTTGAAAAATGAGGTTTTTTTTAAAGGCGGTTAAAAAGAAACGAAGATATCCAAAATGGGCTTCTCAACCCTGACCACACATTGGGATCACTCGAGCAGCTTTAAAAAATGGCCAATACCGGCAGCCAAGTAATTAAATTAGGATTTCTTGGGGTGGGGCCAAGGCGTGGGTTTAGGTTCTTTTGTTTTTAGTTTTTCTGTTTTAAGATGCTTGAGTGAGTCTAATGTGCAGCCAGGGTTAAGACGTGCAGCCAGGGTTAAGACGTGCTGGCCTGAACTAGTGATCGTCAAACGTGACTTCACATTAGTAACCTGGGGAGCTTGTTACAACAGATTGCTGGTCCCTGCCCCCTGAGGGTCTGATTCGAGCAAGTTCCCGGGTGACCAAAGCCCACATTTTGAGAACCCCTGTCCTAGATCTGTGCCTCCCCACGGAGACTGATTCTGTCCCTGCCCTCGGACCTTTGTCAGTGAATGGAGACACCTGTGGGAGGGTACTGCGGGTAGATACCAAGGATGTGATTCAACAACCCGCAGTTCACAGGAGAGCCCTCACCTCCACGACCCCAAATGCCAATAGCGCTTGGATTGAAAACCCCAATCTAGAAGAGACGATGGTTTAGAAGCCATTTGGGGAGCACAACACTTTGGTTGCAAACAAGCTTGGCAGTGGGAGCCTGAGGGGTGGCAGGTAGGCCCAGACTCTTGTTAGACTGTCTGGCCACAGAGCATAGTATTTAAAGTCAGACCTGTTTGTATCCTAATGCCTTCTCCACCTCCAGGCTCTGTGACCTTGGACGAGTTCTTATCCTCTCTGAGCCCGGGACAATTACCCGTAAATGGGGATAATTTCCATGTGCGGCATTGCTGTGAGAGGTAAAAAGCCTGAGAGAGAATGTCGTGAATGTGAAGTGCTCCACAAATTGGAATGAAATCCAAAGGACAGTGTTTCTCAGCAGCCCCCTGGCTCTCTCTCTAGCAGGAAGACGGCCCCCCCAGATCCTACCCCAGCAAACTCCCGACAAAACCCTCCTCAGCCCCGGAGGCCAGGAAAGCAGATACAGTAGGAGACCTTCTGTGACGTGTGGGGCCGCCTGCGCACCAGTGTGTCCCTGGCCGTCACCTTCCCGCCTTTGCTGAATAAGCTCAGCACGTCCCGGTCGGGAGGCAAGCTGGTGGACTCTGATGATATTCCCCAAGCTTCCTTCACACCTCTCCCATCTTCATGAGTTGGCCGTATCCACATTCCACCTGCCCTGGTAGTCTCATAATAGTTTCATTGCAATAGACTCACTTTCATTTTTAAGTCAGTTTTATTTTGAAAGTAATTTTGCATGTCTGCCATAAGGGGAAATCTTGCTATCATTTGCCATGAAGAGAGGCAACCATGCAAGTGAATGAGTGAAATCAAAACAGTGGTATTCAGTACTCACGGGTCCTCCTGGCGCCGACCAGAGCTGCCAGCCTGTGGGCAGATCTCTCCTTGCTGGAAAAGGAAGTGCTGTGAGCGAGTGCCGCATTGACCAGGTACTTCTTGGGGGGCTGGTCGGAGGACTGGCTGATTCGGTGCTGTCGGCCGCCCTGTTCCTCGGAGAGCTCTAGCACCGCGCTTAAGAACACCAGCTCTGAAGGCCTCCAAGCCAGATCCCCACCCACCTACGAACAATGGCAAACGTCAGTGCAGTGCTGAGGGCCCAGGATCACATCCCATGGGCTCAGCAGCTGGCTTCTCCACTGCCGAGCTCTGGGACCCCCTTTGCCTGAGTTACAGCTTTCGGTCTGCACAGCATCCCTTGGAGGAGACTACTCTTTGCCAGATGAGGGAACTGAGGCGCAGAGCAGCCAAGCAACTTGTGAGCAAAAGAGGGGTTTAGGGTGGTGCCACCCAGGCTGAGCCCCTACATGGAACGGGTAAGCACAGGATGGGTTCCTCAAAAAACTAAATAAAAAATTGAGTGACGCTATGATCCAGCAATTCCACTTATAGGGATATACCCCAAAAGAATTGAAGGCAGGAGACCCCAAGAGATATCTTAACACCCATGTTTGCATTATTCACAAGAGCCAAAAGGTGGAAGCAGCCCAGCTAACAATTCACCAAGGATGAACGGCCTGTCCCTGCGAGGCAACAGTATTCAGCCTTAAAAAGAAAGGAAATCTTGCCACATGCTGCAATATGGATGATCCCTGAAAACATCATGCGAAGGGAAAGAAAGCAGGCATGAAAGATCACATACCGTAGGAGTCTACTTGCATGAGGCCTCTGGAGCAGTCCGATTCACAGAGACTGAAAGTGGAATAGGGGGTGCCAGGGGCTTTGGGGGGAGGGGGACCGGGGAGCTGTAGTTTAGAGAGTAGAATTTCAGTTTTACACCATGAGAAATCTGTGGAGCTGGCTGGTGGTGATGGTTGCAGAACGATGTGAATGTGCCTAACACTCCGGAAATGTACACTTGAAATGGTTAAGGTGGTGAATTTTGTATTACGTGTATTTTACCACAGTTTTACACAAGAAAAGTGCCAGATCCTTGGAGGACCTGTGGAGGGAGAGTGGGGTTGCCGGGGACTCGAAGAAGGGAGGGGGAGAAGGTCAGGGATGGCTTCGCCAAGAAAGGGTCATTGTTCCTGAGCTCCGAAGGGTGCTGGCTTGGCCAGCTTTATGCTGGAGACTGGGGTCTCAGCTCTTCCTCTCCCAACTCCACAATCCTGTTTAATACGTTCTCCTCCCCTACCTCTGCAAGGTCAGATGGAGGTGACTTGATGGCCCCCGGTTAGCCGCTCTGATATTGGAGGGCAGCCGGGCCCTCGCCTGGCTCCTCCCAGGGAGGCTTGGTGCTGCTGAGCGAGGGTCCTCAAGCTGCCCCCAAGCCTCAAGGAAAGGTGGGGACTCAGCCCCCAGTCAGTTCCCTGGATGAGTGGAGAGCCACAGGCAGCAACTCAGGCCTGAGTGTCCACTTTGGCCTCCTGGGCCCCAACCTGGGTGAAGCTCTCTGGCTTACTCCATCAGTCAGAAATCATTCACCCACTGAGGCCTCTCCCCTGAGCTCTGCTCTGTACCACTGGGGGGTGGGGGGGCTGCAGGGCAGGGTTTTGGGGCAGGATGGCATCCCAGAAGAGATAAAACCTTGGCCTCGGCTCATGGGGAACTAACAGCTATCAAAAAAACAATCTGATGCTGTGTGTATTTGCAGTGGAATATTGTTCAGTCAGGAGAAAAAAAAGGAAGTCCTGCTATTTGTGACAACATGGATGGATCCAAGGGCATTATGCTAAGTGAAATAAGCCAGACAGAGAAGGACAAATAAATACTGCATGGTATCACTTACCTGTGGCAGCTTATGAAAGCTAAACTCATAGAAGCAGAGCATAGAAGAGCGCTTTCCGGGGCCTGGGGAACCTATGGGGAGGTTGGTAAAAGGGTACAAACTTTCAGTTGTGAGATGAATAAGGTCTGAGAACCTAATGTAAAACATGGTGACTGTAGTTGATAACACTGTTTTGTGTCATTGAAATTGGTAAGCAAGTAGAACTTAAACATTCTCACACAGAAAAAAGAGAAATATGTGAGGTGATGGATATGTTCATTAACTAGATGGATGGGGGATCTTTCCACATTCTATGCTACATCAAATCACTACAACGTACCCTCGAAATATCTTAAAATTTTATATGGCGGTTAGACCTCAATAAAGCTGTAAAGGAAGGCAGGAGGGATGGAGGGAAGAAGGAAGAGAAAGAAAAAGAAAGAAAGGAGGGCAGTTGGCAGGGAGGGAGAAGGGAGAACAAGAAGGGAGAAAGAAAACCCACCCGACTCTCAAGAAAGGACCGTTTCCCATGCAGTGGTGGTAATTTCATGACTAGGCTAGAATCCCAAACTGGGGGAACTGCATCTCCCTCATCTGGGTGAATAAAACGTGGGCTTTGGAGTCTGGCAGACCCAGGTGTTTGTCTCTGTTGTGAGACTCTGCTGAAAGGGTAACTTGCCATCAGCTATACTCAGCTGACCCCTGGCCTCAGACTCCTTCCTGGTAAGATGGGGGTTATAATCGGGCCACCTGCCTCCTTAGACCTTCGGAAAATTAAATAATGATAGTGCTGAGGACGTAACAAGTGCTCAATCTGCCTTAGACATCAGCATTGTTCTGTAAGGGTCTACGGGACCGAGGAAGGGAAGTGACTTGTCTGGGATCCCATGGCTGGGACACAGCAAAAGCGGGATTGAACCCGGATTTGTGGTCTTTTGTGCTCTTCCCACCATGCTGTACCCCCTTCTCTAAACCCACAGAGCCTTCTTTCTGGGCACTGGGCATCTCACCAAAATTCTGCATATTTCCCCATGGGAAGAAGGCACTTTGACCCACACCTGACAAAGAACCTAGAACCTGTCAGGGTCTCTCCTCCCAAAGACAGGAACCTGCACTCCTGCAGTGTGCCTGCAGACCTTCTGCAACCCAGGAGGTGAGAGATGGGTTTTCCTCCCTCTTTATTTTTTGTAACTGTCACTGTGTTTTGGTAAGAACACTTAACATGAGATCTATCCTCTTAACACACTCTTAAGTGCAAATACCATTGCCGGTAGGTACAGCGTTGCACAGCGGATCTCTAGGGCTCATCCATTCTGCTCGTCTCAAACTTGATGCTCATTGATAGTAATTCCCCATTTCCCCCCAACTCCCAGACTCTGGCAGTCACCATTCCACTCTTTGGTTCTATGAATTGGCTGTTTTAGATAACCTTGTATGAGTGGAATCAGGCAATATTTGTCTTCCTGTGACTGGCTTATTTCCCTCAGCATCCTGTCCTCAACATTTATCTGATGGGAACACCAAGTGGTGTAGCCGCTATGGAAAACAGTCCAGAGGCCCCTCAAAAAATTAAAAGCAGAACTACCATATGGTCATCCCACTTGACAGAAGAAGAGCGGGTGACCAGAGGGAACACTGTCCTTCCAAAGTCCCCACAGGGTGGAGACGGAGGTAGACACCAGTGCAGGATCGTGGCCCGTGCCTCCCAGGTAGCAGTCTGCTGGTGGCACTCCAGCTCGGAGCCTCCCAACCCAAACCCCATTTGTACGCCGCCGCCTCTCTGCTTCTCTCCCTTCCCAGCCGATGTTCCTGTTTGCATCCAAGTCAGGAATCTCCCCTCCCAGCAACCGGAAGAGGTGCTCAGGGAGTATAAATAGAATGGAGGGCTTTATTGGTAGAGTGGCTATGCCAGTCCAGCAGCTTCTCTGCATGTGGTTTTTTGTTTTGTTCTTAGTGGCATCATAGGTTTTGTGTTTGTTTTTACTACTTTTTAATTGAGGATAGTTGCCATAGAACAACACGTTGGTTTTAGGTGTACACATAATGGCTTGATATTTGTATCCGCTGTGCAGTGATCACCACAATAAACCCAGTTACCATCCATCACAGTGTCATTAATTGTGGTCTGAGGCAAATGCTGCAGAGGGGAACTCCAGTTTGGGATGTTTATTTTCAAGCAGCAGGCTCCAGCATATGTATACGCAGCGCTGGGAGCCTGTGTGGCCTCGGGGTGGAGCCCTGGAGCTGGCCCCATTGGTCAAGTCAAGCTTCATCCTGACCATTGCCGAGGAACAGCCAAGTGGAAGTGGTGGTGCTCACAGTGGTGATGACGATAGCTCCCGGTTATGGAGCACTGACTAGCGTGCCAGGTGCTGGGCTCAGTACTGGACACAAACATCCATGTGAGGCCGATTCTGTGATTGTAACACGGCCGTTTTACAGATGAGAAAACTGAGGCCTGGAGAGCTTGCATGACCTGTCTAAGGTCATACAGATCCGCCTGGCCGGAGACCACACTCTTAAGCCCCCCACCTTGCTTTCTGCTCCCGGATCACATTCCCCAAGGTGCCACGAGCAGGATCTCCACCAGCCTCATGACGTCTGGACAGCACCCTGACCCCTGCAAAACACCTTCACTTTCTCCATCTCTTTGGAGCCCAAGGACTACGTATTCCTTATTTGAGACTAATGAGAAATGCAGAGATTGTGTAAGAGGCCTAACTGCCAGCTCCTGGCACAGCTTGCCCTGACTCGCTATCCTTGGCCTTCACACCTGCATCGCAAAAATATACTTGATATTCTGCCCCACAAACCCAGCTTTTTAACATTTATCTGGAGTCAGCTTCTCCTGCTGCCTCTAATCACTCTGATCTCCCACTTATTTTCTGTTTGTGCCACGGGAATCTGATTATTTTGTTAAATTCATAGCTTTGGGAGGAGCTGGGCAGTGTTTGGGTTCCAGTCTGTAAAGACACACATAGCTGTGAGCCAATATTGTTATCTGTCCTGCAGCTGGAAATCATCTGACATGCTTCTTCTAGGGCAGATTGGCCTCTGTTGAAATGGGGACAGTTTGGTCAGCCACACTGGCAGTGGCAGGACTCTGGCATCACAGTCCCCTCCCTCCATTCCCAGCTCAGCCACCTCCTAACTGGGACCTCTCTGAGCTTCAAGTTCCTCAGTCAAAAAATAGGAAGATAATAACCCCTTTCTCATAGAGCTTTCATAGAATTAAATAAAAATCATGCACAGAAATTGTTTAATACATAGTAGGCCCTCAGTAAACAATTAGTATTAGAATTATCGATAAGTAATCACCTTTATTATTATGTTTCATTATAAAAGTAATGCATTTTTCAAAATGTAGATAAGGCAGAGAAGTATAAAGAAAAAATGAAAGCTATCATGCCACTATATGACCCTCTGTTAATATTTAGGAGCATGTCTTTTAAATTCTTATGGATTACATTTTAGGGCTTCTCTTTTGCTTAATATATCATAGATAATATTCTCTATCAATAACTATTAATAAGACCTTTGGGTTAATTCCTATTTTGGACCATTATAAACACGATTAAGGTCAAGGCCCCAGGATCTTTGCACTCGCTATGCCAGCTGCCCAGAATCTTCCTCCATCCCCAATAATCACGTGGCTGACTCCCTCATTTCATTTAGAGCTTGTTCAGGGGTCTCCAAACCAGCCTTCACAGCCACCGTAGCCAACTAAACCCTAACCCTTCACATGCTTTTTTGTCCTTCATAGCCTTTGTCACTATCTACAGATATATTCTCCATTTGCTTTCTTTCTTACCGGTTTTCTACCTGACTAGCCTAAGCAGCATTCAGGAAAGGACTCTGCTGTGTCCCCTGATAGGACTAGAACCATGCCTGGCACACAGGAGACAACAAACAAATAAATAAATGAACAAAAGAACATCCCTTACACAGAGAGAACATCCTTTACGTATTTGCCTTCCCCTTCGCTGAGGATAGGAGTATCTGGGCCAAGGGGCATGCGTATTTAAAATCATAATGCGTGTTGGCACATCCCCACAACTTTGGCAAAGTTACAGCAGCCTCCACTCCTTTCAGGAGGAGAGGAGAGAGCCCATTTCCCCAGTTGCTGCCAGTGCCGGGCCCCCCTCACCCCCGAGTCTACTGAAGATCCCACTCCCAGTGCAGGAGGCCGGATGCTTCTCGGGGCCAGAGCCCCGGAAATTGTGGCCAGAGCGTGAGGAGGTCCACGCCAGGGAACATCTCGCCCGCGTCTACGGGGTGGCGTATTGTCATCCCCAGTTCCCCCGTGTCAGAGCCACTTGCTGGAAAGGTCGATACAGGAGCTGGGGTGGGGAGCAAATACAGGAGGCTGGTTATTGGGCAGAGGGCTCTGTGTGAACTTCGGCCCCTTGGAGCAGCTCCTCAACCCCACTGCACCATGGGGCAAAACACTCGCTCATTTACTCTCTTGTTTATTCAATAAAACTTGTCGAGGTCCTACCCCAGGCCACCCTGGGGAGGGGTGACAGGTGTGGCTCCGCAGCCTGGCTGGGAAGGTCTCGCTGCTTTTGGTGCATCCCTGGGGGAGTTGCCTCACCTCTGAGCCTCGGGGAACAGGCCTGGAGGGATTTTTGGTTCTGTGTGCCTGAAAGTTTTGTTTTTAAGGATCACTGCAGTGTTTTGAGGTTGAGTGAATCAGGTTTCCTATGTGGCTCCCCTCCTTTCCTCTGCCTCTTCCCGTCTCCGTGTATGTGTCTGATTATAAGCATTTGCCTCTCTTTATACCTGCATGTCCCTCTGTCTTTCTCAGTGTTCCTGCGTACGTCTCTCCGTGTTTCTTTCTCCGTGTGTGGGAGTGGGGGGAAGGTCTTCCTGTCTCCAGGCCTGTTTTCCTCTCCATGTGTGTGGGGCCTCTTTATTCCCGTTCACTTCTCTCTGTCTTTCTCCTTATCTCTCTGTCTCCTTCACTCTGCGTGAGTCTCCCTCTCTGCCCCTCAGCCCCATCTCCATCACTCCCTCTGTGTGTATCTCCTTTCTTTGGGTATTTTTGTTGTTTGCCACCCACCCACCCCTGTCCCCAAAATAGCTGTACTCCAGAAGCACTCCGGATTTTTGTTCCCTCTTCTCTTTGCTGCTTCCCAGACCAAGTGTTTGCCCCAAGAATAGCTTTATATTTAAATCCGGGAGGCTCTGCGGCTGTAGTGATAGTGTTTGATTTCCCAGGGTCCCTCCCCTTTTCCAGAAGGGAAGCATCCATGTCTGTGTCTATCTATCCATGAATCTGCTCTGCTTTTTAAAACCCTAAAGAGAATTACAAAGGCTTTTCTCAACATCAATGTCAAGACCCTTTAAAGACCGCACACAGTTTCCACAGCAGCCCTCCCCGTTTCCCTGCTCTCCACTTCAGCAGAGGGCATGTAAGTCGCAGGGCTGGATTTGGGCTTCCACTCCCTCTGTCCCCACTCCCTGTGTGACCCTGGCAAACGCAGACCCCTGAGCTGCAGAACATGGAGCCAGGCGAGGACCTACCCAGAGCCCCAGCATAGTCCCATCAGGTGATGTCAGCTCCTCTGGACCAGAGCAGCCACTCTTCTCCAGAATGCATTCATTTATTCCTTCATTCATCCATTCAACAATTTGGCAACGGACATCCATGGCTGGAGAGATTAAGCTGATCCCAGAGGCCCCATAAGCCTCCACTGCTGAGAACTCCAGGTCATTGTCACCCAGAGACCTGGGGCCAGGATGAGCAGTATTACCCGAGGGGCAGCAGGAACCCCTGCAGAGCGGACTTCCAGTGAGACATAGTGTCACGGACCGTGGTTAGACCTTTGAAAAATCACCCAGAGAACTCCAGGTAGAAAAAGTGGCATGAGTAGCTGTTGTTTTTAAACGTCCCTTCCTTTATTTGATAAAGAGTCTCCAAGGAGGCAAAGAGAGGTCACAGCCAGTGTGGCAACGGTAGGTGCACTGCCTCCGGGCTGTGGTGGTGGGAAGGAGAACATAAGCTTTCCTCGTACGTTATTATCTTTCACTTTGTATTCTCACATTCCGTAATCCATCCATAATCCATTTGTGAAAACAGGTACATGTCCTGCATGTCTTTGTACCCCAGGCTTTGTCCAGGGCTGGCATGTGGGAGGTTTTAATGATGCTGGTGGTTGGATGGATAGATGGATGAATGGATGGGTAGACAGATGGTTGTATGAGTGTTTAAAGACTCATATGATCACCTGGAAAGCCCAGTGTACTTGTGATTGATTTGGAGAGAAGATTAGAGGGTGGTTAGAGTAACCCTCTGGCTGCCGCCCAGTCTGTTTTCATCCGGAGCCAAGATGATAATTATCCAAGATGATAAGATCACAGCTACTGATTGAACACCAACGAGGCAAAGATGTTAGGACCCATCAGAAGAGCTTTAAGAAAGGGGCTCAGAAGCTTTGGGCTGAACACTCTGAGGCGCCTACCCTGCAGGCAGATTGTTCATTCCTTCCCCACCTTCCTAAAACAAACTGAACACACTTCCATCATAAAACAAATGAGCATTGTCTTCTGTTTTCCCCAGTTGACAGAACTCCTCCAAGGCAAGGCTTTACTTTCTCCAAATTTTATTTTTCTATTATGTAGCACATACTTGGCATGTAGTATAGGCTAAGTTAATATTGCATGCACCGACAGACAGTTGGAAGGGTAGATGCATGGATGATTGGCATTGAGGATGATGGGTGAGTTGATGGATGGATGGATGGTTGTCTTAACGGTGATAGGTGGTTGGAGGGATGGGTGAATGGATGGTTGGTTTTTTGGATGATAGGCTGTTGAATGGTTTGCTAGAAGGCTGGATTTGGATGGATGCATGGATGGATCAATGGATGGATGGATGTGACCTTATTAGCCTCCTAGAGTCAGCCCCTGACATGATTCAAGAATCCTCCTACAGAGCTTCTGATAGTCCTCAAATGCATGCCTACCTGCCTGCAATAACTGAAGTACAAGTTATCTCATTAACTAACAAGCAGAATTATTTGAACTTTTCCAAATTCGGGGTATGGTAATGGAGTGTATATTAGTGATTTAAGGCACAGACTTTGGAGACAGACCTGGGTTTGAATCTCAGCTGAATAAAGCAGTGTTACCTGGAACAAATACATTCCTTTATCTCTCTAAGCTGCGGCTCCTCATTTGCAAAATGGGGGCAATAGCACTACCTGTGCGAGGTCATTGTATGAGGATCTAGTGAGATCATGAATGGCAAGGCCTGGTCAGTAGTCAATGAAAGGTTTTGTTATTATTATGATACCAAACTCAAGGGTACCCTCCTGTAACTTTTTGTCACTGAGAACCAGGTATGTGCCAGACCATGTTATAATGTATAGTCCATGACAAACAATACTGAAATAGTCCCTTATCTCTTGGAATTTATGTTCTAGCGGGGGCCTCCAAACAATAAACAAGTAAACAGATAAACAATTTACACAATGTTAAATGCTATTCAGAAGACTGAAATAAGGCGAGGGGAGAGAGAGCGATGTGGCCGGTGAGGGGCAGATGGCCTTTTACTGAGCCGTGAACTAATGACAAGAAGAGGCAATCCCGCAAAGATCTAGGGAGAGGGGGTTCCCGGTAGCAGGCATAGCCAACAAGAAGGTCCTAAGACGGAACCGAGCTTGCTCAAGGAAAGACAGAAGGCCAGGCTGGCGAGGTGGACAGTAGAAGCTGTCAGGACACAGGAATCTTCATGAGGCAGCTCACGAAGGTTGTGCTGTGGGATCTGGACATGATCCGTGTTCATTTCATCCTGTCCTCTGGAACAACAGAGAAGTAGCCTAGTTCCTTTGGCAGCTTTCCAATGATAGCTGACAGGTTCTGACTCTCCTGACCTCCAGGCTAACCACTCCCGATTCCCAGCTTTCTCAGTGGACATCCTGGGACCCCTGCAGATACTCCCCAGACAGTGTTCTGGGTCCCCTAAACCTAGCACCCATGGGAATCAGGTTAGACCCAAAGGAAATCAGGCTGAGGAAAGCCAGGAGATCTCTAATTGGAATTGTAATGAATTAAACCAATATATGGCGTTTCTCCTCGGAACCATGACCCTGGAGCCTTTGCAAGGGAAAGGAGGAGGAAAGAAGCCTTTGGGGCTGTTGTCTGGAGTCATTTGTCCAGGTGTCAGGTATAGGATCTGGGTTTCAAAGAAAACCAAGACAAGACTCTGGCTGAGCTCCTGCTGGGCTGCCCTGGTCACTCAGGCTCAGGAGGGTCCCAGATTCCTCTGCTGGGCTCTCTTCTCAGGTGGCCTCTCTCTGCGTGGGGACAAAAGGCTCCTTGATGCTTCCATTGTCATGGATGCCAGAAAGAGGACTTCTCTGATCTAGTTCCAACAAAAAGTCTAGAATTCTGGCATCTTGGCGAATTAGCTGGTGGGTCACAGGTCTACCTCTAAACCATATACATAGACTGTCGCCAGGGAGATGCAGTGTTCTGATAGGCCAGCCCTCAGCTCTGTGACCGTCCCTGACATTGATCGTGGAGGGAGACCATCCCATCAGTACGCATGGGGAATGGCGGAGGGGATGATGCTTCACAATACACTGGACGGTGAAGTTTTCATTCTGCAAATGTGTAAGTTCTAGAGATCCTCTATACGATACTGTGCTTATCACCAATAATACTACACTGTTCACTTACAAATGTGGTTCAGAGATACCGCTCATACCTCATTTCCTCCTGCCATGCTCAATAGTTAATGTGTGTAGTGATGTCTCCATCAGCTTTCCTAAGCTCCTCAGGGGTGGAAACCATGTCTTAAGCCCCACAGAGTCCCCCACTCCTGCTGCACCAGGACAGCGTAAGGATCCAGGACATTCTTAGTTAGGTTGTATCAGGTTCTAGGCATGGTAGGACTGCTGTGTCCTTCAAATTGTCCCCAGGACAAAGCATCAGAGAAACTCCTTGCCCCCGACCCAAACACCCACTGTTTCTCACCCCACCACTGTGGTCTCTTGGGTTTTCCTCAGGCAAAGCCAACAGAAACGTTCAGTGGGACGAGGACTCGGTGGAGTATATGCTGGCCAACCCAGTCAGAATCGCCTACGTCCTGGTGGTCCACGGCCGCGCTTCCCGGCAGCTGCAGCGCATGTTCAAGGCCATCTACCACAAGGACCACTTCTATTACATCCACGTGGACAAGGTGAGGGCCCCCTCTGGCTGCCTCACTCTGGCCTCGCTCTGTGGGCCTGTGGGCCCCTCGCCAAGCTGACCTCCCTTTGGGGCATTTGGTCTTGAAGGGGGTGAGGAGGGGATGTGTGTGTGTGTTTTCAAAGCCAGCTGTGACTTTAGACTTTCTCCATAAAATTCCTTTTCTTACCTCTTTTCCTCACTGCTCCACTGCCCAGTGGGAGCATAGCTACCCCAGGGTGGGCACACTTCTTCTATAAAGGGCCAGATAGCAAATATTTTAGGCTGTGCAGGCCATACACTCTGTCGCAGCCACTCAGCTCTGCCATTGTAGAGTGAAAACAGCCAGTAGAAATACGTTAAGTGAATATGCATGGCTGGGTTCCAATAAAACTTTATTTACAAAAACCTGCAGCAGGCTTGCTGACCCCTGAGCTGTCTTGTCACAGGGGTTTCTGTGAGTCTACTGACCTGACATGATTATGTCACTAGTCAAGAAGGTAAAGGGGATGCTTGACCCAAAAGGTCTGCTTCCAGTGGGCCTGTGAGACGGTAATGGAGAAATTCCACCCTCAGAATACTCACCAGGTGCAGATACAGCCATACTTCTTAGCTTGTTAGCCTCAGACCACGTGCATCAGTCTTGTATAAAAGTGCAGCATCCCAGGCACCAGCCCACACCTAGTGAACCATTAGCTCAGAGGTGGGACCAGGAATCTGCATTTCAAACCATTAAAGTGCATTTTTAAAAATTTGAAGGTTTGAATAGCGATGCAGAAAACACACCCCAGGCCTCTGAACCCGTTATTTGGCAAAGTCCACTATGTTCAGAAGCCCTGTCACTGGAAGGGAAGGGATAGAGACAGGGCAGGGGGCATGTCTGGGCGTTTTTTGGGCTCGCTAAAAGTCACCCTTTCTATCTTGGGTAAAGCGCTCTAATTACCTGCATCGGCAAGTGCTCCAGTTCGCCCAGCAGTATGACAACGTCCGTGTCACCCCCTGGAGGATGGCCACCATCTGGGGGGGAGCCAGCCTCCTGTCCACCTACCTGCAGAGCATGCGGGACCTCTTGGAGATGGCCGACTGGCCCTGGGACTTCTTCATCAACCTCAGCGCAGCCGACTACCCCATCAGGTAAGGGCACCTGTGTGCCACACCGGCCTGCCCCAAGGCCCTGCTTCCTCTCACTTCCTAGTCACAGCAACAGAACCAGCAGCAGGGCCGTTCACCTGCTGTCGAGAGAAATGTGTCTGCCTCCATGAGATGCCGTGGAGAGCGTATGCGGAGTCTCCGTTAGGCCTCTCAGCGCAGGACCCACACTGGCCCCATGAGCCATTTGTGCCACATTCGTTCACTCACTCATTCAGCGGATATTCATGACAACATGGTTTCCCAGCTGTGCTCACGGATGCACTAAGGAGACGGGGGACCCTACCCACACGCAGCTGCCACTCAAGTGGGGAGACAAGCAACAAACAAAATTAGTAAAATGGTACATGAGAAAAATAAAGCAGAGAGAAGCGGGGGAGAACTGTGATTTTAACAAGAGCGGCTGGTAAAGTCCTCATGAAGCAGAATGGGTGGAAGGAGGAGGAGGAATGAGTCACTCAGACAGGGCAAGTGGGCCAGGCAGAGGGAACACAGGGTACTCAGCCCAGAGCCAGGGACGTGCCTGGGATTGGAAGGAAAATGGGGCTCCGTGTGGCTGGAACAGAGTAGGCGCGGGCTAGACTAGTAAGAGGCAGGTCAGGCAGAAAATTAGGGTGAGATCATGTTGATTCCAGAATTTGGCTGTTAACTCAGAGCCAAGAAGATGGGAACCACTGGCATGTTCTGATTAGAGGAAGGACACGGTCTGACTTCAGTGCCCAGCTGAAAGGGCGCAGAGAGGAGGGAGGGAGGCCGGTTGCAACAGCTCAGGCAGAATCCCAAACAGGCTTCTGTGGGGGTTTTGAGGCTCAGGAATGTACTTATTTGGCCCCTATCAAATTTTAACAAACAAATTGATTGCCCACATTTTTTAATTGGGAAATTTCACATGAAACTACAGAGTTCAAGCGTCTGTCAAAGATCTGCCCACTCTGGGCCTGCAGGCTTCACGGAGCTGGTAGAGCAGCCCCGAGGTGGTCGGAAACTCAGGTGCCACTAGGAAGGTCTGTCCCCTTACGAGCACTGATCTGCTTTTTAAAAATAGATTATAAACAAAGAAATCTAGAGATCTTCCAAGGAGGGAAAACAAAGGCAAGAAATGGAGCTATTTTTCCTATCAAGAAGGCAGCTCCTTGTGTGACTGTATCTTCCATCCTGATTTATTGACAAGGCTGGAAAGGAGAAGTGGATGGGGGGCTGAGGGCAGGGCCTCCCTTCCGCCGCTGACCTGAGGGCAGTGGGGACAACACTCCCAGAAGACCTTGATGAAGGCATCTCGAAAACAAGCACACACTTCCGTCAGGGCACTTTCCAAAAATGCACAAGAGCGCTGAGAGTAGTACAGTGAACCCCACATACACACCACCCAGTTTCCACCATGAATAACCCGTAACATGCCTGTCCTGCTGTATCTGCCCTCACCCTCCTCCCCCACCCAGTAAAGCATTTCCAAGACACCTGTAGTTGTGTCTGTATCTATTTGAGTGTAGAAAAACTTTTCTAACATAATGCCAATATGATTATCACACCTAAAGTGATAATTTTATTATTAAGGATGGCCAGTCATTCTTAAAATATTGAGGTCACATATCCCCAGGAGTTTGAGTTACAAATCAGGATCCAAATAAGATGCAGGCATGGAGGGATGTTTCCTGATTCCTGGTGCCCGCCCTTCAGTTCTGGACTCAGAGGCATCTTGTCATGTGCTGGGCGACCCTGGACACTGGAGGGGCCTGAGGAAGGCATGATCTTCGGTTGGCTTAGGACATACCTGGCACCCTTGGACCTGAGAAAAACGATAGGGTTTAGAAAGATACGTGTTTTCTTTTGTTCATGGGGCAGGAGGGTTAAATGGGTGATTACAAACCACCATTGGCAGATTTTACTTTACTTATTTATTCATCCAAACATTCATTCCACACGCATTTGTTAAGCAATTCCTATGCTAGGCACTATTTGGGCATTTAGCGAACATGACACAGCCCCTACCTGGTGAGCGCATACCTACTTGGGAAGATGGAATTAGCTGCAAGGGAGACCTTGTGTCTGGCTTGAAAGGACTATAAGAAGGGAGCTGGGGAGGGCCATACTCAGCAGTCAGAAAGGCCTCGAATGTGCAGTTTGAGTTGAGACCTGATAGATCAGAAGGGATGGTCTGGCAAATGAGAAAGAGATCATCATTCTAGACTAGGACTTCTCTGCCTGCACTATTGACACTTGGGGCCAGATAGTTCTCTGTGGTGGGGGCCGTCCTGTCCTGTGCACTAGAGGAAGATTAGCAGCATCCCTGGCCTCTCCCCACTGCACCCTACAGTGCTTCCCCCAATCCATTTGCTTGTGGCAACCCCAGATCTCTCCAGAAGTTGCTAAATGTCCCCAAGGGGCACAGTTGCTTCCAGTTGACACTAGTTCTGGACAGAGAGAACAGTCTGTACAAGACTTGGGTCAGAGATGAGCTAGTTGCAATTGAGAAATTTTTTAATGGATGGGCTATAATAAACAGAAGAGTGGAGGGGAGGGGAATTTCGAGGCGTACAGGGCAAAGGTGAGTCAGGACATTCTCCCCTGAGAGAAGAACAGAGTTCAGAAACATCCCAAAGACCTGACTGCGACAGCCCAGGCAAAATCCCTGCAGGCGTCTGGGGGCAGCTTGAGACTCGCGGTGGTGCTTGTTTGGCCCTGCTCAAATTTTAATACATGGATTGAATGCCCACATTTTAAAATAGAACTGAGTTCAGAAATATCCCAAAATGCTCAGTGTAACAGCTAGTGAGGCAGGCGCTTCCTTCACCTGTCAAAGCAAACCTGTTTTACCTAAGGGTGAGCTGAGGCCCAAGGTCATGTACGGAGTGCGTGGCAGAGTGGAGATTAGAACCAGTTCTGCTCAGTTCCAAGGTTAGTGTCCTTTCTGCTTGAAGGTGGCCCCTTGGGGAGGTCAGCCAGGCACAGAGTGGCAGGAAGGTCCCCAAGCTGCCTAGAGAGCATGGCAAGAAACAGTCCCACCCCTGAAGTAGGTAGTGGTGACACCACCTGGCCACAGGGACTGTCACAAGAGAAGGTACCAGGAGGTAGGAAGACCACCTGTTGTCCCTGAGTCTGACCATGCCTCCTCCAGCCCTCCAGTGGAGGCCCCAGAGATCATCTCAAATTAGCTCAGGTGGCAGAACCTGGCCAGAGACCTCTTGAGGTCAGGCGGGCATACCAGTGCCCAAAGCCCTTCCCAAGAGAATCACGTTGGGTCTTGAGGCTGCCCCCTAGAGGCTCTGGGTTAATTTGCAAGTTGAGGCCTTAACCGTGGGTAACTTACCAGGTCGGCTTGGCCAGGAAATCAGGATGACTAGCGTTTCAACATCCATGAGGATGAATGCTCCCACTCTGAGCGGAGGACTCAGGGTTCAAGTCTGAGTCCTGCCAATCCACTAGCAGTGTCAGTTCAGTCTTTGTGAATCAGGATATAATAAAAGAACGTAGCAAAGGTTCTCAAAGAGTGCTCAATACAGGTTAATTCCTGAGCTGTATCCAAGGCTAAACCTCAAATATCTCCAACAGGCCCAGAAATCCTTTCTCAGACCGTGTGTCCAACCTACTTTGGGGTTCAGTGAGGAGAGTCATCCTATTTCTAGCTTTTTTAGCTTTAATGTTCCAGGTCTCTCTGCATCTGTTGGTCTATGTTTCTCTCCATCTACCACTCCCTGCTCTCATTTCCCGGGGCCCCCCAAGTTCCTCTGCCCACTCTGCCTTGCCAGCCTCAGGGCCAGAGGCACTTTATGCGTCAAGCACTGCTGGTCTCCCTTGCTGTTGTTTTTGTGAGGCCGCCCCACACAAACACATAGGAATTTTGCAGATGAATGGTTTTATCCTGGGTAACTCCGATAGGCTATCACCTCCCATCTGCCGCTCCATCTGTAGCTTCCAAAACCAGCACTTTTCCCACCCTAGGAAGGGCGAGCAAACCTAGGAGCCTGCTCGAAGGGCAAGAGTGCCCAAGTCAGAAGCTTCCAAGAGGCTCTGTAAATGTGGAGGACATTCATGGGCAGAGCCCATCCAGCGTGGCTACTGTGAGCTGCTCTGTGGCTTGATATTGCCTCCCTGTGTCCCTACCTGGTTCTAACGGTGGGCCAGGCCCTTCTCCTCCTAAGTTGTAAAGGCTCTCTGGTCTACTGGCCCCCCCTGGACACAGACGGCCTGGTTACAGCTTCCATGCCACCACCGATGGGCCACGTGAATCCACGCAAGTTGCTTCAGCTTTCTGCGTCTCAGTTTCTCCAGCTAAAAAGCAGGCACAGTATTAGTACCTACTTCATAGGGCTGTTAGGAGGGTTCAAGGACTTATTGCCTGTCAAGGGCTTACCACAGTGCCTGACACACAGAAAGTGGTGGGCAAGCACAGGCAGTTACTCTGACAGAGGTGAGACAGTGTGGGCTTCATGGGTGGGGCTTCACCATAAACCAGGGTTCCCTTTACTCATGAAAAGCCGCATAATATATCTTTTGAACTCACCTTTCTTTCTAACGTGGGAAAAGCAAAGTTAGCCGGTAAAG
The DNA here is from genome assembly GCA_032199065.1 of Smutsia gigantea. Taxonomy (NCBI): domain Eukaryota; kingdom Metazoa; phylum Chordata; class Mammalia; order Pholidota; family Manidae; genus Smutsia; species Smutsia gigantea. The sequence continues at coordinate 294,530 of JAVSCE010011299.1, forward strand.
ACTGAATGTGTCAAGGAAGACAGGATAGAACCGACACGTCTGTGAATGTGAAGAATAGCCCTGTATTTGGAATACGAAGCAAAGTGTGTTTGAAGACCCCAGACCTTCCTGCTCTGCTGTGATGTGGCTTCCCACCCTGGGCCCTCGTAGGCTCTGGCTGAAGGTGGTTATGTATCTGTGCATGGATGAAAATGGATGTTTTCAAACACTGAGACCCTGCTAGGTTTTGAATCATCAAAGGACATGATGGTTTTATTCAATAGATTCTATTTACTAAGGCAGGCGACGGCACTAACGTACTTAAGCTAAGCGGGCCATAGGAATGGATGAAACCTGTAGTGTTTCCGATAGTTGCTTGGTTTGGGCCTGTGGAACAGGCCCCATGCTATCTACTCTTCACGAGGCTGTGTGTCCTGGGCACATCAGGTGTAAAGGAGGAGAGATGAGTGAGTCCTCAGCCCCTCCAGGGCTCCCCTTCTGGGTGTGTGTGTGTGTGTGTGTGTGTGTGTGTGTGTGTGTGTCGGGGGAAACAGTGTTAAAATTCTTCAAGCTAAACCCAGGGTCGGTGAATTCTCCCTCTTGAGGATCTACATGATCTAACCCAGCAGGGCCTCCATGTCCATATTTCAGCTACACTTGCCCGAAGAGTCTTGTGATACCACCAGGACCCGAGGCCAGTAGCGTAAGGGCTGTTCTGTGGGGCCTCATCAGGAAAAGCCAGCTTCTAAAGACAGGAAGCAAGCGTCTGTCCAGGGCTTCTCTACTGTTCCAGAGACCAGTGTTTACATGGCACCGATCAACGAGGTTAACATTCAGATATAGTAAACATTACTGTGTACCTACTGTGTGTCGGGCCCTCTGCATGGACTTTTTTTTTCTTGTAGTACCTCTATAGTTTTTTTTTTTTTGGTATCATTAATCTACAATTACATGTGCAACATTATGTTACTAAACTCCCCACTTCATCAAGTCCCCCCCACCTACCCCATTACAATCACTGTCCATCAGCATAGTGAGATGCTATAGAATCACTACTTGTCTTCTCTGAGTTGTACAGCCCTCCCTGTGCCCCCCCCCCTACATTATGTGTGCTAATCGTAATGCCCCTTTTCCCCTTTGTCCCTCCCTTCCCACCCATCTTCCCCAGTCCCTTTCCCTTTGGTAACTGTTAGTCCATTCTTGGGTTCTGTGAATATGCTGCTGTTTTGTTACTTCAGTTTTTTTCTTTGCTCTTATACTCCACACGTGAGTGAAATCATTTGATACTTGTCTTTTTCCACCTGGCTTATTTCACTGAGCATAATACCTTCTAGCTCCATCCATGTTGTTGCAAATGGTAGGATTTGTTTTCTTCTTATGGCTGAATAATATTCCATTGTGTATATGTACCACATCTTCTTTATCCATTCATCTACTGATGGACACTTAGGTTGCTTCCATTTCTTGGCTATTGTAAATAATGCTGTGAGAAACATAGGGGTGCATATGTCTTCTTCAAACTGGGCTGCTGCATTCTTAGGGAAAATTCCTAGGAGTGGGATTCCTGGGTCAAATGGTATTTCTATTTTGAGTTTTTTGAGGAACCTCCATACGGCTTTCCACAATATTTAAACTAATTTGCATTCCCACCAGCAGTGTAGGAGGGTTCCCCTTTCTCCACATCCTCACCAACATTTGTTGTTGTTTGTGTTTTGGATGTTGGCCATCCTCACTGGTGTGAGGTGATATCTCATTGTGGTTTAAATCTGCATTTCTCTGATGATTAGTGATGTGGAGTATCTTTTCATGTGCCTGTTGGTCATCTGAATTTATTCTTTGTAGAAGTGTTTATTCATATCCTCTGCCCAATTGTTAATTGGATTATTTGCTTTTTTTTGTTGGGGTGCGTGAGTTCTTTATATATTTTGTATGTAAACCCCTTATCAGATATGTCATTTATGAATATATTCCCCCATACTGTAGGATGTCTTTTTGTTCTACTGATGGTGTCCTTTGCTGTACAGAAGCTTTTCAGCTTGATATAGTCCCACTTGTTCATTTTTGCTTTTGTTTCCCATGCCCGGGAAGATATGTTCATGAAGAAGTCACTCATGTTTATGTCCAAGAGATTTTTGCCTGTGTTTTTTTCTAAGAGTTTTATGATTTCATGACTTACATTCAGGTCTTTGATCTATTTCGAGTTTACTTTTGTATATGGGGCTAGACAGTAGTCCAGTTTCATTCTCTTACATGTAGCTGTCCAGTTTTTCCAACACCAGCTGCTGAAGAGGCTGTCATCTCCCCATTGTATATCCAAGGCACTTTTATCAAATATTAATTGACTGTATATGTTTGGGTTAATGTTTGGATTTTCTATTCTGTTCCACTGGTCTGTGGGTCTGTTTTTGTGCCAATACCAAATTGTCTTGATTACTGTGGCTTTGTAGTAGAGCTTGAAGTCTGGGAGCATAATTCCCCCTGTTTTATTCTTCCTTCTCAGGATTGCTTTGGCTATTCGGGGTCTTTTGTGGTTCCATATGAATTTTAGAACTATTTGTTCCAGTTTGTTGAAGAATGCTGTTGGGATTTTGATAGGGATTGCATTGAATCTGTAAATTGCTTTAGGTAGTATAGCCATTTTGACAATATTTATTCTTCCTAGCCAAGAGCATGGGATGAATTTCCATTTGTTAGTGTCCTCTTTAATTTCTCTTAGGAGTGTCTTGTAGTTTTCAGAGTACAGGTCTTTCACTTCCTTCGTTAGGTTTATTCCTAGGTATTTTATTCTTTTTGATGCAATTGTGAATGGAATTGTTTTTCTGATTTCTCTTTCTGTTAGTTCATCGTTAGTGTATAGGAAAGCAATAGATTTCTGTGTGTTAATTTTGTATCCTGCAACTTTGCTGAATTCAGATATTAGTTTTAGTAGTTTTGCAGTGGAGTCTTTAGGGTTTTTTATGTACAATATCATGTCATCTGCAAAGTGACAATTTGACTTCTTCTTTACCAATCTGGATGCCTTGTATGGCTTTGTTTTGTCTGATTGCTGTGGCTAGGACCTCCAGTACTATGTTGAATAACAGTGGAGAGAGTGGGCGTCCCTGTCTTGTTCCTGATCTTAGATGAAAAGCTTTCAGCTTCTCGCTGTTAAGTATGATGTTGGCTCTGGGTTTGTCATATATGGCCTTTATTATGTTGATGTACTTGCCCTCTATACCCATTTTGTTGAGAGTTTTTATCATGAATGGATGTTGAATTTTGTCAAATGCTTTTTCAGCATCTATGGAGATGATCGTGTGGTTTTTGTTCTTCTTTTTGTTGATGGATTTTCGAATGTTGTACCATCCTTGCATCCCTGAGATGAATCCCACTTGATCATGGTGTATGATCCTCTTGATGTATTTTTGAATTTGGTTTGCTAATATTTTCTTGAGTATTTTTGCATCTATGTTCATCAGGGATATTGGTCTGTCATTTTCTTTTTTGGTAAGGTCTTTGCCCGGTTTTGGTATTAGAGTGATACTGGCTTCATAGAATGAGTTTGGAAGTATTCCCTCGTCTTCTATTTTTTGGAAAACTTTAAGGAGAATGGGTGTTATTTCTTCTCTATATGTCTGGTAAAATTCAGAGGTGAATCCATCTGGCCTGGGGGTTTTGTTCTTAGGTAATTTTTGGATTACTGATTCAGTTTCGTTGCTGGTAATTGGTCTGTTTAGGATTTCTGTTTCTTGTTTGGTCAGTCTTGGAAGGTTGTATTTTTCTAAGAAGTTGTCCATTTCTTCTAGGTGTTCCAGCTTGTTAGCATATAGATTTTCATAGTATTTTCTTATAATTCTTTGTATTTCTGTGGGGTCCGTCGTGATTTCTCCTTTCTCATTTCTGATTCTGTTTATGTGTGTAGATTCTCTTTTTCTCTTAATAAGTCTGGCTAGGGGTTTATCTATTTTGTTTATCTTTTCAAAGAACCAGCTCTTGGTTTCATTAATTTTTTATATTGTTTTATTCTTCTCCATTTTACTTATTTCTTCTCTAATCTTTATTATGTCCCTCCTTCTGGTGACTTTGGGCCTCATTTGTTCTTCTTTTTCCAATTTCAGTAATTGTGTCTTTAGACTATTCATTTGGGAATGTTCTTCCTTCTTTAAATAGGCCTGGATTGCAATATACTTTCCTCTTAGAACTGCCTTTGCTGCGTCCCACAGAAGTTGTGGCTTTGTGTTGTTGTTGTCATTAGTCTCCATATATTCTTTGATTTCTATTTTGATTTGGTTGTTAACCCATTGATTAATTAGGAGAGTGTTGTTAAGTCTCCATGTATTTGTGAGCCTTTTTGGTTTCTTTGTACAAGTTATTTCTAGTTTTATACCTTTGTGATCTGAGAAGTTGGTTGGTAGAATTTCAATATTTTTGAATTTACTGAGGTTCTTTTTGTGGCCTAGTATGTGGTCTATTCGGGAAAATGTTCCATGTTCACTTGAGAAGAATGTGTATCCTGTTGCTTTTGGGTGTAGAGTTCTGTAGATGTCTGTTAGGTCCATCTGTTCTAGTGTGTTGTTCAGTGCTCTGTGTCTTTACTTATTTTCTGTCTGGTTCATCTGTCCTTTGGAGTGACTGGTGTGTTGAAGTCTCCTAAGATGAATGCCTTGCTGTCTATTTCCTCCTTTAATTCTGTTAGTATTTGTTTCACATATGTCGGCACTTCTGTGTTGGGTGCATATATATTTATAATGGTTATATCCTCTTGTTGGACTGACCCCTTTATCATTATGTAATGTCCTTCTTTATCTCTTGCTACTTTCTTCGTTTTGAAGTCTATTTTGTCTCATACAAGTACTGCAACACCTGCCTTTTTGTCCTTGTTGTTTGCATGAAATATCTTTTTCCATCGCTTCACCTTTAGTCTGTGTATATTTTTGGGTTTGAGGTGAGTCTCTTGTAAGCAGCACATATGTGGGACTTGATTTTTTAATCCGTTCTGTTACTCTGTCTGCTCAGTGGCTTCTTCAGTAGGTCAAGAATTCCTTTTGTTAATAGCCAGGCCCAACCACAGCAGATAAATGCACACACAGCCCCTTGTACACCCCTGGTGTAACCCTAAGTGCCTCACACGATCCTGACGGCCCTTCTGTGCAGTGCACCCTTCTGGTATCCCCATTATTCAGATGAGGAAATGGAGGCACAAAGATGTTAAGACACTTGGCTGCAAGGATACAGCCAGTGAACAGCCGAACCAGGATCTTTTTTTTTAATTGAGGTAAAACTCATCTAACATAAAATTAGCGATTTAGACATGTTCAGCGCAGCAGCATTTAGCATATTCACAGTGTTGGGCAACCATCACCTCTATGCGGTTCCAGATCATTTCCATGAGCCCAGCAGGAAACCATCCCCCTCTCCCCACCAGCCCCTGTCACCACTAATCTGTCTCTGGATTGATCTCCTCTGGGTATGTTCTGTGAATGGAGTCATACAGTATGTGACCTTTTGTGACTGACTTCTTTCACTTAGCATACTATTTTAATGGTTGGTCCACATTGTAGTATGTATCAGTACTCCATTCCTTTTTATGGCTGAATACTATTCCACCGTGTGGGTGGACCACAGTTTCTTGATCTGTTCATCAGTTGGTAGGATTGGGATTAAGAACTCCCCCAAAGTGCTATCTCTTGGCCAGCTTGGAAAGTCCTGAACCAAGGCCCTCATCTGGCTTAAGGAGATGCGACTCCATCACGTGGGACTCTGCACAGTGTTGGTACATAGGGACTTTTGTTGACTGAGCCTGGTGATGCCAGGTCTGGGTGGGGGTGATGATCTGACGTAACCCTGTCCACAGAGGCCTGGGGACCTTTCCCCTTCAGCCTGGCCCTCCTACGCCTGATTCTAAGAGAGAGGTTCCTAGTGATGCTGGTTGGCCAAGAGACTTGGGGTTGGATATGGAAAGACAGAGGCCTGGAGTCTGAGATCTAAGCTTCCCTTTTTCCCTTCTTCCTTCTTCTACCATCTGAACCCATTCTGAAGGCAGCCTGGGGGTGTCTTGGGGAGGAAAGAGCTCAGGCCTGCCTGGTGAGGCCTGCCAAAAATGGTCTTCTGCTCCCATGGATGAGTTCAAGAGATGGGGCTCCTTCTAACTTCACTCATTCACTCAGCAAATATTTATTGAGCACCTACTATGTGCCAGACACTGTGCTCACCAGGTATTCAACAGTGAGGAAAAGCATAATCAGTGCCTGCCCTCATCATAGTGGTCAAGGGTGTAGACACAAGCCAGCCCACCTGGGTTCAAATCCCGGCTGTTCTGTTTACTGGTTGGTGAACTTAGACTTGAGGAAAGCACTTAGTGCCTCAGTTACACCATCTGTAAAATAGGGATAATAACAGCGCCATTCCATATGGCTGCAGTGAGGGTCACGTGAGTTAGTGTATGTAAAGTGCTTGGCACACAGTAAGTGCTGTGTATGCAACAACCATTGGTATTAATAGGGGGGAGACAGACACTGATCAGGATAATCACACGAGTCAACATATTACAAAGTGAGGCTAGTATTCTGAAGGGAAGGGGGGCGTCTAAGAGCACTTAAAAGCAAAGCTCACCTGGACTGAGGGGCCCTGGGCGGCCTTCCTGAAGAAGCAGCATGTGAACTGAGGTATATCTGATGGGTAGGAGTTCACCAGCAGAAGTATAAGGGGTCCCAGGAAAGTATTCCAGGAGAGAGGATGTCATGGGCAAAGGCCAGGTGGTAGGAGGGACACTGCGTGTTCGAGGAGCTGAGAGAAAGCCAATGTGGCTGAAAGACAAAGAGCAGGGGGTTTCCTTCTACTAGTGAGGTAGGTCCAGGCCAGGCCTGCAGGACTTCAGAGCACCTCTTGGGTGTTTGAATCCTTAGCCCATGACCTGTGTGGCCCTAATGAGGTAGAATCAGATCTGCAATACGAAGCCATCATATAGGCTGTCCTGCAGAATCATGGGAGGCCCAGGGGAAGGCAGTGGTGAGCCCCCTCTCCTGTCCAAACCTCCAGCAGAGGCAGGAGCCCTAGAAGCCATCATGAGCTTCCTGAACCCAAGCAGCCATTTATCCTTTTAGTCCCACAGAGCCAGGCAGCCGCCCTCTGTTTGGGGATCAGGGCCCCACACAGCCTTGTTTGGGAGACTCAGAGAGCAAGGGGCTGGCACAGAGAACAGACAGTGCCCAGGGACCTGAGGCAAGAGTTTCAGAGAGCAGGTCAGGAGAGCACTGAGTGGGAGGCAACAGGAAGTAGGGGAGGGACCTTGCACAACATGGATTTAGGCCCCTCCTTGTTCCTCAGCTTTTAATTGCGGTTAAATACACGTAACTCAAAACTCACCATCTTCACCGTTTCTAAATGTCAGTTCAGTAGGTGGGAAGGGCGTTGCCCATCTCCAGAGCCGTTTCCCTCTTGCAAAACTGAAACTCTGTACCCATCAGACAATAACTCCCCATTTCCCCTCCCCCAGCCCCTGGCAACCAGCACTCTATTTTCTGTGTCTCTGACTTTGATAATTCTAGGTGCTTCATATAAATGGAATCATACAATATTTGTCCTTTTGTATCTTATTTCACTAAGAATAATGTTCTTGAGTTTCATTGATGTAGCATGTGTCAGAATTTCCTTCCTTTTTAAGGCCAAGTAATAGTCCATTGTATTGGATAGACTACGCTTTGCTCATCCATTCATCCATCAGTGTAGACCCTGGAGTAGCTTCCACCTCTTGGCTGTTGTAAATAATGCCACTCTGAACACAGGTGTACAAATCTCTTCCCCTCCCTACTTTCAATTATTTCGGGTCTAGACCCAGCAATAGAATAACTGGATTACATGGTAGTTTTATTTTTATTTCTTTGAGGACTCTCCCTACTTTATCCATAGCCGTTGCCTTTACATTCCCACCAGCAGTACATAAGGGTTCCAGTTTCCCTGCATCTTCACCAACACATTACTTTTCTGCTTTTCTTTGTTATTCTAATGGATGTGAGGTATTTCTGGCTCTTTTAAAGAAGCATAAACTCCTGAAACAAAGGGCCCTGGAGCCCTTGGAAGCTTTGAATAGCTGAGGTAGCTCTCAGTAGAACCATGAGGTTAGCCACAGGGAATTGTATCTTGCCACAAGATACACTTTGAAACGATTCTTCTAGAACTTCTTACCAGCCTATATCAGTCCCCTTCTCATTTCCTGCCTTTCTGAATAGGACCATCTGGTCACCTGTTCAGCAGCAGCTGGAAACCTGTGTGGCTTCCACCTTGCTCCAATGGGCTGCATGCTGTAATGGTGACATCTTTCTAATGCATGTTCTCACCTGTGATCCCCTCTGTTTGGGTCCAAGTCAGACACTCATTGCTTCCCACCTGGGCCTCTAGAGACCCCCCAGGAGGACACAGCACTAACCAGACCCTAGAAATGGGCTAGAGCTTCTCTAAGGCCATTTGGAAAAGCAGCAGCCACCTGCCACCCCCCACCCCGCCCCTGGGCGGGCAGCTTAAAGCATTCACTCAAGCAAACGTACAGTTTGCTTACTGAGAATTTGTTGGGCACAAGCTGAGTGCCAGGCACGGGGCTAGGTGTTGGGAGATGCAGTGCTAGAAAGGACTGGCTTATTCACAGGGGAGTTTAAAATCTGTGGGAGAAAAGGAGATCATATAAGTAAAACAATGACAGGGTGCCATGGTGGAGAATAAGGAGTCCCACGTTAGGGAGCGTGGTCAGGGTAGATAAGATGCTTTTAAAGAGCGATGTTTAAGCCGTGTCCTGAAATGGGGCCCACTATGGAAGGAAAAGGAGTGGGGTTATCTGACAAAGGGGAACAGCATATGCAAGGTCCCTGAGGCAGGGAAGTGCCCAGCATGTTCCAGGAACTAGAGAAAAGAGCAGTAAAGTAGAGCAGGCCCATGGAGATGAGGAAAGGGAGAAGGTGAGTTTGGAGCAGCACCAAGGAGCATAAACTCCTTGGAAAGACGTAGACATTCATCACTTACCAGCTTGTTAGTCATCCTTTCCCCTGCCTACCTACCTCTCAGTGCTATCAGCCTCTGTCTTGCTTTCCCAGGGCTCCTGCAAGAAACTACCACCAACTCGGTGGTTTAAAGCAATAGAAATACGTTCTTCCACAGCTCTGGAGGCTGGAAGTCTGAAATCAAGGTGCCAGCAGGGCCATGCCCTCTCTGCAAACTCCAGGGAAGAATCCTTCCTGGCCTCTTCCTAGTTTCCGGTGGGCGTGGCAACCCTTGGCATTCCTTGCCTTGTAGCTGCATCCAGTCTAGGCCTCCTTCCCTGTCTGTCTGTCTCTCTCACATGGCCCTCTGACAGGCACCCCAGTCATTGGACTTAGGGCCCACCCTCATCAGTGTGACCTCATCTCAACTGATCTATCTGCGAAGACCATTTCCAAATAAGGTCACCTTCTGAGGTTCTAGGTGGATGTGAATTTAGGGAGGGGGACACCCTTTCACCCACTACAGCCTGGGGCCCCTTGCTGGGCCAAGGGCAGGGCGCAGCTGTCCTTGGATGCAGGCAGCACCGTGCTGGGTCTGCAGTGGAGTCTGGAGTGGGCACTGCTATGAGCCCGCTCTGAAGGCAGTTCTTACGCAGACTCCACCCTCTCACCTCCATGTCAGGGTGGAGCTGGCTTTCTCCAGTTCCATCTTTCGACAGTCATTTTGTGAGCACCTACAAGTGCCAGGCCCTGGGGATACAGCAGGCAGCAAGAAAGGCTGGGGCCCTGCCCGGGAAGGATGTTGCCTCCTGACATGGCTGCAACAGGAAAATTAGGACTCTGTGTGAGTCTTGAGATTTTTCTCTAAAATACCTTTAAAAAATCAGGTTCTTTAAAATATCACAAGTCCACCTCCGGCCAGGTGAGTATAATTCCTTGTGGGAAGCAAGAACCTCTCTCTGTTTTTTTAAAGCTCCCCCAGATGAGTGGGGGTTGAACACTGGTCCAGGAAAGACATAGACAGTCATCACTTAATTACAGAAATAAACAGCAAGGTAAATGTTATGATGGAAAATATGTGAGCCCCAGTTCTTCATGGGAAGTCTGACTGGGGGGCCCAGCACCCAGATCTCTGGGCATGACCATCTCCCTTGTTGGCCACTTTCTCAGCACCCAACCACTTTTATCCTTGGTTGTTCGGAGATGCACACCCTCTCTCCTGAGACCCCCAAGCCCTGGGGTGACACCATCCATGGGAAAGCTCCACCCAGATAATGTGTGCTTTGCAAAGGGTGTATTGGCTTAGGCTGTTGTTCACAAGGGAACTGGAAAAACACGCCGGTAATTATGCTGTTAACAGTTTTGTTTGCATCTAGTAGCAAAATAATCATTTCCTCAGCCCTGTTATTTTTCAGCCTGGCAGAGCGCACTCCTGCCTTTGTAGAAATACAGTTGATTTTCCTCTTGCCAGCTGTTCTGGGGATCCTGAGCTATATTTTAGGTTGGACAGCTCTTTGGGCTTTCTGGAGGTGAGGACTGGCCCAGGGCGTCCCCTGGATAAATGGCATGAAGCTGCAGTTCTTGGAGTTCTCAGGGGACTCGGTTGAAAGGCACTGAGGCTCCTCAGAAAGCCAAGAGCGGTCATGTGAGTGTAAACACTGTCTTGGCTAACACAGATGAGGAAGGATGTTCCTGGAAGGCTATGGGGGAGTTCACAAAATCAGCACGAGAGGAGGCATAACAAAAGCAAGAATGACATGTTTCACCCAAGGGATGTTGCTGTGTGTCTTAACTACTTCCCAGCTGTATTGTCTCTCTGCTTGCTAGTTTGTTTGTTTTCCCACACCAGTTCTTTCATTACTGAAAAAGAAGTCCTGGGGAGAAGAGTCAGATGGTTTTATCCTGTCATACATATATATGTTCATTCTTTGGCCAGCAGAGAGTAGAGCACTTTGGTTGTTTGGACATTCATTCATTCATGCGACACATGCTGATCGAGATTGGGAAAGAATTCCGTTTGGAGATGCAGGGAAGTCAGTGCAAAGTAAAGAAAGAATTCATTAAAGGAAGAATAGCAGGGAATAGCAGCTGCCTTGCAGGCAGCAGAGAACAAGGAAAAAGGGAGGCAGGAAAGGAAGCTCATTGAACTGCTCCTCGGCATAAGGCAGATCCCTTGCCAGCTCCTTAAGTCCCCTGGCGTCCAGCGTCAGCTTGAATTTGCACAGCGTGGAAACGAAGTCCCTACCACCCCAAGATTTGGGGGAGCTGCAGACAACTGGATGGCATGAAATCATGTTCTGGGAACTTCCCAAAGCAAAGAAAGGAGATTTTCAGCTAGACTACTAAAGAGCACGGTCATACAGCTGTGGTCCTGTCCGGGTCACCCAGGTGATGGAACTGCAAGTCCCAGATCAGTGCTCTCAGCAGCCCCTCCCTACTTATCTGAAGTAGGACAGAGACAGAGTGAAGACTTATGCTTACGTCTGGAGAATAGAATGAAATAACAAAGTACCAAAGACACTTACCCCTGGAAGAGCACAGAGACAAAATGTAATGAGTTAAGCAATAAGAAGGATTTAAAGCAAAAAGGTACACACTCAAAGAAAGGGTAGTGTGGGCAACCTCAGAGAGGAGGGCGCCCTTAGGGTTTAGGGTTTGGAGTTTTATAGGGCTTTTTGGGTAGGAGTCAGCATAAGGCATGATGTATACAGGTGATTCATAGTTCCTTTGAAGTTTTGTCTTAAGAATAGGGTTACTTAGGTGACTGTGTTAGTCCAGATCTCAGCATTCTTTATCCACGTAGGTTTATTTATACTCCAGAGGTCTATCTCCTGTTCCAGATACAATTTTACTTGCTTAAGGGGCTGGAAGAAGAGGAAGAACAGCATATAGATTAAGTTTGGGAATAAGCTGGGCCTTTTTTGCAGGCTAAGTAGATTTTACAATAGCATGATGTAATTGGTACAATGAAGACATGGGCTGCGCTCTGATACTTTTCTTTATCTGCGGAATATCTGGACACTCCAAGTCATTCCTCTAGCCTTCGAAACTTTAACTAATTAACTCTGTGAGTCCTTTCTGGCTCTCTGGCTTTATCTGGTTAACTCTTTGAGTCCCTTTTAGTGGGCTCCACTGGCCTATTCTCCCTTCACCCACTTACGTTTGTCTTTCTACCTGACATTACTAGATGCCAGGCAGTGTTCTAGACCAGCACTGCCCAGTGGAACTTTCTCTGGTGATGGAAATATTCTGTAGCTGTGCTACCCAATGCACTAGCCACTAGCCATATGTGGCTACTGAATGCTTGAACTGTGCTTTGTGGGACTGAGGAACTGAATTTTAAATGCAATTTAATCTTAACTTAAATGTAAACAAACAGTGTATCGAGCAGCAGAGTCCTAGATGCTCAGGATGAAGTAGTGAACAAACGAATTAAAAACTCCTACCCTCATGGACCGCATGTTTGTGTCATGGGGCAGAAATACTTCTACCAGGAAAATTACTCTGCCATTAACGAAATCAGAGAGAGTAGATGCTACCAGTTCAAAAGTAAGCGTGATCTCCATCCTCTGCCAGGTTGATGGTTTCACCAGATCCCAGGCTGACGATGCAATGAATTGAACTTGGCGAGGGGTTTTCTCCCTAGCTTTTCCCTCCCCAGAGCTTAGAGTCCTCCTCTGCTTTAGCAGAATTTTCTGTGTGTCCATGGGTGGGGCATTTCCAACCCTGGCACCCTTCTGCCCAGTGCATTTCCTTTCTCAGGAAAGGAAAGCCATCATATATGTGTGGCTTGTCCACCAGTGGCCAAGAGCAGGGATAGTGTACATCCTGGGATGCTCCAGGCACATCCGGGCACATCCCGGCAATTTGGATGCGAGCCCAGAGTAGTCCACATGGTTGATCGCTCTGTAGAATCTGTTTACTTCCCCATGTCTAACTCAAGTCTCATATCTAACTGCAGGGGAAGATTGTTCTCAAGGGCATTCTAGAGGGACAACATGTCTTAAAAGGTCAAGTGGAAACAGCAAGGGATGTCTCTACCCTTTCTATCGATAATAGCAGAGACTTGGATGAGCACAGGCCCAAGCGACAGGAGGTCCCGTCATTGGGAGGATAGATGGAAACTGAGTTTTATTATCTTTGTCATTGTTGTCGTTATTATTATTAACATCCCTCCTCCCTCTTTGTCACTCTCAGTCACTGGGCAGAATAGAGAGTGGTCAGTAGTGAACCTCACAGTGGACACCTAGATGTCTGGGGAAGCTCTTCAAGGTCTGCATAAGCAGTTGGCCCCAGGGGAAAAAGCCAGCCACACAAGAGCACAAATCCCACCCTGCGAGCACCACAGCCAGTGCGGTCCCATTCCCAGATGGTTCTTCCTTTCACTCGTGGAATATCAGGCTTTACCAGCTGTGTTCGCCCAAAGCATGGACTGAGGGACCAGCTGTCCTGCATTAGCCTGCCTTTCAGTTTGCAGATGCCCTGGCCCCCAAATTCTTTTATAATCCTGTTCCCTCTTGATTGCAGACTCTTCAGACCCCTCCCCTGCTGCTAAACTGGCTACCTGTCCAGTAGAATTCTCACTCCCTTAAATGTTAGCCTCAAGCAGTCATACTTAAGAAAGAATGGATGCTGTTCCTCTGAATATGCACAATTGTTCCACAGCAAAACCAAAACTGTGCTGGCATTTTCTGAGGCTTTGCTCACTCCATGAGGGCATGGGAGCGGTCACGTGTCAGCCTGAGCTGGATTTGAATCCTAGCTCCACCCTTTACTAACTGTATGACCTCAATACAGGTGACTCCATCCTTTCCGAGTCTCAGTAATTCTCACCTGTAAGAGGGAGATGTTGACCGTTCCTATCAGGTGGTCACACAAGGAACAGTAGCCAAGTGGGAAGGCAAGTCCTGCCTCATGTCCAGCTCTGCAAGCTGTCTGAGAAATGGCCAGGAGAGCACAGTGCCTCAGGCTGCACCCCTACATGTGGCCTCATGTTCATCCTTCCCATCATCTGGACCTTGGGACCAGTATACTCAGCCACACCCGGGGTAATAGCGAAGAGAGAGCTGGCCAGGGTCTGCCAGGGAGACCTTAGCTTACTGCATTCGTCCAGTTTCATGAGCGGAAGAGACAGAGAAAAGGTGTGACGACTCCTGGCCCCAAGGGGTCAGGCACAGCCCAGTTTTGAGGCAAGAAACATGAGACAAAGTGGTGGAATCCAGGTGGGAACTTTCACCAGCTGGTAGCCAGCCACTAAGAGCCCTGCTCAAGCCCCGCTGTCCACGGTGACTCATCACACTGTCAGAGCTTCCTCCCGTGGGGTGCACGTAGGAAGGAGACAGGTGGCGGGGGAGCCGATATGGGAAGTAAGGGCCCGCGTCCCCTCCTCACATTGCTTTCCTCATAGGATCATTACAAAGATGAGAGCTGCTGAAACACAGGGCCTAATCCAGAGAAGGGCATTTATTACAAGGGCTCAGGAAATGGTTCTCTATTATTATGAAAACTAAAAATCCTGGACAGTTATTCTGGACAAAAAAAAAAAACATGGTCTGGCCTTTTTTGTCGTCACTTTTATTTGCTCCTTCTTCCTCCTCTCCTGTATTTCTCTGCACCCAGATCGAGAGCACGTGCATGCACATGCCTTTGAGGAAATCCAATCATTATGGGAGTCAGGCAGGCGGCACCCTGAGCTGAGCCATGTTGGGATGCTGGGAAGTTGAGCAGCCCTGGCCACCATGTCCCCTCCCCGGTGCAAGGCTGTTTGAAAGGGCCTTATTGTGCACCAGCATCCTTGACCGCCATGGGTTGAGAAATGCTGTTCTGCTCTGGTCCACATACCCATGAATTGGGGCAGCTACAGTCTCCCTGACATTTCAAGCTGGAAACTTCCTCCAGAGTTCTACCCACAGACCTCCTCACCTACCTCACTGCCCCTACCCCGTCCCCAGGCACAAGTATTCTGCCTCTGACCGACCTGTGGCCCCTACAAGGCCCCCAGGCAGTGTTAGAACGTGGCTGGGACATCGGGACAGGTCTGCAACCTGGGGGAGTCATGGCGTAGAGGCCAAGGGACAAGGTGATGTGCCTAGCCTCACCCCTGGCCTCCTCCCACCGCATCCTTCTGAGTGAAACATCCTCACCAGTCCCCATGGATCATCTGGAACTTGAATTCTGGCCTTGGCTCCTTGCCTGTAACAGCACTAAGTCAGAATGTGGAGAATGGGGAGGAGGAAGCCATTTGGTGGTCCCAGCCGGTTCTCCCCGGGGAAGGGGCTGAGTGTTTTGTTCCCTTGTGGAGGAGTGGAGACTGTGCCTCCAGGCGCTGCCAGCTGTGTCTGTGTCCTTTCCTCCTCCAGAGAAGGATTCTCCTCCTGCTGCTTAATGGTGTTTATCAGTCACCATGACTTGGCAAACCCAGCCAGGGGCGCAAACATTGTCACCCCTTTCCCAGTGTAATTGTGCTCTTGGAAATGCTGGAATGTGGTTTAAGGCGAAACAATTTTTTGATTACAGAGTCAATCTTTGTTTAAAAGTTTGCCACCCTGGGGAAGTTTCTAACAAGTTACTTTAAACGATACAGCTAAATAATCCCATTAATCCAGACTGCGTTGCCAGGATGCAGCAGAAACATGCAGCAGGGCAGTGTCCAATAAGGGCTGCATTGACAGCAATGGCTGCTACACCAAGAGGTGCTGTTTGCAATGAATGGATCTACCAGGAGACACCCCCTTCCCCCGAGCATGCCGGCCTGTATTCATCCAGCCCTGTGTGTGTGCCGGGTACTGTGAAAATTACCAGGGTCTCAGGTAACCTCTCAGCCACCTGGTAAGATGGGATCTCCATCATCCCTGTTGGAGAGAGAAGGGAACTCGCTCAAGGTTGCTCACCTGAGAGGTGGACCCCAGACTTAAATGCACCCGTGTCTGTAACCGCAAGCGCCTTGGGCTTCCCAAGTCTCATCCATGGAGCACTTGCACTGTGCAAGATGATTTAAAATGATATACAGGCAAGCTTTTTAAAATGTCAATATTTACCTACAATAACGCATATAAAGATATACTAACGTACTCCAGATTCCTAAAGCTGAAGTTTTCTTTAAAAAAAAAAGTTAATCCAAATAAGAAAATGTTAACAAAGCAATAATACAAAGGATAAATGGCTCTTCAATCATTTGGCAAATATTCATTGTTTCCTATATGCCAGGCACTTTTCTGGGTGCCAGAATATAACAGTAAATAGAGCATATTACTGTTGTGCACCCCCGGGCTACAAGCAAATAGGTAACACGTCAGCTGGAAGTGTGTCCAAGGAAAAATACAGCATGGAAAGAGGAAGGTGGGCCAGCAGGATGCTTTGGTAAGGTTGGTATGGCAAAAAGTTATGAGGAAGTTGCATGGATGACCAAAAAGAGGAAACATTATAATGGCAGGAATCAGCAGACTTTTTAAATAAAGGGCCAGATAATAAATATTTTAGGTTTTGTGGGCCAGAGGTGTCTGTTACAGTGACATAATTTTACCACTATAGCAGTAAAGCAGCCATAGACATTACATAAACAAATGGGCATGGCTGAGTTCCAATAAACTTTATTTACAAAACAAGCGGTGGGCCATAGTTCACAGACACCTACACTAGACCATTATGCCAGATCTCCCACATTGCAGATGACCTTGCCCAGAACACACATCTCAGCCTTTGCAAGTTTAGTTCCCCACCCATCCTCCCATGAGTAGTCTTTCCTGCATTATCTCAGATGATTCTGTCAACCCATGTGCCAGCTTGTAGTCAACTCCATGCTTCAGATTCATTACCCGAGATAGAGAAAAAGTGGTAGAGACTCCCAAGGTCTTCTGGTAATCTCCCCTGACCTGGCCTGCACTCCCACCCAACCCTGGATAGCTGAACTTGACAGAAAACAACTTTATTTTTTCCCAACCTACATGGCTTACCAGTCCTAAACTTTAACTGGAAAGCAGCATGCGAAATACAGCTCACCCATCAGCATTGCCTGACTAGGGCCAGCCAAGAGGAGCCAGGCAGTTTGTTCACAGAGGGTCCCCGATAACTGTAGGGCTATCCAGCCCCCTGTAGTATGTGACAGTCAGAGCAGACTGTATGTTCTTAACCACACAGCTATTCCCTGCATAAACCTGTCAGAAATACCTGGGGCCCCTTAGCACTGAAATTCACCCCGCGCCACCTTTCTCAATCTGAATCAAAAAGGTTTATGACGTTGAATCCTGAGACTCATTGATTTTACCACTTACCCAGCTTCCTTCTCCCTGTGAAAGCACAAGATTCATTTATCTTTTGTTGGCTGAGCAGGCAAGTCGCTGATTAATGTCTTAATGCCATCTAATTCTCTAAGATTTCCCAGAGTGACCAGACACATGTACCTATTATGCTCTCAGTAAATCTAGTTGATCCTGTGTGTCTAGTTCCCCACCATCTTTCTGTCTAAGTGTGTCTGGGCTCCCTTTCTGTAATTTTCTCATGAGTCTGCCACAGGTTTCAGTGTTGATTTCAGAAGAGAGAAATTTTGAACCAGGGTGATGACCATGAAATGCATTCTAATGAAATAATATCAGCTTTGGGACCTCAGTAGTGATTCATTAATTCATTCGTTCATACAGTCAGTCAACACATGCTTCTTGGAAACATACAGTGTGCCTGACATTTGCTAAGATCTGGGGTTAGAGCCACCAGTAGGATAGTTAACATCTCTGCCCTCACAGATCAGGCCATTAATTAATTGCATCTTCATAACATCATCAGAAAGGAAGTTTACATGCATATAATACAGGAAACCAACAAGCATGTGGCCTTGTATTTTCTAGGGAGTCAGAGAAAGCTTCCCCAGAGCAGTGTGTTTGAGCTGAGAGTTGAAAGAAGAGAAGGAATCAGCTGGGCATAAAAAGGGGGAACGAGTGTTGCAGTCAGAGGGGGCTTTGTGTGCAAAGGCCCTGAGGCATGAAGAAACATGGCCCATACAGCCAGTCCAGAGAGGCTCACGCAGACAGGGTGTGGTAAGGGGATAAGCCAATAGAATGAGGAAGGAGGGGGTGGGCCCAGATGGAGTGGGGCCTGAGATCCATGTTAAGGAACCCGGGTTTATGCTAAAAGCAACAGGTTACCTTAGAAAAGTTTTTTATTGGAAAGTGCCATGAATGAGATTGCTTTAGTTCTTAATCAGTTGCTTGGCCGTGAGAAGAAAGGAAGGGGAAAAAAAATAGAGAACTGCACCAGGCTGCTGGAGGAGGGGAAATACGATAGCTAATATTTTCTGCTAGTGGATATGTACATTATAGCTCAGGTAATTACTTTCCACCAGGCTAAGTGTCCCTGTTGTTTCATTGCTCTTATTTTCTCTCTCTGTTGGGCCTTTCTGCAGCACTTGACATTCTCAGTCTCTATGCTCCTGGTTTTCCTGGAGAGACGCTGTAAGCTGGGGCTTGGAGCCAGAAGCCCTCTTTCTGTTCTCTGTTTGGCAGAAATTTTCCAGGGCTCAGGCCAGCAGGAAGTGGAGCAGAAGTATGCATTTGGGGAGTCAGCAGAGTCTGAATCCAGCTGTCCCGCTTACTGGTCACAAAACCTTGGGCAAGCAGCTCATCCTTTCTATGTCTTGGTTTTCTCATCTATAAAATGGGAATCAGCACAGTTACCTCCCTCAGGCTTTGCTTGAGTGCACAAACCCTGAAACCTCTGTTTACGTTGGTTGTGCCTCTGATGCCTGGTACAGTGCCTGGCGCATGGCAGGAGCTCAGTATGCTCTTATTGAAGGAAGGAAGGAAGGAAGGAGCCACTGAATGGCCAGCGGCCACCCCATAAGCACCACCGTGGCTGCAGTGGCTGCTCTCCTTTATTCCTAAGTGGCAGGAGACTCGCTGATCCTTCACTGCATGTTTTTCACTTCTGCAGTTACTAAAAAGCATCTTTGGGTTTATTCCTGGGTTGAAGACTAGTGGAAAGGTTTTGTCTTTACTTATTTCTTTCAGCTAAAGGCATTTTCAGATTTCCCCACCAAAAAAATAGAAAACATTCCAAAGAGCCAGAGAGCGAATTTCAGAAGAGCAATGAGCCATGGTGGGTCCTCAGAAATCCTAAAGTTGGCTCAGCTGCTTCCCCTCTGAACTAGAGAGGTCAGCACAGATACAGAGGAGCCCCATCTGGGAGCCCAGCAGGCCGCAGGATGTTGACATGTCACACCTGTCCAGCTGCATACAGGCGTCCACATAGCCTGGGGGAGGGTGTGGACCCCATGCGATCCCTTGATGTCATGTGACAGGTGTGTAATCTGACTCCATCTTCTGTGAGGAGGGCCTGGGAGGTGGACACTGCAGCTGACCGCCTTCCCTCTCCAGTGTTCCTGGCCAAGCCTCCATGGTGACACCCTCAGACTCTGAGGTCAGGTGGCCCATGTGCAAGTCCCTGTTCCCGTTACATGTGTGCTGTCTAACCCGGCACGAGTTATTTAACTTCTCAGTACTTCTTCAGCCATGAAATGGATGCTAATAGTAGTACCCACCTCATGAGCTTGTTGGGAAGGCCAAATGGGAGTTCCTTACACATCCAGGGCCTGGAACACGTGCGTGATGTCCTCAGTAGTCACCATCATTGTGTCCGGCACAGTCATTAGGCAAGTGGCCAGAGCTCTGAGAAGCTCAGCTCGCTCCGTTGTGACATGGAGTGAATGTGCCTGCCTTCTGGAGTGGTTGTGAGGATTAGGGAACAGCATATATAAACTATTTATGCCAGGCCAGGTATGGGTAGTATGGTAGCCATGTTATGATGACTTGTTCTTTCAGTTTGACCTCTTGGGATTCAACCGATAAAATTCACCATTACTAGCATTTGGTACATTCATCATGTTACACATCATCAGTCTAATTCCAGACACTTTAATCATCCCCAGGGGAAACTCCGTACCCATTAAGCAGTTGCTCTCCATTTCCCCCTTCCTCCCTGCAGTCCCTGGCGATCTCCCGTCTCTGTGGATTTGCCTATTCTGGACACGCATGTAAGTGAAATCAGGCAATAGGTGATCTTTTGTGTCTGGCTTCTTTCACTGAGCGTCATGTTTGCAAGGTCCACCCCCGTTGTAGTATGTGTCAGTATCTTGTTCCATTTCATGGCTGAATAATGTGCCATTATGTGGATATACCACATTTGGTTTATCCATTCACCTGTCCACAGACAGTTGAATTGTTTCCTCTCTTTGCCTGTAGTGACTGGGGCTGCTGTGAATAGTCATGTGTAAGTTTTTGTATGAGCCCCCGTTTTCAGTGCTTCTGGGTATTATGGTGACTTGTTAACGTATGTGGTTCAGCTACATAAGAGAGAAAGGGAAGAAACAGTAAGAAGATAAGTAAGAAAAAGAGAGGGAGTCCAGCCTCTGTACAGGGATTTCCTTTTTCAGCCAACCTCATCCCTTTCGGGGCCAGCAAGGGAGCTAGGCGCAGGGAGATCAGTCTTGGCTTTGTGCTCAAGTCTTGGGCCCTGTCGACGCTCCAAGGGCCACAGCCTCTCCTGGGTTACTGACTGTACGTTGCGGTGTGGTGGGCCTGGGGAAGCCAGCCATTCTTGTGCCTCCCTCAGAGGAATTAAGGAACAAGAGCTCTGAGACAATCAAGCCCTTCTTATGTGCCAGGCACTAGGCTGGGTCTTCCCACACATGATCTCATCAGTTCCTTGCCCGACTCAGACAAGGAAACTGAGGCTCTGAGGGGTAAAGTAACTCGCAAGGCCACGCAGCAGGCTTCACACCCAGGTCACAGAGCGGAGCCCCCACAGAACAGTGGTGCATATGGCTGCCCCTCAGTTGGGCTTTTCTCAGCAGGACCTGCTCATGCACCTGTCTTGGCATGAAAGAGCTCCACTGAGTTTGTGAATTCCATTTCAGGGACCTGGCCCAGCCTTGGGGATGTCATTCAACATGTGTCCCTGTGTATATCGAGCAACTCTTATATGCCAGACATGGTGCCAGCCCAGCCTTTCTCAGCCGGGGTTCCTTGTCTGAACCTCAGAACACAGAAAATGATCAGAATGACTATTTTCCATAAATAGTACCATTCTTGACAGACAGGAGAGAAGCTAATCCAGGACATACGATGGGTAACCCGCCAAGCCTTGGTGTTGGTCACCCCTCTTCTCCAGCACCTAGGACAGTGACTAACTGTAGTGATTGTATCCTAAATATTTGCCAACGGTGAATGAGGATATAGTGCTGCGAAAAAAACAGACACGAACCCTGTCCCCATCTAGCACATATCCTGTTTTAAATTTACAATACAATCCTCTTTTAATAGCTAAGCCATTTAAATATTCCAGGGTCAGGCACTGAAAATAATTCATCAGTGATCAGTGAAACTGGTTCCAGCATCCTTCCAGCAGAGTTTTATGTAAGCAGGTCTTCAGAACAGTCCCAGAGGACATGCGTTAAACAATTCTCTTTTCTAAGAAATACTGTGTCAGTCACTGTAGGAACACAGGGAGAGTGGGATTTAGGTATTGTCCCTGAGCAAATACCTCAGGAACACCTGTAAATCAGTCACCTTTGCCCAAGGAGCAGGATGCATGAGCTCGTGTATAGTCAAATAAAACCAGGGCTTCTGTTAGCCCCACTAAAGTGGATCCATACAGCTCAAAGTGATACCTGAGGCTGAAAAAGCTGAATCCATATCTAAAGTGAGAACTCCACACAGTTTTTGACACTTAGGAAATGCTCAGAAATTTGTAGAAAGGAAAGGAGGCAGGGGAGAAAGGAAAGAAAGAGGGAGAGAATGAAAGAAGGAGGGCGGGAGGGAAAAAGGAAGGAGATTTAACTCCCAGCCCCACCGGGAACACAGTAAATACCTATGAAGTGCTTACTCTATACCGACCACCTGTGCTAAATGCTGAACCTAAATGCGTCATTCCTTTCGTCTTCCAACTGGCTCAGGAAACGGGTCGCGCAAAGATTCTCGCTCAGAAGGCAGGAATGCTGCTCAAAGAAATGGCACCGGCCCCAGGTCGGACAGTCAGTGAGGGCAGAGCTCAGCCTCTGCTCTACAGCTTCAGTCGGATGCTATCCTCTGCCCTCCTCCTGAAAAAAACATTTGGAATCTCGATTCGCCATCTTCTTTAATGCTTTTTAAACTTCTACTTTTAGGCTACTAAATCTTTTTCTCAACTGAAACTTCTCAAGATCCCAATGAGGAAAAACAGGTGACAGTGGCTCTGCTCTGAAGAAGCCCCAGTGAGCCGTCAAGAGGCCCCCCTGGCCCAGCAGAACCTAGGGCTGCCCCACGCCATGAGAGAACCACTGATCTATAGGTTCCATTCTCTTTTAAAGCATTTCAGAAGTTTTCTGTCCCCAGGAACTACCCAGTCACTAGCTCAGAGCCTGTGTCCTCTGTTTAAAGAGCAGCCTGATTTCTTTTTTAACTTCTCCTCTGGAATAAACAAACAGCCTTGGAAATCTGTGGGCAAAGAATATACTGGGTGCAGCATGTCCTGATCCTCCAGAATCGTGGTGTCGAGCCAAGAATCTGTGTCTGCTTGAGGTTTGCAGAGGTGGCCGCAGCATTTGGTTTTCCGTGGAGGAGTCTGTGGCTTCTCTCCTGTGTTGTGATGCATTTTGACCTTGTTCCAGTACAGACAGGCTGGTGAACCTGGCAGGCTGCCCAAGGGGATCAGTGACAGTCAGCTGTCCTTCGAGCTCAACCCCACCCCAGGGCTGAAATGCGAATTGATCCGACCCTGAAGTTCTGGGAGACAGAAAGCCTTATTATATCCTACCCACAACAGAACTGAAGTGGATCCATATAGCTCAAAGTGATACCTGAGGCTGAAAAAGCTGAATACATATCTAAAGTCAGAACTCCACACAGTTTTTGACACTTAGGAAATGCTCAGAAATTTGTAGAAGGAAAAGGAGGCAGGAGAGAAAGGAAGGGAAGAGGAAGAGAATGAAGGAAGGAAGGCAGGAGGGAAAAGGAAGGAGATTTAACTCCCAGCCCCACCGGGAACACACATGATCTCATCAGTTCCTTGCCCGACTCAGACAAGGAAACTGAGGCTCTGAGGGGTAAAGTAACTCGCAAGGCCACACAGCAGGCTTCACACGCAGGTCACAGAGCGGAGTCCCCACGAACAGTGGCACATCTGGCCGCCCCTCAGTTGGGCTTATCTCAGCAGGACCTGCTCATGCACCTGTCTTGGCATGAAAGAGCTCTACTGAGTTTGTGAATTCCATTTCAGGGACCTGGCACACCCTCCGGGAAACTGGAGAAGAGATAATAACAACAATAATAATAGCCAATATTCTAGCACCCTTTGGGGTGGGCTACCCAACCTATAGTAGATCTCTGATGCTTTCCCCTGCCCACCATTACTTATCCCAGGTCTGTGTATCAGCCTGGAATTTTCAGTTTTAAGCTACAATTAGCACCCTTATTTCCTTTCATCCTCATGGCGGTCCTATGAAGTAGGAATTATCCTCACTCTTGAAGGTGAGGAAACTGGGCTTCAAATACCTGAAATGAGCTGTGCAAGGCCACACAGCTAATGAGTGGTGAGACCAGGACTTGGACCTCCATCTCTCTGATCTCAGGTCTGCATTATTTTACCCACTCCAGATACCAATACGTTAGTGTTGGTACATTAGGCACACCTGTCTGGAGAAATTGGGGTGTCTAAATGATTACTAAAGGTCAATGCCATCGTTTGAACAAGCCCAGGAAAGTGTGGAATGGTGAAAGAAAATCTGTTCTCAGCCATAGACACAGAGGGAGGGTTGAGCTTGTCAATACAGTTCAATTTAGTTTCATGCTCATTTATACTCCAGCCCTTCCCAGTTGAACTGACACTGAGCTGGTTCTCGCCATGACAAGCAGGAGTTGGTCAAGCAAAGATGTAGGAAGGGTGTTCCCAGCATAGGTCCAAAGGCTCTCATTCTGGAATGCAATGCATGTGTGTTGAGAAGTTTCTGTGGGCCACTCTGCAGTGGGCATGGGACTCAAAGAGAAAGAAACAGAAAGCTGCTGGAACCTTCTGTGTTTCAGCCAGTGCTGGCCACTAGGGAAATACAGATCAATCAGAGAAAATTTCTGTCCTCTGACAGCTTACAGTCAGGAGGCTTGAACATTCATACCTTTTATCAGTGCTACACGCACAGGTAGGTAGGATTAAAAAGGTCACAGCTTGGTGGAGGACTGGCAAGTGATGGTGTGCCTTGCCTCTGACATTTCTAAAGAAAAGACATGGAGACTTCCTGCTGATGGCTTCTATTTTCTGAGCACCTACTGTGGGCCAGTCACGGTGTATTTTCTGAGCACCTACTATGGGCCAGTCACGGTGTATTTTCTGAGCACCTACTATGGGCCAGTCACAGTGTATTTTCTGAGCACCTACTATGGGCCAGTCACGGTGTATTTTCTGAGCACCTACTATGGGCCAGTCACGGTGTGTGCTGTACCCACAGCACAGGCAGCTCAGATGCCATTGGTGATCCCCTTTCGCCGATTAGAAAACTACGGCTCACCAAGCTTGAGGAACTTGCTCGAAATCCAACAGCCACAAAGTGACAAAGATCAGAGAGAGATTTCTACCAACACCTGTCTGAAAACGGCTCTCCTTGTAGCTAAGTTTTGACTTTCTCGCTTAAATCACATTTACTTTTGAGATTCAGTCTTTTGATATCCTCCAAAGCGAGCCTTGTCTTGAGCCCCTAAAACCAATCTAATAAGTGGCTGTAATCAGTCATTGTAAGGGGATATGGAATTCGGTTAACCAAATGATCTGCTCATTTGAGATGTCTCATGGCATATGAAGACAACCAGATTTCAAAGAATTAAAATACAATCAAATAAACATCACACACACACACACACACACACACACACACACACACTCATACACAGGGGGCTGAATGGCAATTTAGCTCTTTATTCATGATTCCAGCCATGTTCTAGGATCAGACATGGCCTCTGGGCGCTGATTCTTGTCAGTTACCTTTCTGTTACAGCTGTCTGCAGGAAGGGCTGATGTGTTAAGAGTTCCCACTGATGGAACGTCAGATAAACTGCGTCTTAGAATGGCTTATGTATGTTTAAAATGAAAAATGTGTGTCTTGCAAATGTTCTGTGAGAGCGTTGAGGCTTTGAGAAATGGATTGTCACTTCCTGCAAATGCAATGAGCGTGTTTTAATTCTGCATCGTTTTCACCAGTAACAAAGATAAATCCAATTAAAAGTGATTGGGTTTTATTATCCAGGTGGTTCTCTCGCTTGCTCTCTGCCTGTGTGTCCCCTGGTGTCTCCAGGATGCTCTGTGCGTTAGTGCACCTGGCGTTTCACCCAATATCCCAAGAACCTACCAAATTTATCTGCCTTCCCCACTGCCCTGTGCACTGCTGGAGGACAGAGACCATAACCGCCTGGTCCACTGCTCTTCCAGGTGTCTGGCACGTGACCTGTTAAAGAAGTGGCAAATCATGTTTCCCAGGGGAGCAAATTGACCTTGCACAGTCTTAGGATTCTGAAAGAGCACAGAACATTTAGAAAATGTCAAGTAATCCAAAAGACTGTGCAGGCAATCTGAGAGCGAGCTCACCAACCACCCTGTATACCTTGCTAAGGACTTAGGATGTTGGCCTGCAAGTGATGGGAGCCCTTGAAGGGTATTGAACGGAAGAGGAGACAGATCACACTTAGGTGTTAGATCCCACGACTGCTTCCCGAGGATGGATTCAAGTGTGGTCTTAGAGCTGGGGTGACATTCTGTCCAGTTCCCTTTTCCTTGGGTGCCTAACTGGGGCTGTACCTGTGCCCACAGGGTCCAGGGAGAAATACAGGATCTAGCTTTTTCTGCACATTTCCCCCTATCTCTTAGCAAAACTGGGTTCACCGTAAGCTCTGATTGTATTCAAATGAGGGTTGCCCTACTCTTATCTCCAGTACTTTTTCTCTTGCTTCTTCTTCAGAGAACCTTGAACTTGACCTTTCTTCTTGTTCTGGAATTCTGGCCTTCCTGAGAGACTTTCAAGTAGACAAGAAGACTTTGATAAGGTCCAAGCATAACCCAGCCCAACAGTCGAGGGTAAAGGGGTACCAAGGACTCTCCCCTGCCCAGAGAGAAAGAAGCCATGTTGGGAAATGGGTCCACATCTGTTCAGGAGATAGAAGGCAGTGACAGAGAATCAAGTGTCTGGGCTCAGCTCTGACCCGCACCGCACAAGGGCTCACTCACCCTTGGGACAGAGGCTTTATCTGTATTAATCCCTGACGTGCAGCCTATGTCCCACGACAGTCCCCCTGGAAGGGAGTAGGAGGCTTCCGAAGGTGGCCACGGTTCTGATGTTTGCTTCCGGACTCTCTTCTAAAGAAGCCGAGACACTCCTGAAGCTGGTCTCCCACGAGGAAAGCAGGAGTGACTAGAGCCGGGCTCTGGGCCTGGAGTGCCAAGGGCTGGATCTCCTCTCGACCTCTCCTAAGGCTCCGGCCAGGCCGCTGGATGTCTTTGTGTCCCACCTCATCCACATATAAACCAGAACCTGTTTGATGGGATTATTTGGGTTGAAAAGAGGAGGAGCACTTAACCCTTGTAAGCAAAAAAGGGAAACTGCTCTGCGATCGTTATTATTGTTTTCTCATGCTTCTTCTGGGGTGCCTTGCCCCATGTCCTCCCCGGTTCAGAGACACAGGGAAGAGCATTCCTGGTAGAGGGAACCGGGCAGGCAAAGGCACGGATGTAGAAGAGAATGATGGCGCCCCCTGCCTTCATGGGCTAGCCCCTCCCAGGGGCCAGGCACCCTGCATGCCACCACGCCACTTGGGCATTTGCTCAGCGTGCCAGTGAATATTTGTTGAGTACCTATTATGTGCCAGGTCCTGGAGGAACAGAACAGAATTGGACCAATGCCTGCTAATCTCACAACTATAGCCAGGCTCCTGAAAAATAGTGTCCAAGTTGCCCGGATTGAAAATCCCAGTGCTATTGGTAGACAGATGGACACTGGCTGGAGCAGCTGCCCCAAGCCCTGGAGAGAATAGTTCTGTGTACCCGCCACCTCTTGCTGCTTGACAGAGGCTCACTGGCATCCCCCTGTTTGTGGTACCACGAGGAAGCCAGAATGCCTTTGCCCAGGCCTGGCCGGCTTGCCCAAAAAGCCCACTAGCCTCCCAAGCCATCCCCCACTCTGTCACCTTTGCAGTTTCCTTCTCCCTCCACATGCCCTTGGTAGCCAGCTGGCTTGGCTTCTGTGAAGCTGTGTGAGCTGGGGCCATGCCCTTGACTCTCAGGGCACCTAGTGTGTCTTTCCCAAAGCAAAGAGAGACTAGAAAGTGCCCTTTGCACGAACAGCTCCACATCTAGGAATATAATCCTACAGAAATGAGTCACACCCTCATACAGAAAGATAACTGTGCAAGGATATTCATAGGGACAGTATCTATAAGAGGGAGGGAAAAGCAAACAACCTAGGTGTCCATCCCTAGGGGACTGGCCATGCCCATTCCTCAGGACTCTGGGCACCTGTTAAAAGGATGAAGTCTACCTGTGTGTGCTGATTAGAACAGCAGGATATATCATTGCATTAAAAAGCCTCACATATACATGTTCCCATTTAGATAGTAAAAAATGGATATAAATATGATAGCAGCTACTTCATAGGGTTGTCATTAGGCGTAAGTGGGGGAATGGAAACAAAATGCTTAGAACAGTGTCTGGCTCTCACAGTTGGCACTCAAGTGTTAAGACGTTGCAGTTGTCTGTAGTGCTGTTCCTTAATTCTCTATCTTGCACTAGCCTAAGGTTCATCAAAGTAAATTTTAAAGCATAGGAAAGGGCTACAGTCGGCCTTCCCACCCTCATGGTCTCTGCACTCTTGCTCTCGTCACAGAGGGATAGAGTATGACGTCGCCGGGGCCGCACAGCCCTCGGTGGATCCCTATGGGGTCGCCGACTCCTTTGGTTTGTCTAGGGCCATCTGATTTTAAAACTAAAAATTCTGTGTGCCGGGCACCCCTCGGTCCTGGGGAAACCAGGACAGCTGCCCTCTTTCCATATGCCTCTGGTAGTCCAGTTGCTTTAGGAGGTATGCAGACAAGGAGTCATTATTGCTTTTCACGTACAACAGGAAAAAAACAAGAAAATGGTACATCGGAATGGAATGTTACTCAGCCTTTAAAAGGAAGGAAATTCTGACACAGGCTACCAGGTGGATGGACCTGGAGGACATTGTGCTCAGTGAAAGAAGCCAGTCACACACAGAAGGACAAACACCGTATGATTCCATTTACGTGAGGTTCCTGGAGTCTGGCTGCTCTCTGACCTTGACTGTTCACAGAGACAGGAAGTAGGAAGGTGGGTGCCAGGCACTGCAGGCAGGGAGAAATGGGGAGTGTTTGTTAAATGGGCACACAGTTTCAGTGTTGCAGGATGAAAAGAGTTCTGGGATGGATGGTGGTGGTGGTGGCACGACACTGTGGATGCACTTAATACAACTGACCTGTACGCTTGAAAATGGTCAAGGTGGCAAATTCTAGGTTACGTGTCTTTTACCACAATTTAAAATCTGAAAAAAAGGGTACATCAGCTCTCATGAATATTGTTGGATAAGGTAAAGCTACAGTGGTATTTAAATTAAGCACACATGTGAAATAACTGTACAAACGTGGCAGGAGCTGGGGAAACAGTGACACAGTATATTGTGAGCTCAGATTGAAGGTGCCTCGCCCGATTCCGCCGTCCTCCAGCCACCGCCCCTCATGCAACTTTCAGCTCCACAACGGGCCCCCTCTGCATCCAGAAGAGCTAAGCCTGGTGCCTGCTGGGGTCTGCACAGACCTGGCAGCATCAGCGATACTCAACACTCTGTTCTTAACAGCGCTGTCCGTCTCTAGTCGTAAGCACCTCTGCTAGATCCTGTATCAGGGACGGGGTTCTGGAGCACAACAGGGTGGGCCGGAGGGAACCAGAGAAGCTCATCTGGTTCTGCACAGTTGGAAAGCCAAGTTCAAATCAGGTTGGGTCTTTATACTGCTGTCCCCTGCACAAAATGTCTTAAGCTTCTGATGTTCAAGATGGCAATAATAATGCTATTAAATAACAGCTAACATTTATCAAGGGCTTACTGTATGCCGGGTACTACTGCATAGGTCTTAACGTGCATTATTTTATTTAATACTTCCAGCACCTGGGGCATATTGAGATGAAAGTAACTTGCTTGAAGTCTGGGCTTTCAGGAAGAGACCATGGGGAGAAGACGAAGAAGGATAGAGGAAGAGAATTAACTACCAATATTCATGCTTGACTTAAAGCAACGCTTCTTAAACTTTAAAGGGCACACACATCACCTGGAATCTTGTTAAAAAACAAATTTTCACCCTATAGGTCTTGGGTGGAGCTTCAGATACGCCATTCCTAATTGCAGTGGGCGATGCTGTTGGTCCAAAGACCAGGCTCTAAACAGGGAGGCATTAAAGCACCTACATCTTTTCTCCTGGAATGGACTGCATTCACTCATTCATTCATTCACTTTTTCATTTATAAGCGGTCTAGTAGTGAGAAGAGCATGAGCTTTGACATTTGAAACCTGGCTCTGCACTTTACTAAAATGGGCAGCTTCTCAGAGTCTCAGCTGCCCATCTGTAAAATGGGAATGAGTCTAGCATTTTATAGAGTCCTTGTGAATATTAAATGCAACAAAATGTGGTGGCAGAAGTCTTCCCCGGAGTCTAGGGCATGGTGGGCATTCCATAAGCTGTGGTTTGGGAACCTATTTCATTATTCATTGATTTATTTATCCATTTCAGTAAGATTCCCATTTGGTTCCAATAAGTTTATTTATTTTAATATTTATTGATGTTCATAGTAGCACAAAGATGTCCCAGTGGCTCCGAAGGCCACGTGACAGGCCCCAGCATCACCATCATGAATCAGATGTGTGTCTTCTAGTAATTTCTGCAAAAGGTAGAAGGAAATTGAGGCCCAAGTAATGAGGTGTGGGAGCCACTTGGCAAAAGACTCCACCAGAAAGGAGTGAGAAATGTGTGATGGGGAGAGAGAGACGGGAACTGGGTAAAATGTCAGCAGATTGCAAGCTGTGAATTATCCAGAGGAGAACTAAATATTATGTAGGCAATTACTGACAGGCATCTGAAAGCCACAATAGGGAAACTTGGTCCCCAGCCGAATCCAGTCCCCCCTTAAAGAAGGGCTGAGGGGATGGGTTTTAGCAGGCAGAACAGGCTTTTACTTGGAAGGAGAGTGAGGGGCCATGGTGCCTAGGAAAGGGGGAGGCAGGGGTCCCCTTGCCCTCCCATCCAGCCCAGCCCAGCATACAGTGCTTTGCTTTGAAAAGCAGCTTTCCCTGCAAGCTCTGGGCCTGGAATCCGCGTTCCCCTCCCCGTCTGCTCTCCCTCCCCCAAGATGTCATCTTTTGAGATGATTTCATGTGGAAGCATCGCTAAGTAAATTCGCTAAATGCCTATTCATCCCTGTCAGATGGGGACTCGGTGAAGCGGTAAATGTGAAAATGGCCCCAACTCAGGGCCCTGAAAAGCGCTTTCGGGGGTTGCCCAATGGAGCTGCAGCCGCTGGCCCTGGGAGGCCTGGGGCTTTACGAGATGGGGCCCAGGAGCCTGGCCCAGCCCCAGTCCTCCTCCTGAGGCCGCCAAGAGGCTGCTGTTTATTATGCCTGCTGCCAGGGACCCATTCAGAGGTTAACTTGTCCCTGTATTCATCAGGACGACAATAATGAACTGTCTGCGGAGAGTAGCAAAGGGGTTGGTAAATAGGAACTGCTGAGACTGCAGAGATGGAATGGGCCTCTTTATAGTTTGGAAGGAGAGTTGCTTTAATTTTTTTAATAGGCTGATCTCATTTCCACCTCCCCCAGCAGCTTCAAGAGGCCCTCTGCCCACAGCTGCCCATAACTTGGTACCAGGTGCATGTGGGCACTGCTTTGGAGCGGACACGTGGGGTTTGTCCATGCGGGAGATGCACCCCTGTGCAGACACATGGGGTTAGCCTTTTGTCTGTGTCCCTGGGATTCACCTCTGTGCACATCAGCAGGGCTTGGTTTTCCGCATATGGCCAGATTCACCTCATTGCAGACACATAGGGTTTTTCTGGTGTCTGCTGCTGCTGGAAAGGCTGGTTTTGAATTGGTGTTTATTTCAGTAATAGAATGGGACATGGGCAATGCTCATTCTCACTGCGGCATCACTTAACTTCTCTGTGCCCCCTCCAGGGGAATTAGGGCTTGGTCAAAATGAGCCGTCCTATCAATCACAGAACAGTGGCTTGGAGTGGCGCAGCTGCGGGGAGCTGGAGGGACACTAAGCAGGGGTGGGGAGTGGGGGTGGCTCGGACCAGATGGTGGGAAGCAGAAAGAGCGGAGCAGCTTGCATTTATTGTGCGCTTACTGAATGCCCGTTAAGTCCACCCAGGAATCCATCCAGTATATATGCATGGAGAGCCCATGATGGGGAAGCCAGGTGAATTCAGAGAAAGCCCCACTCACAGGGACACAGAGATTGGTCAGGAGTGGACCAGGGATCTGTCCCCAGACCTTTCTGCTTCTAGAGCCCCAGCATCACTTTTGAAGGCACCCACCTGCCTCCCAAAGATCTAGCCCCTGTTCTCTTCCCACACATGTCCTTCCTTTCCACGCCACTGCCATTTCTCCCAATTTGAAACAATGAGTAACCCTTTCCTTCTGAGTAAAAATCCCTGAGCAGAGAAGCCTGATGATAAAGGAGCTGTCTTGTCACTTTAGCACCGTTTACCTATTTGGGTTTATTCCGTGGAAGAGGTGACTGCATTTCTGGCAGATGGAGACCTCTGTGACTGCCTTTTAAAATACTGTCACAGCTGTACACACAAGCTGATTAGCTGTGACTACAGCACGAGTGCCGAGATTGATGGCGATAAATTTAGGATAACAATGCTGGAAACAATGACACCCATTTGTATCGCACTTTATATTTTTTAAAGCTCACTTGGTCCAGTGGTTATCGAGGACTTGGTATTTATTCATTCAATAAACATTAGTGTAGCTCCTACTGCATGCTAGTGATGAATAAGTCTGACTAGGTTCTGTCCTCATGGAGCTTACATCCTAATGTGAGCAAATTTAATGCTTCCGAATGGGGATAATATGGTGATGTACATAGAGTGAGGCAGGTGCTACTTTAGGTTAGGTGGCCAGAAAAGGTCTCTCTAAAGGGGTGACATTTGAAAGGAGAGCTGGATGACAAGAGCAAGCCAGACATGGGAAGACAGAAGACAATTTTCCTGGCACGGCAAGCGCAAAGGCCCTGAGGTTGCTGTGTATCCAACATGCAGCTGCACGCTGATGACTTACTGTTTGTCAAGCCCAGTGCACTGGAGATCCTAAAACAAATAAGATAGCATGGTTATCCAAAAACAAATAAGATAAGGAGTCCCCAGCGTATGGAGTATATAGACGACAAACACCGTTTTACTGTAGTGTGGTAAGCCCAGTGATGGTGGCCCTTGAGAGGAGATGCCTTATCTGCCTGTGTGGCAGGAAAGAAGGAGGGGACCTGGTTTCTGGGACAAAGAAGGAAACCAAGACTCAAAGTCTCCATGATGTTTGGAGGACCCTGACTTTCCTCTCCATTTCTTTCCACAGGACAAATGACCAGCTGGTGGCCTTTCTTTCCCGGTACCGAGATATGAATTTCTTGAAGTCACACGGCCGAGACAACGCGAGGTAGTACCTTCTCCCTAGCCTTGCGCAAAATGGGAATGAAAATCTGAGTAATCATTTTGGGGCTTCCTTCTAGGCTGGTTTATTGCAGCCAGAGAAAAATTGGGGAAGGGAGAAAGGCATGGCAGGGTGCCCCTCGGTCCTTTCCGTGTAGGATCTGAAGTGGTCTCTCCCGTCAGCCAGGGACTGAGGTAATAGGAAAGGTGTCTTATCATGTCATAACCCTTTACACCTTTTTTCCAAACACTTTCATGAGTCCATTATCTCACTGTGGCAAGCTGTCGAGGTAAGCAGGGCAGCCATTGTTAATTTGCATTTTATTGGTAGGAGGATTGAGGCCAATGGTATAAGCTATGTCATTCATTCAGTCAGCCAGTCATTCAACAAATATAAGCCAAGTGCCAAGTATAGGGTGGCAAGCACATAGCCACCCTTCTAGAGGGGAGCAGGACAAAACCCTTGTTCTCACAGAGTTGATTTTCTATTGGAAAAAAGTCCCATGACAGTATGGAATTGAACTCGGATTTCCTGACTCCCAGCCCTGTGCCCCTTACCGTTGCCTCACTCCTGCTGCCCAAGATATTGGCAGGGATTCAGGGGACCCAGAAGCCCAACCTGGACCCACTGCTCCTCTCTCACTTCAAATAAGCAAAGCCAAAGGACGTCACCAGGGTCCGGCTTGGAGCTGAGTCCCAAACCTCCACGGCCAGAGACGGGCTAGGAAGACCACAGTCTTGAGCGCCCCCTGTAGGAGAGATCGCATGATGGGCGTCCCCATCCTGACATGAAACCCCATTGACATAGCCCAGCATCACTCTCCCATCCCTGGAGGCTTTTTCTAGCATTGAGCTCAGAGCATAACTTGGCAGCTCACAGGATTATTTTAGCTTGTTAATGCGTTTCGTTTGGCCCTGTGCTGGTTTGGTTTTGTTTTAATTCAGGTGCTTCAGTGAAAAATTAACAGCCCCATATTAAACACAGCAGTATTTCCCATGAAAATCCAGATTTCAGCTCATCTTAAAATAGAGCCAAAGATCCACTAACGCTGTGCCTGAATTTTCTCATGGGAGTTGCCGCCTGGATCTTGAAGCCCGCATCCTCCTGGTCACTGCAGTTTTCACCTGTCCGCCTTACCCCAGCCCCCACGGACATTTCAGATTGCAGTCTCTGCTTTAAGTGTCCTTGGCTCTGTGACTCAGTTTACCCAGTTATCCTCAGCAGGGGAGAGACAAGAGCAAGTCATGGGCTCCATTTCCTGAGCTTTCAGGAAGTAACCCCAGAATCCTTGTGTTTTCTCAGTGTCCTAAATTTTAACTCTGATTTCATCCAGCTATCTATTTATAGACTATTCCTGTCCTGCTGACAGCCTTCATCGTTTGCACGTAAAAGGAGCCCCCAGACTTGAAGGTGCTCTGTGAATTAGCACAGATTAGTATAACATGTGGCCACTAAAGGTGGAGAGCTCTGGGTGGGTAAAGAGAGAGAATCATAGCTACTGAGTGTTGTGTTCCTACTAGGGCCCATGGCTGCGCTGGTCCCTTTTCTTACAGGACCCAATTTCAGAGCCATGCAATGCAAAAGTAAGGATTATTATTCCAGTTTGTCAGGAAAAGAAAGGGGGTCTTTGGGAGCCTACATGATTTTCCCGAGGTCACATAGCTGGTAAACTCTCAAATTTGACCACAGTTCTTTGGCCCCAAAGCCCATGGGAGTGAGATAAAGCTGGACAAGAGTCCCCAGAAGTGGTTCATTATCAGAGCTGGGCCAGATGCTGGTGTCTCCACTCTTAAGCAGAGAATGAAGACCCTTCTTCCACCACAGTTAGCCTTGGAATACATGTTTGTGCAAAATCGCATCATGAGAAAGGAGCCCATAGTAACTTGATAGTCTTGTATCTGAATTACATCCATCCCAGTATTATTATTTCAGCCTAGTCACTAGTTATTCTCCATCCACTCTTCCTGGGCCCTGTGCTAGGAACTGGGTATCGCATAGAGGTTGAAATCATGGGCTTTGAGGTTACACCTCCTGGGTGGCCCTTCTGCTCTCCCACGTGTTCAGGTGGCTTAACCTCTCTGAGCCTGTTCCTTTACCAGTAAAATGGAAATACTAATTGACCTACACTCATGGGGTTGGCAGGAGGATTAAATGAGATGCTGCATGTAAAGCATTTGGCATACAGTAAGTGCCCTGTGGTGATGATGGTGATGGTGGTGACGACGATGTCATTGCCGTGATAAGCACAGGACCAGAATATTGCTGGTAGAAGAAATAAATAGACGGTGTGTGGGCCAGAGCAGGGAGTACCTCCCAGCTGAAGTGTGTCAGTAGAGATGACACGCGGTACCCAAACAGCACAGGGGGGATGAAGGCTCAGGCTAAGGAGCTTCTGCCGGCACCTCACTCCAAAGCACTAGGACCCAGGGCTGTCCAGGAAGAAGGGCTCACACGTTCCAGCACCTGGGACTGCGTCCTCGGCTGGGACTCTCTCACGTAGGTGAACGAAAGGCAATACTTCAGTATTGATTTCATAGTAAAACGAGCCAACGTGCCATCATGCACCACTCTCTCCTCCCCGTCAGCCGAGGCCTTGCCTCACAGGCTGCTGCCCATCTTCCAGCGACCCTCCCGAATGTGCAGGGCTGGGCATGGCTCAGCTCTGGGTCCTGCACTGGTGGTGTGTGAGAAAAGACTCTCTGGTGGCAAATGACAGAAACCCAGCTCCAGCTGGCTCAGGTAAAGGACAGGGTGAAGTAACGCAACAACAGCATTGGTATCTGGCTTCAGGTGTGGCTGTATAGATACGGCTCAGATGTGGTTGAATTAAGCAGTTCAGGTGATATTATCAAGCCCAGACTGTTAGATGATTTGCTTTTGGGGGTTTGTTTTTTGTTTTTTGTTTTTGACTGTTTAATTATTTCTTTTTATTGTTACTCCTGGAGAGGATTAAATTAAAATAAGTGTATCATAGAGCCAAGTAGTTCACTGGCAGGAATATTTTCTTTTTTTTAATGGAAATATATAATTGACATACACTATTAATTTCAGGTGTAGGACATAATGATTCAATAGTATCTAAATACACAGTGAAATGATCATCACAATAAGTCTAGTCCACATCCATCATCACACTTAGTTACATTTTTTTTTCTTGTGATGAGAACTTTTAAGATCTGCTTGCTTAGCCACTTTCACATATACAATACAGATCATTGACTGTAGTCTCCAGGCTGGACGTTACGTCCCCAGGACTTACTTATTTTATAACTACAGTTTGTACTTTTTCACCACCTTCATCCATTAACTTCTGTTAGTTCTATTTTCCTTTGTGTTGGTTTCATTTTCTGGCTCCAGATGAGGACCCTTCACAACGTATTAGCCTTATTTTACAGATAAGGAATCTGAGACTCAGAGAGGTGAAGTAACTTGCTTGAGCTCACACAGCCAGGACAGGGCTAGGCTTCAAAGCCCGGTGAGTGTGTCCCCAGATCCCACAATGCCTGCATGATGAAAACTCTCTGGGTTCCATTTTCTCTCTTTGACAAATAAAAGGGTTGATGAGCTGCTCTCCAAAGGCACTTCCCATTCTGATGCTTCATGCTCCAGGACCAGCCCTTGTATAAGAGAAGGTGACGGACAGCCGAAAAGACAGTGATGGGGAGGGGCCGGAGCAAGCAGCTGGATACAAAACAGGCCACGGGGGGCCTCGGTCTTTAATTCCGTGTGGCTCCTAATAACATTGCTAACCTTCTGTCCCCATGTCCAGCCTTTAGCAGCCACTTTGGACTCCCTGTCCCCTGCTGGGAGGAGATGGCCTAAAGGCAGACTAATATTTTAATAGCTGCCCAAGTGGTCCTGACTATTCCTGTAATTAAATGGAGTGTTGTACCCACTGTTTCTCCTTGCTTCCCTCCAAAAATAAAGTAACAAGATATATTGAAAGACACGTAGCACAATTGTAATTTTCCCAGACAGCCTCTGCAGGGCCAGCAGAAGCAGGGACCTTAAATCTACTATCAGCCTGAATAAGCAAGTCTTTGCAGACATCCCCAGGAACTCCTGCTCAGGAGACAGCAGACAGGTTTCCCAGGTCTCTGCAGCCTGGTAAGTCTCAGCACATGGGGGCAGGCCCCTTAGGGGAGGTAGGATAGGATGGAAAAGTCAGCACTGTCAACTGGAGTAGGACTTCCTGTGGGACTTTCCCTGCCTTGGTTGACCCAAGTTCTCCACCGAATTCAGGGTCACCAGCACCCAGGGCTCAGCCCTCGGATGCGGTGTGGTGGTAAAAGCATGACAGCAGGAGTCCAGCACTTGGGCCAAAATGCGAGCTCTGCCATGTGACAGCTGAGGGTCTTCAACAAACGGCTTCAACTCGCCATGTCTCTGTTTCCTCATATCTGTGAAGTCGGGGCATCGATGTTGGTTGGGATTGTGCGGGACTGAGTATCCTCTGTCCAGAGGAAGGCGCCGAGCAAGGTGCTTTCAAGTATGTTTTTATCCTGTTTTAGAGATGGGTGCAGCTGAGGCTCAGGGTGCTTAACGTGCTCACAGTCCCATAGCTGGTGGGACTAGAACCTGGTTCTGTCTGACCTGTAAGGCCTCTGTTTATCCCCCGTGATCGCTGACTGCATCTGAGAGCACCACAGCTTTGAGTTTTGGGTGTACAGATGAAAGAGCAAAATTCTGCTGACTTTAAGCAGAATCACTTTTTTTAAATGAGTCCGGGTAGGAAGTCAGGTCCTTCCACTACTCTCTAGAGTCAGTAGATCCCAAACTATGTTCATGATCCACCAGGGATGTGTGAGATTATTCAGGTAGCTCATAAATGGGCATACTGGGAAAATTAGCTATTGGTCTTATGTGTATCAGCAGAAAATTCTGTAATTAGCCCATCTAACCCATTATTTCATGGACATTGTACTTAGAATAAGTTAAAAAAAAAAAGCAGTTGAAGTTACGTAAAGCTTCTTCAGAGAAAAACATGTGCTCTCCTACAAATGCTACATAAAGCACATAGTATAGCAGTTAAGACTCCGGGCTCTGGAACCAGACTGCTGGGCTCCCCTGCTAAGCACTCCCTGGGTGTGTGACCTTGGCTGAGTTCCGTCAACCCCCTATGTGTCAGCTTCCTCATCTGTGAAATGGGAATGATGATAGACCAACCCTATAGAATTGTTAAAGGAATTAAATGGGCGAACAGATGGATAAGCCCTTGGAACAGTTAGTCATGCATATTAACTCAGTGATGACTATGGTGATGATGGTGTTGGTGATGGTGAAAATCTTAAAAGATGGTGTACAAATGGTTAACATTTTAGAAGTACTTTCCACAACTCTTAGAGAAACACCTAACATTTCAAACATGTAAGAAATCTGGAAGGGCAGGAGACCAGGGGGCTCCCAGCCTCCAGGTCAGAAGTGACATAAACAAATGGCTTCCTATTCCCAGGTCTGGACCCCACCTGCTACAGGTGGTCTGGACCCTTCAGGTTCCCAGGTCTGGACACCGGAATGGCAGCTAAGCAGCTTCAGTGCCTCCTTCTCTTTGACATTGAATGCATCTTCAGTCCCAAACCTCCCTTGATGTATAAACAGGCAACTGTTTAGCCAAAAGCTGGCAAATCCATCGAGAGCCTGGCCAGGAACTTCTCCAAGCGAATCTGCTCTCACGAGGCCCTTTGGCGCCAGCTTGTTTATCAAGAGAAGGGCTCTCTCCCAGCTATCTTGTAGCACTATGATTGATGAGAGGGGCTAATTAATATCTCATCTCCAATGGAGAAAGCAGATTGCATTTCCCCTTCGCTTTTCTTACACCTAACTGGTGAGTTTATCACGGTTTGCATGTTCACTTTATTTAATCCAATTATAGCAGCCATGTCAAAATAAAGCTTAGCATCGTGCAGGCACCCACACAAAGCGGTGGACACATACCCTTTCTTGGCCTCTGCATGGGTGTTGAGGTCAACTTTGGAACTTTTCTTTTTCCATAACAATTCACATTGAAGTTAGACACAGACTGGAAGGAAAATATGTTCAC
The DNA here is from genome assembly GCA_032199065.1 of Smutsia gigantea. Classification (NCBI taxonomy): domain Eukaryota; kingdom Metazoa; phylum Chordata; class Mammalia; order Pholidota; family Manidae; genus Smutsia; species Smutsia gigantea. The sequence goes on from JAVSCE010011299.1 coordinate 333,213, forward strand.
AGTATCATCTCTGAGAGGTGGAATATGATTTGTATTTTCTCCTTCGCTTTCTATGCTTTCCAAGCTTTCTATTAAGGACATGCTTTGCTTTCATAATCAAAACAAAAGGCAGTAAACATTGTTTTTAAAAATGTATGAAATGTAGAAAACCAATTAGCCCTCAGTGGACTTTGACTCCTGGAGGTGCAAGCTGATTTGGGGCCGCTGAGCATAGGAAGAGCACAGGCCATTCAGTTGGGGGACTCTAGGTCCCAGGATTTGGGCCCCTGACTGCATTTCTGCTCAGGCTTCTTTTATTCCATCCTTGAAGGTCAAACCCAAGTCAGCTTTCTTCACACAGGGCAGAGTAACAGTGACATGCGAAGGGTTTACCGTGGGCCAGCGCATGCCCTTAATGCCCTGCAGGTATTCATTCTTTCAATTTCCAGAACAACCTCATAATGTGCATGCAATCAGCATCGTGCCCATTTTCCAGGTGGGGACATGGAAGGCTGGAAAGATTACACAACACACAGCGCTTAAGCAGAGAAGCAACCCGGAACCCAGGCAGGCTGGCTGCCATCTGCACCCCTAGCCACTGTGCTGCACTGTCCCTCAGTATGCTCATTGTGGAGCTCCCGCCATCTCTGGGCCACATGTACTTACGGGTGGTCCATTCATTCCCTCCATCAGGTCGCAGTCTGCCTCTCCTGTGGTTGGCCTGCTCTCGAGTGAGGCCATAGAGTCAGGCATTTCTCTGTAGCCGTCTCTCTAACCGCCCCAGGCTCTTCTCATTCATGTGGGCTCTGCACACGCTGTTTCTGCCTCTTGTAAAGGTCTAACCCACACCTCTCCAGATGACTGATACCTTTGTATCCATCTTGTTTCAAGTTTAAATGCCACCTCCCCAATGAAGCCTTCCCCAGCAATCTTCACTCCTTCCCTCTTTGTTGTCCGCCATTGCATTCTGAGTTTTCCTGCACAGCACTCATCACAAACATCTAATTATGTATTCATGTATTTTTTACCTCTTTACATCTTATTTGTTTATCAGAGCAGTATTACAATTTTGTGGCTAAGAGTGTGGAATCCAGAGCCTGAGGCTGACATCTGAATCCCACCTCTGCCACCAACTAGCTGCGTGGCCTTGGGGTAATCACATCATCTCTCTGTTCCTTCATTTGTGAAATGAACCCTCATAGGACTAAATGAAAAAATACATATGAAGTGCGAGGAATAGAGCCTAGAAAGTAGCATGTTAGCATGTGCTCAATAAATGGTAGCTGCTATGATTTGTGAGGTTTTTTTTTTTTTTTGGCCCTCTCCATAGAAAAGAGTGAAAGACAAGAATGCTGTCTGCTTATTCACAAATGCATTCTCAGCACATAGACCTGGAGTTTTGAATGTGGTCTCCAAAGCTGCTGAATGAGCAAATGCCCCAAGGCCCCTTTTCTTCTAGCTACTGCAGAATAGAGGCATGACAGTTGACTCCAGCCTAGGTCAGGAAAGGCATAATCCACCCTGGGCCTGGAAGAAGTGGCCAGCAGGGCCCTTATGGAGCCACTGAACTAGGAATCCGGTGAGCTGCATCTTCCCTGATTCGTGGCATGAAAAAACGGGAGGGTTGTGTATTCATGGTGCTTAGACAGAATTAGAAGGATGCCTGTGATATTTGTCACCTCTACCACCACAACCAAGGGCATTGCTTATCCAAAACAATAGCAAAAGATTGGGGCGGGCGTGGGGGGGTGGGGGGGGGGTGTCTTTATCGGGCACTGAGCTTCTGTCCTTGGTGCTGAAATTCAACTGCTTTTTCAGAACATAGACGGTTTTTCCTTAGCCTTCGAGGTGCCCTCCACATGTCTGTCTACCAAATCGAAGGACAGAGATAGAAATTTAAAATATCTAGCTTGGTGAAGGAAAAATGTTAAGCATATTGGTGAACATTTATAAAGCACTTACTATGTGCTGAGCACTATGGTAAACCCTACCCACATCTAATCTCATGTAAAACTTCACACCAGTTCTGTGAGATCGCTATTACAATCATTTTCCACGTGAGAAACTGGGACATCACATGTCAGGTTACCCAAGGCAAGAGGCAGACCCAGGACTTGAATCGAGTAGTCTGACTCCAGCATCCAAAGCTTGGCCACTGCACCATATGACTGTTACATCTGAGCCCATTCACATAGCTGGCTGATTTCATACATTGTGGATTTTCAAGCTTTGCTCCATGACTTTGTTTTGTAACCAAAATGCTTAGATTGTACTTATGCAAAAGGAGTAATCTGGGTTCAGTGACAGATCACTGGACAGGAAAAGAGCAGAAGGGGAGATATTCTAGGCTCTGTGATTTTGGATGACTTTGGATCATACATCTTCTCTGGATCTCTGTGTGTTGAGTTTTTTTTCTTCAATCTGTAGAATTAATTATATTAGCTGATTGCTAAGATTCCTTCTTGCTCAAACATACTGTAAGATCTGGGGACAGAGTTCTTCTTTTTAGAACTCATTATAGGACAAGACCATTCTGGAATAATTCTACAGTCCATGAATATGCCAAGACTGTAGGCAGGGAATTAACTGAATTGAGGCACTTCTTCATTGTCTGCCTCTTCTGAGATCATTTCCAAAGGCTCCAAGACACTTACTTTCTCCACTGACCTCTTGTCCCACGGGTGAGAACCAGGATCCTTCCCCACCTTCCAGCGAATTCCCGGTGATGCTCAGCTGAGTGGATTTGGTCCCTGTGACATCCCAGTGGAATCATCTTTAGCTATGACGTTGTTCCATAGCATTCCCATAGAGAAGCTTCTCAGGAAGGCAAACTGCCTATCCTCGAAAGCCTAGAGGGTAAAACCAAACAAATGGTCACATGCTTGTGCCCTGTAGGTAGCCCGTTCTGGAGACAGAAGTCTCGGGGCAGGAAGCCTGATATGGCAGAAAGCCTCTTCCGAGGCCAGCAAGGAACCCTTTTCTCTTCCTTCTGTCACTTGTGCAGCATCTTTTTGAGGCAGTAGAAGTTCACAGATCCTTTTTTTGGATCTTTTTGGAAGGACCCTGGCAAATCAGGACAGAGGAAGAATGGCAGAGTCCTTCAAAAGCTTACATTAGATTCATCAGACCTGGACTTGAATCCACACAGGGCTGCTAGCCGAATTGACTTCACTTGCCTGTGATTCAGTCCTTCAGCTTGTCAACTGTGTGTTAGAAGAATCAGATATCTGGTTAACGAATGGCTGCTATGTCCTGATTGCTTAACAAGGGTGGCTGTTCCTCTTCCCTTTAGTCATTCACTCAGTAAATATTTCTTGAGCACCAGTTGTATGTTAGGCACTGTTCTAGGCACTAAGGGTACAGCAGTGAACAAAAATAGACAGAAATCTCTGCCTTCTTGGGGCTTATGTCTAGCAAGGAGAAATAAGACAACAAACTAAATAAATACCTTGTATAGGATGGTAGAAAGCTTCAAATGCTATGGAGAAAAGTAAAGCATGAATGGGTGGTGGGGCTGTGTGAGGGATTAGGGAAGGAGGTTATCACTGTGTAAGAGGGAACCGATGGCTGGGTCAGTCCAATGCTTGGGTGAACAAAGAGCCACTCACTGTACACTTCGCAAGGACCTGTACAAATGTCGTTCATCCCACATTCACAGCTGGTTCAGGAGGTTGTCAGAAGAGGTGTCACAGGTCTTATCCTACAGATGAGGAAACTGGTGTTCAGAGAGGTTAGACCAACCCCACATCTCACAGTCTGTGAAATCAGAGGCAGGGTTAGCATCCAGGTCCACTTGGTGTCTGCTCTACAGTTCCACCTAGTACCCCACTGCCCCAGGTAATCAAGTCTGCTGGGAAGGAAACTAATGGGAAGAGAGCGTCATGGTCACATTCTGTGTGTGGGACCCATAGCTGCAAATAGACCTGCCCCCCATCCCTCAGGTGAAGAGGCACACACCCTCCCTTGGCGAGCCAGCATTTATGAAAGATACACCCAGGGATCTACTCCTGTTCCTGCATTTCCAGCCTTTTCCTTTCCAAGTCATGGCGGATGGACTGCGCAGATAAAAATGCGAATCACTGCCCAGGCAGCTGATTCCTTTCACCTGCTAGATTCCCAGACCCTGGGCCTCTGCCACCTTCTCCCAGTCCCGACCTAGGTTCCCAGGAGCTCCTCTCACCCCAGGAACTTTTTTGAAACCTGGGGAATTGGTAGTCTCTATTTACTCATAATTAACCAAAGCATGTGTTTGCATCTTACCAGTTTTTGAATGCAGTGAATCTAGCAGCCAATCTCCCAACCCCATGAATATTTCATTTTGGAGACCACTGCATAAATATTATATTTGGATATTATGGTCTGGGACATCACATTAAAATTGCAAGATGATGCTATTATCCCAAGGAAGGGAACACGAAATTAAAAAGCTGGTCCATGGAAAGAAAAATTTTGCAAGTCCTCCCACCTGTATTCCTTTCCTTTCTCTCTCTTGGTTAGTCTTGGTAACCATATAAGTTTTGATATAAATTATCTAAAATTTCAAGTTTTAAGCATGGTTAAGTGCACTGGCATTACTGTATAATTAGCACCAGCCAGAGTTGAAGTAGGATTTTATTTTCCTAAATGCAGGGGCTTCCTTTAATGGACCAGTTAGAGCTGAATTTGTTGCCAGTGGGATGATATGGCGAGTGTATGGAAAACCTTCACTCAGTCACTCCCAGAGAGAACATGGCTTTGCTAACGAGCTTGGACTTTGCACTTGAAAAGACATGTTAGGGAAAAAAACAAGACCAGGGTATTGAATACCCTGGTCTTCTAATTGGCTTCTGTCCTTGCATGTGTCCTCAGAAAAGCTGTCAGCCTTCTCTGGGTTCCCATGTATCTGTAGTGCCTGCCCCACACCCTCTTCCTGGGTATAACAGAGCGACTTAGGGAATGTCACAGCTGGAAAGTGCCTTAGGATTATTATTATTGATAATAATAATAACAGCCCAGGGTTATGATGATTGCTGGCCCATGAGCTGGATTGAGCCTAGGGACATGTTTTATTTAGCCAGAAGTAGTGTTTTTAGAGGAATTTGAGTGCTTTTCAGAAAATACTTTCCCCACTGCTTTGCTCACTCGACCTACCCTGTTGTCTCATACTCAGCCTGCTGCACACACTTACATTGTGGGTTTGATACCTACAGATACTGAATTTTACAATCCAGACCCAGCCCAACTTTGTTGTTTTACCAGGGGGGAAACTACTAAGTCCCAAGGTCATTGCTTTCCAGTGTCATCAGTTGGTTAGAGGCAGAGCCACCCTGCAATGTAGATGAAAGTGCATTTCAGCAGAGTAAGGTCGGCTTACCACCAGCACCATCGTCATCCCGATTTTTACTATGCTGTCATCAGTTTTGTTAAGAATTAAATGTATTACATCATTGTGTTCAATGAGTGACCAATGTCTAGGGGCAGGTCCTCTGCTCAAGCAGAAGAAAGTGCTAGGGATGTGGGCTTATTAGCGAGGTTCCAGGCAGTTCCCTCCAATGGATGCCAGTGGAATTGTGGGAGACCCAGGGGAAGGGACTTTCTAGAACGTGTCCAGTAGGGCAGAACTATCTCTTCCTTTATATACCCTGAAGTCTGGGCACCACAATAGACCTTTCCTGAGCAGCTTCCTTGCAATGTCCTAGGACTTGAAAGGGAGGCAGAAAGGAGGAAGCCAAGGTCAGTTCTCGTGAGACAAACATCTGGGACAAGTAACTCCAACACACGACCTAGGCACAGCAAGATCCGGGGTCTCAGCAAAGTCAACAAGACTTGGTCTCTTTCTGCCTATCCCTCTTCTCTCCCCCTCTCCCTTTCCCTCTTTCCCTCCTTCCCTCTCTCTCTCTGCCTTCTTTCTTTGTTACCTCCACTGTTAGACAACCTTTATACTCATGGTGATAAGATGGCTGCCAGCAGCTCTACACCCATATTCCCCCAGCCAAATATCTCTTAGAAGAGCCCTCCTTCTGGTAGAGCCAGGAAAAATCCAGTACCCAATCTCAGAGTCACCTTGAGTTGCTCATCTATCTCTGAGCCAGTTATGGTGGCCAGGCAGATGCAAAACGCTAAGGCTCTGATTGACCAGCCCGGGTCGAATTCCCACCCTGGAGCTGGGGATGAGGTGCAAACCCACATAAACTGAGAGTTGAAGGTAGATGACTCGCAAATAAAATCAAGGTGTGGTTCCCAGCAAAACAAAGAATGGATGCTGGCCAGGCAGAAACACAGAATGAAGCTCCATTACTACTGCAATGTCGATGAACCTTGAAAACATTATGCTGGGTGGACGAAGCCAGACACAAAAAGGCCCTGTATTGTATGGTCCGTCTATATGAACAGGTAAATCCGTAGAGACAGAAAGCGGATAGGTAGTTGCCCAGGGCTGGAAGGAAGGTGGAAGGCAGAGTGACTGCTTATGGGTTATGGGGTCTCCTTGGGGTGATGAAATATTTTGAAGCTAGACAGAAGTGACTGTTGAACAACAGTGTGAATGAACTAAAGCCATTGAATTTTACCATTTTAAGTGGTTGATTTTATGTTGCATGAGATGGAAGAGCAGCAAGATCCCTTGGTTGGGAAATCTCTAGGCATAAGCTCCCAATGAGGTTACTAGCTCCTGGGCAGCAGGGATCAACCTTACTTCAATCTGCCGTGGCTGCCTTGCAAAATCCCCATTATGTATATGCATATGTGTACACACATACACACACACACACACACACACACACACACACACACACAGGCACACGTACTCTAGAGCAGAAGTTATTGATCTGAGTTCATGGATAGAATTCAGCTGGTCTGTGACTTTGAATGAGAAGAAAATGATGTTTATTTCCACTAAACTTTGAAATTTAGCTAAATGTAGGCAACAAATCACAGTAGTATTAGCAGTAACTGTTAGGAGTCACATATTTTCATACCATAGCATAGGTGCTGCGTCCACCCCTAAACACCACTTATCTCACCTCTTCTTCAAGATTAGTCGGTGTCAGGCCTACCACAGGATCCTGCCATTTCACATGTTAAGGAAGAAACACATGTAATTGTCATAAATTTGATGTGTTAAAAGTATTTTGTAATCCTATATTTAATGTGTGAATGAAAAAGTACATGAATCACTATATCAGAATTTGGGCATTTTTAAAAAGTATTTGGTAACCCTATAGATTTCAATGTATGCATTTCAGAGCATTATTCTGAGATGATGGTCCATAGGTTGTATTTACCAAATGCTAAGGCATCCATGGCATAAAAAGGTGATTTCAAAAGGAAGTCGATGGAGCAGATGACCATTGCCATTCACTTGTGCTGGGCCAGTCCCCTCAGCCATCTAAGCCTTGGTGTGCTCATCTGTAAGATGGGCATAATAACAGTGCCTGCTTCATGCGGATGTAGCGACCTGCCTCACTTGTGAAGATCAAGTGAAGAACTACACACAGAGACCGGCTCAGTGCTTGGGACGCAGTAAGCGATCTGTAAATGCTTTCATTGCCATGATCATGCCATTTCATTTGGGCTCTGGGCACCTTTGGGCTGAGAGGCACTTTGTCTGTCCCAGGTTCATCCGGAAACAAGGCCTAGACCGGCTCTTCCTGGAGTGTGATGCCCACATGTGGCGCCTGGGGGACCGGCGGATCCCAGAGGGCATTGCTGTGGATGGAGGCTCAGATTGGTTCCTGCTGAACCGGAAGTTTGTGGAGTATGTGACGTTCTCCACAGATGACCTAGTGACCAAAATGAAACAATTCTACTCCTACACCTTGCTTCCTGCCGAGGTGAGTATCTAGGAAAAAATCCCCAAGAAAGGTAAGAGCTGGCTGTAGCCTTTGGGCCAAAGTGGATGCTTAATTTTTCCAAAATTTTTGGCAAACCAGTACAAGGTCCAATACATCGTCCTCCAAATATCCAAGTGAAGATGGAGAAGGGCATCTGTTACCAGAGACTGTGCTGTCATAGGAGGGCCCCTGGTCCCCTCCAGTCTGCGTGGATGCTGTATGGAGAAGACACACAGCGCTGCCACCAGCAATCCACAACGTATTGGTGCAAAGTAAAAAAGCAGCCTTTTCTCAAGAGAGTTGGCCCCCTTGGTCATAAAATCATCACAATATACCAATTTTGTTAGAATAAGACACTTTACTGCCATTTCCAGAAAACTGTTGTTAAAAAATAATTATAAACCTCTCATACCTACATGGTGGATGGTGCCCCCTAGAGTTGTGCAGTGTGTAACTCACACAACTGTATCTGCTGACCCTTTCAGAATACACCCTCCTCAACATTGGACAGAACCTCCACAGTCACTAAACCTATAACGACTCTTTCAACATGAAGCATCCCTTTTCTAATTTTAAATGTGTTCTATCATTCCCTGACAAATAGTGTTGGCCTCCTCAGTCATGACAGAAATTCCACTGATCCCAAAGACAGAGCTGGCGCTTCTGCTGGACCTGCACTAGCCCCCTACAGCCATTGTGGCCAAATGCTTGGGACTCAGCATTTCCTGTTGGCTTTTGGAATATTTGGAAAGCTCCAGGGAGCCTGGCACTGCTTTTCAGACCTCAGGGTGGGGAGCTGTCTTAGTTTGGGCTGCTGGAACAAAGTACAATAGACCAGGTAGCTTATAACAACAGAAATATACTTCTCACACTTCTGAAAGTGCTAGTAGTCTGAGCCCACGGTGCCAGCATGGTCGGGTTCTGGGGAGGGCCCTCTGCCGGGCTGCAGACTGTCAGTAGGTTCAAGATTCATCCTGTCCTCATATGGCAGAAGGGGTTGGGGAACTCCTGGGAGTCCCATTTATTAGGGCACTAATCTCATTCATAGGGGCCCCATCCTTATGACCTAATCACCTCCCAAAGGTCCCATCTCTGAACATCATCGCATTGGGGGTTAGGCTTCCAACATATGAATTTGGGGGGTTGAGGGGACACGAACATTCAGTCCGTTTCAGCAGCCATGACTGCAGATTATTCGATAACAGCCCCAGCTCCATCCAGAAATGGGTTGGGGTCTCGTTCTGAAATGTTGCCACCAACATGCCAGCAGCCTTCTTATCAGACCTGGACTGAGGGATCCTTGATTCAGCTCTCTGACCTCCAGCTCACTTTCATCCTAATCTGACTTCTGAAAGCTCCAGATCTGGTTCCATGTCTGCGGAGCCCACATCACCTCCTGTGAATGGTCCACCATTCCCTCCTGGCTGTGCCCCATCTCTGGAGCGCTCTGGCTGTGTGTCTGTAGGCCAGACAGGACAATGTATCTCATTTTATGGTTTCTACCTCCCTCCCCAACATTTGGGGCAGTGTCAAGCGCCAGGTGGGGCTGACGGCCCATGTCACTCCAGAGGGATGGTCAGCTTGTCATTACTAGGTCGGGTTTTGCTATTCTGCACACATGTTAAGTAAATCAGCTTTTAATCCTGTTTCAGGGAAAATCACCTTTCCTCTTAATTCCTATAACCTCCTCATCCATTATCTTGCAGGGAATTTCTGTATCATTACGAAAGGACACAGGGCAATTGGTGGTTGAGTAGTTTTCCCTACCACTTGATAGAGAACATGTGCCTCTGTGGGCTTGTAGCCAATTCAAGCTTCAAGTCCAGGTTCATAGGCCTGTCATTTGGCCTCACAGAAAAGGCTGCTGGGAGTAGCAGGTGGAGCCTCATCTTGCCCACCCACCCACTGAGCAGAGACTGTCTAGGGCTTTGGTTGTTTTAATCAAGATGCTCACCCTGACGCTGGCTCTCCCTGGCCCACCTGCCCCTGCACACGCCTATATTACATTCCAGCATCGTGAATGTCCCACCCCCTCCATTCGGCATCACTGCCTTGCCTTCCCTTCTCCCAGACCACCTCCTGTGGACCATTTTAGAAGAAATATGAAGGCTGTGTCATAAATTTGTCATTGGAAGACACGGTCTCCCAACAGCAAGCAGAGAGCAGGAACAATGCATCTGCGTGGTATCTGGGGTCATCATAAAACAGCGTCCAAACAGAAGTCGGACTGTCTGTGGGTCTCTCTCCCTCTCTCTCTCTCTCCTCCCCTCTTTCTCTTTCTCTCTCTCTGTCTTTGCAAGTCTTTCAGCAGCTCCAACTGTGTCTCTCCTCTGCTCTCCTTCTTCACTCTCAACATTGCCTCTTTCTCAGATTTTTAAGAGGTTGTCCAGGAGTCTTAGGATTCAGAGGAACCTAAGGCGCCTGTTCAGCACCATGGATAGCAGCCCTGGCCACCCTCCCTGTGGTCGCACTGCTCCAGGGACTACGGCAGGAGGGTGCTGGGCCTGGTACATCCATGAATCTGGCCTCCCTTACCCAGAAATTCCAGAGCATCAGTCTTTATTCTCAAGATATCTCAGACCTGAATCCCTTTGGTTTCAGACCTACTTGCAAAGCTAAACCCTTTTGGCCCAAGGTTTACTGGAGAATTGTCCCCATGTTTTCCTCTGGCCCACATGTGTTGACACACCCTGAGGGATTTTCCTCCCTGCTGAACAGACAGAAGATGTCCTGGGTAATATGATATGTCTTGAAATCTGATTCTAGACTGCTGGGGAAAGACAATTTAGAGAAACACTCAGAGCCCTAGACTTCTGAGCAGAACTAAGCCACTCTGGACTGAACATCCAGAGCACCCTGAGTGGGCCAGACAGGCAGCTGACCCCATTGGCAGGGAGAACGGGTGGGAACACCTTCAGAGTCAGGTGGCCCCGGGAAAGAACTCCCCACCCCAACCCCTTCAGGGGAGGCTGGAAGAAGCCTCAGGCTGGTCCCTGTCTCCCCTACAGTCCTTCTTCCACACGGTCCTGGAGAACAGCCCCCACTGTGACACCATGGTGGACAACAACCTGCGCGTCACCAACTGGAACCGCAAGCTGGGCTGCAGATGCCAGTACAAGCACATCGTGGACTGGTGTGGCTGCTCCCCCAATGACTTCAAGCCGCAGGACTTCCACCGCTTCCAGGTCAGCCCACGCGCCTCCCCAGCAAACCTCCGAAGGCCAGACCTGCAGGGCCGCCTACCCTGCGCCTCCCAGCCCTGGCTGTTGATAGTCATAATGACAACATCAGCAGAGCCCACATTTAGGTCACTTAGTCCAGCCAAGACAGTTGTAACCACCTCACCGGTCCTCCGACTCATGAACCCCGCAACTGCCTTGTAAGATAGACGATAGATAGAGATATTAATATTATTGTTACTATTATTCCATTTTAAAGATAGAGAAACGCAGGCATAGAAAGGTGGAAACACTTGCTGACGGTCACATAGCCAATGTCTCTGCTTCCATAGCCATTTCTCAACACTACCTTCCAGTCAGAATCCCCCCAAAATATTTGTTAAAAACCTATTTCTGGGTACAAAATGGAGCACATCCGGGGCAGAGCTTTTGCACGTCGGCACTCAGCACCATGGCCAGGTGATGCCATGTGGGGGGGACTGTCCTGAGCATAGTCAGGTGGTTAGCACCGGCCCTGGCCTCAGCCCACAAGATCTAGGAGCACAGTCCAGTTGTGATAACCGGAAACATCTTCAGAAATGTCTTCAGACATCGCCAAACGTCCACTGGGGCACACTCACCCCCAGGTGAGAATTACTGATCTCCCGTGAGGGCCAGGAATTTTTATTTTAATGTACTACACTCCAGGAAATTCTGATGAGCAGCCAGATTTGGAAACCACCATGCTCTGCGAATTTAAAAGAGTAACCAGTGGTAGAAACGTTATTGCCCATACAGGTATCTCTGCAGGCCTAGCAGTATCTGGGGAGAACCTCTAGGGAGGGTGATAGACACTCCATCCGCTTCCCAGGAGCCATGGGGTGCCTTGTCCCTAGACAGCTCAGGATGGCGGCCTCTTTCCATCCTCCTGCAAGCCCCTGTGGCCCCCTTCAGGCCAGCACCCTGAGGTCCTCCCACCCTCCCCTCGCCATGCTCCAGCCCCAGCTGCTGAGAGCACAAACAGAAAGCCATGAAATGGTTAAGCAAATGACCCTGAGGTCCCTATAGAGCCAGTGCAGAGAGGGGGCAGGCTGCTTCCCAACCCACTACTGCAGAGGGAAGGCGGGGACAGCAGTGCTGGCCGAGAAGTCAGGCTCAGGTGCCCCGCCAACTCGCTCTGGCATGTAGTTGAACCACCAAGGGGAGGACACTGGCTGCCTGCACGGAACGCCCCGTCTCCCAGCCTGGCTCCTCAGAGAGGGGTCCGCGTAGGGAGCTGGTTCCAGGGGGAGAATCTGTAGCACTAGACCTGCTGAGTCAGTCAGCATCTGCACACTAACCAGATCCTGCTGGTGTCTGAGAAGCACAGGGTCAGGATCTGCTCTGCCCCGGGCTGTGTACCAGGCCCTCCATGAGCATCGCCTCACTGGGGTGGGCTTCATCTCCATTGTGCAGAGGGGGGAACTGAGGCGCAGAGGGGCAAACTTGCTCGTCCACAGACACACGGTAGGTGGAATAGAAGGGCTGAAATTCGCACCCAGGCCCTGCTGCCACACTTGTTTCGTGCCCACACAGGTGCAGAACACACAGCAGGTTTCATCCCGCTACTCGTATTCCCCCAAGGTTCCCCCAATGCCTTTCGCCTCTGTTGTAAGTGATTGCTGCAACAAGTTTTTTTTTTAATGCCTGTTTTTGGTGACAGATTGAGAGTTACCCAGGGACCTCCTCAAACCCATATTAATTTAGGCATGAACGTGAGTGACATTTTAGCTCCATTGTCCATGCAGAAAGGATCTGCTGAGCAGAAAGAGAGCTGCAGTGGGAGTATTTGACCTATTCAAAAGGAAAAAATAAACCGAATTCCCACTTTTGTAGAGGACCGGTCACTGCCCTCGTTTCAAAGGGTTCATCATGTAAAGCAAGTAGCGTGGGTCTTCTTGGGAGCGCTGTCAGGCTGCTGCTGGGCGGCAGTGTTTGTATCCCAACCCCAGCATCCCTGGGACATCATGGCCTCTGTAAAGATTGGCTAACCTGGAGACCATATCGTGGGCTCACAGCTTTCTTTCACGGTAAACAAAGATCGAGAATATCCCCCAACATCTAAACTCAAGAAACTGCTGCTTATAAAGACCTTCTAGTTCTTGTTGAAAGAGCACCAAGGAAGAGAAATTTAAATAAAGAAATGTGCCCTTTTAGGAGATCCAGCTGTGATCAAAGAATTGTAGGCAGAGAAGTGCAGCTGCCCTGCCACAGAGTCTGGTTCTCGGCCCTCAGAAGCTGCTGGTAGCCAGCTGAAGGGGTAGTGGTTAACAGTCACATTATAATAGCAGCTAACACTCTGTGCCAGACTCAATGCCCAGTACCCATGTAATTACACCCATTTTAAGGATGAGGAAGCTGAGGCCCTGGGTGACTTGCCCAAAGACACACACAGCTAGGAAGTAGCAGAGTGAGGATTTGAGCCCAGGGGGTCTGACTCTTCCAGTGCTGCTGTAGGGAACTAAGCTGACCCCCCCCACCACCACAGAGAGGGAATCCCAAGGGTTCATGAAGCAGAGACGCGATGGGATATTCAGAAAAAACAGCAAGGGTGTTTGTTTTCAGGGGCCTCCTGCTCACTCAGTTAGCAGCTTGATCTGAAGATGGTGCAGTGGGAAGCACTGGGTTTGAGCATCAACAGATCTGGGTTCAAATCTTAGGGCTAAGTGAGTTTGTACAGATCACGTCCCCTTTCTGAGCTCAGTTCCCTCATCTGTAAAATGGGGATCATACCCCCTACTTTGCAGAGTCGCTGGGAGGATTAGAGGCAGTGACCTGAACGTGGCGCCCTGCTTATGGCATGTGCTCAGGAGTTACTATAATACTCATTACTGTTGCTACTAATCCGCGGCAGTGATCCACAGCAGTGAAAACAGTGCTCGACCCAATAATAACACTAACTATATGCTTTTCCAGGGAGGGAGCCGTGATTTCATTGTTTCCGGAGCCCTAGTCCAGGGGTCAGCAAGCTACAGACCCAGGGCCAGATCCAGCCCCCTGCCTGCTTTTGTAAATAAAGTTTTTCTGGAACACAGCCACATTCATTTACGATTTTGTCTGTGGCCGCTTTCACACTGTAACAACAAAACTGAAAATATTGTATGGTCCTTTACTGAAAAGGTTTGTCGATGCCCACCCCAGACCACAGTGTAAGATCTGGTAGATAACAGGTGCTCACTATTTTATGTCTTTAGTCCTCAACCCTGGATCTTCATCCTGGCTCTGCTATTACCTTGCTATGTGACCTTAAATAAGTCCCTTTCCCTCCTGGGCCTCAGTTTCCTTGAAAACTTGGTTTACGCAAGTAGTCAGTCCTCAAACACTGCATCATAGTCACTGGGGAAGCTTTCTTAGATATAGATGCCTAAACCTAATGTCCAGAGATGTTGACTCGGTAGGTCTGGGGAAGGACCCCAGAATCTGAATTTTTTCAAGCTGTTCCAGTGAGTCTGATGAGCAGCCAGTTCAGGTGTCATTGGCAGCGTCCTCAAACCTTAGTGAAGGAATCCATCACCTAGAAAACCTGTTAAGAATACAGATTCCTAAGCTCCACTCCAAGAGATTCTGCAGTAAATCTGGAGTGTTCCTTGTGAGACTGTAAGTCAGCTGCAATTCCTGGGAGTCAAAAGGGATTGGTGGGGACTGTGGTGAGCTGAAGAGCCCATACTCATCTACAGGGACAGCTGCTGTTCAGCTTTATGCATTTGTTACCATGTAGGAACATGGGCCTAGGGGAGTCGCATCTATTTCTGTTTAAAAGGAAGACAGAAGTTGTTTCAGTGAACTCTCATACTTTTTAAATGTTACCAGCTAATTCAATTTTAAAACACTCTGCTCGACAGCTGAAATATATCTGTAGGCTGTCTTTGCCCTAGACCTCCCATTAAATGATTTCTGAGACCACTCCAGCTGTAAACATCTAGGATGTCATTTATTTAACAAACAAATGATGTTACCAGGTGCCCGTCATTGCTTTAACTGCTTTACAATTATTAGCTCGTCCAATCCTAACACCCTTATCATTATCCCCATTCTGCCAACGAGGAAACGGAGAACAGAGAGGTCAGGCAGTGTGGGGGCCGGGTTTGCATGCAGGCAGGCCGGCTGCCCAGGTCCGCACCGGCACCGCCTCCCACCGCGCCGGCTGACGCCGCTCTTCTTCCCCCGCGAGCACAGCAGACAGCCCGGCCCACCTTCTTCGCCCGCAAGTTCGAAGCTGTGGTGAATCAGGAAATCATCGGGCAGCTGGATTCCTACCTGTACGGGAACTACCCTGCCGGCACCCCGGGGCTCCGCTCCTACTGGGAGAACGTGTTCGACGAGCCCGATGGCGTGCACAGCCTCGGCGACGTGGCGCTCACCTTGTACCACTCCTTCGCCCGCCTGGGCCTCCACCGGGCCGAGTCGTCACTGCGCGGGGACGCCGAGAGCAGCTGCCGGTGAGCCGGGGGCCGGGGCCGCTTTAGGTCACCGTAGTGTATGGTTGTTTGTCTTAAAACGAAACGAAAAATACAGGACTTTTTTTTTTTTACTTTTATGATGGGAAATGTCAAACATATACAAAACAGACGAGTGTAACCCAGACTTCCGTCACCCAGCTCTAGCAGGTGCAGCCGCGGCCAATGGCGTCTCGTCTCCTCCTCGGCCCACGGACACCCCCGCCTCCCCCAGATCAGTCTGATGGAAGCAAATCCCAGCTAAATCATTTCAGCCATAAATATTTTAATACGTATCCCTGAAAAAGAAGGGCTCCTTTTAAAAACAGAATCATACTGTCATGATCACACCTAAAAATATAACCAAAAACATTATTACATGCAGAACTATTGTTGAAAACGTTTAGATACCCCTTAGGAGCCTCTCCTGTACCACTAGTGGATACTAGTTGACACTTCAGGAAAGAATATTCTAGAATATATGGAAAGCTGAGGGGGAAGGTAATCATTCAACATAATCCTCCCCCTCTCTGTCCCTAGGCCGGCCCACTTTTTTCATTTTGTGTGCCTTTTCTCCCGCTTTCCAGCAATAGGCTTTGCAGATATTTACATAATTGCAACAAGAATTGGGTGTCCTGTTTTTCTCACTTGGCATTACAGTATTAGTCCCCTTCTCCCCACGCTGCTCTGCAGCTTCCGTAATGATAATGACCCTTTTTAATGCCCGCAAGGATTCCATTGAGTAGAAATTCCTGAGTTTGCTTAATCCAGCCCTTTCCTGTTGCTATTGTCAGTAATGGACCATTGTAAATAATGTTCTGATGAATATTTTTGCAGAAAGCCTCTCTTTCTTTCCCCCCTTCTCTTTTCTGATTATTTCCTTAGGAGAGATTCCCAGAAGTGCCTCTAATCACTCGCCTTCTCTTTTCTTGTTCTCCCTTCTCCTCCTCATCCCACCTCCCTCTTTTAACAACAAAGAAGACAAAAACTCTGTGAACATCAGTCTCTCCCCACGAGCCCCCCCTCCCCGTGTACCCTCCTCACCCTGCTCTTCCCTCTTCTTAGGAGCAGGAGGAGAAAGGAACTATTTTGTTCCCTAAAACTTGAAAACCTGGGAAAGTTGCCTGTCTGGCACCTCTTGCATAGCCAGCTGGGCTTCTGCAGAGCTGCAGCAGTGTCTCCTTACCTCCTCCCGGCCCCAGATTCTGTCTCCTCTCTGCACAGGGTCTGGTTTAGTTTAAAGGGATGCCAGCACAGGCTGGGAACCCGGGACCCACAGTCTGACGTCAACTCTACTTCCTGTAAACCTGTTGACCTCGGACAAGGCATTCACCCCTGCACCTCAATTTCCTCAACTGTAAAATGGGCATAATAATAAGCCTTACAGATAAGGTGGTGAGTTTTAAGGGAGGTGATCTCCAAAAACTGCCTTATGAGTTATGTATTATTATTAGCCCCATCTTAACAGTGCTTTACATACCAAGTGCTCAGTGAATGTTCACCATTGGTACTTAGCTTGCTGTGTGAGCCACAGGCTCTGTAACGGCTTGTGTGAACTGCCCCCTGCTCTCTGGGCTTTCCTTTGCTTACCTCCCCCATACCCCACACACCCAGCCTTTCCCAATCTGCGGGGTCAAGTGCCACAACCCGTGGAGCTCATTAAGCGCTCCTGTGCCGGCCCCACGCCCTCCCTCCCCCACGCTGAAAGTGGTCAGAGACCTCCGTGAGGCTGCAGTGCCTAGGGCCGGGGTCATCGGTGAGTGTCTCCCCCTTGCTACTCTGGGGCAGAATCCTTGCCGGGAACCACCGTGGGCATCTGCAGCAGGTACCACGGTGCCCCATGCCTGGCAGGAGAATGTCATTCCAGAATAGTTTTAATCCCAGGTTTCATAGAACTTGTAAATGATCTTACAGGAAATTCCAAAAGACACTTTCAGTTTATTTAGGGTTGTTGACATTCTCTCCTTGTATTTGTTTTGGGATTAAGCAAGCCACCAAGTAGCTGTGGGCCTGAAATCCTTTGGCTTCTACCCCATTTTTTATTATAATACAACCATTGTGCCTTGCTGTGGGCAAAGCCAATATATTTGTGGATATGAGCCTGCCAATAAATCAGGACAAAGGACCCTTATCCCAAAAGGCAGGAGAGAGTGAGTTCCTACCCTTGGGGTATCTGGGGAAATAGCAAATGAAAAGTCTATTTCAGGACTGTTGCTTCCTATTGGCATTTCATACACATTGTATCTTTCCAGTCTATAGTGTAACCTTTAATAAAAATAACGTTCATCGATTTTTTTCTCATTATAAAATAACATATGTTCATTACAGAAATTTTTGCAATGGTAGACTAAGAGAACAAGAAAATACAGTTTGCTTTTGAGCCACCTTCTGGAGATAAGAGTATGGGTCCTTTAATTCACATGCCCACTAGGGCCAGGAAGTCGCTTGTGCACGTCAGGCCGGCTCCTGCTGGGTGGGCTGCCCATGCCGACCTGGAGCTAGCTCATCTTGCCTTATAGAATACAGACTTGACATTGCTGACCGAATATCCTGATTTTTCAAGAGAAATCAGACATCCAGATTTTTGTGTGACTCTTCTGAATTTTTTCAATATCCACCCTATTTCAATAAGAAAAACACCATTGAGTCAAATGGATGAATCTGTGGCTTGATTGAGGTTATACTGTATTGCATCCAGGTAAAGCTAACTCTTCTTAGCTTTAATTATTTATATACCACATGCAGTCCAGATGAGGTGCCAGAGGGCTTTGTATTCTGTCCTGGGTACCAGGTACCCTAGATGTACCTTAAAAGCAAAGGGTTCAAAAGCGAATGGTTCTAGATTTTCAACAAGTATTGATTAAAGCACCTCCTATGTGTCAGACTCTGATGGGCACTGGGTATTTCAGCTGTGACCCAGGCCTCCGAGCACAAGGCCCTCCCAATTCTAGTGTGAAGACAGTACCTCGGCTCATATAAACAGGAATAAAAAGATGAATAAGGGTGAGCACGCGGCCAGGTAAAGTCATGTGATAGCGATGCGCTGGTGACTGAAGATTCGGTGGGCGAGGAAGATCTCTCGCAGGTGGTAACATTTAAGCAAAATGGGGAGACAGAGCCAGCCATGGGATCCTAAAAGGAGAAGAGCATTCCCAGCAGAGAGACATGCTGAGCAAAGGCTGCGAGGCGGAAATGAGCCTAGCACAATGCTCAGGAACCCAGAATAAGGTCCATGTGACTAGCTGGTGGATTGGAGCAAAGGGAAACAAAATGAGGCTAGAGAAAGAGGTGGGACTTTGCAGACAAGGTGAAGAGTGTGGATTTAACTCTTTGATATTGGAATTGGAGAAATCAGAGTGAATTCCTGGTTCCTAATATAGAGACAGATAATAAAATCTAGATCTAAGTAAGCATGTGGGTGTCTGTTGAGTTTGGGTTTTATTGCAAGCATTAAGCAAAGCCACTTGTGGTATTTAAACAGTGGGCAGTGGATATGGCTACTAATAGGTTACAGTGGACAAAAGTGGGAGGGGGGCAAGTAAAGGAAGCTTCTGGAAAGGTCCGGGTAAGGCCTGCCTGTTGGTGGCTCAGACCAGGATGCTGGTGCATAAGGAGAGTGAAGGATGGAGTCAGGTGGAAACAACAGGATTTCTTGATAGAAGGTGAGGGAAAGCAAGCAATCAAAAACTAGCTCCTTGGTTTCCAGAGTGCTTAACCATCCCTCATTTGCGTGACCCCTTAGCCCAACACAATTGACCTCACCCTTCTGGAAACACTTTCTTCTTTTGATTCCCATGACAATAAGCTTCCTGCTTTTCATTCACCTTCACTGACCCCACTCACCTTCCAGAACACGGACCATATATTCATCTATTGCATTATTGCCCTGTCACAAACAAGCCCCAAATCAGTGTTTTGAGATGATAAGCATTTATAAATGACAAGTGTGTGGGTCAACTAAGCAGCTTCTCTGGTCTCAGCTGGCATCTCTCCTGCATCTGCAGCCAGACACAGGTCAGGAGGGAGGCTCTGTTGTTCTTGGCTGGGAGTTGTTAGTGGATCTAGGATGGTTTGGGGACACCTGGGGTGGCTCTGATCCAAGTATCTCATCTCCAGGTAAGGAAGATGCAGGCTGGCCCAGGCAGGTAGAAATGTGTGAGGCTTCTTGAGGCCCTTGGCTTGGACTAGACTCTGCAGGGTCACGTGGAGCAGAGCCTGTTGACAGAAGAGGTTAAAAATGGGGAACATTAATGCCAACTAACAGGAGACTTTTCCACAACTCCATGCTTTCCACATTCGCCACTCACCACAAGTGGTCATTTTGGTTTAAACTAAGTAAAATTTAAAATTCACTTTCTTGGTAACACCAGCCACATTTCAACTGTTCAGCTGCTGCAAGTGGCTGGTGGGCACTGCATTGGACAGTGCAGATGTAAAATGTGTCCGTCATTGCAGGAAGGTCCACAGCACAGTCCAAGGGGAGGGCTTTGCACTGACAGAGCAGGTCTGTGTGAGCTGCGAAGGCCCAGGGAGCAGTCTGCAGACCGTGCAGGCTTTTTTCCTCCGAGCCCGGGAGACATCCCCATAACAAGGCAGTGATTTCAGGAGATGCGCAAACACAGGAAGGTGGCTTCCCTAACCATTGTAATTGGACATAAAGACTTAAACTCCAGATCGGGACCAGAAGGAAGGTAGGCTGAGGGGGGACAGTGATTTGTGGAATGCTGTTATTAAGGCACCACAAACACCCTCTAAGTGCTATGCAATTACACATTGCAGCAGCTAGCGGCTTTTTATTTTACAAGCAGGAAGGACAAAGAGCTGGGCTGTCCACAACCCTCCTCCTTTCTGCTTCTCCCTCCTTGGGGCCTCTCTGCTTAGCTTCCCTGTCAGTCTCAGCCAGCGAGCATCAAAGATGTGTATCTTAAAACAAGCTACCTATTTGTGTGTGTGTATGTATGTTTCAGGGATTGGCAATCGTTTTTAAGGGTACTACCTAATGCTGTTGGTGAGAAGGACACTGAGAGCATAAATCAGTTTAACCTTTCTGATAAAGTTGGACAGCAGACACAAAGAGCCCCTCAGAGACTAGAGAGATGTTCAGAAACAATTTTTGCTCAAGGGTGTTTAATGCAGCATTGTTTAGAATGGGAAAAAAATAGAACCAGGTAAGCCCCTGATGATGGGAAACTTGCTGCATGAAGTACGGCCTTACCTCCAGTGAGATAAGGTATAGGCTCACCCAGAATTCGTGTTCTCAGAGGCTTTTCAAAGACATGTGATAATGCTGGGGCAGTGCTATGAAGCCAAAGCACGATATAACCAGTTTGTGTATGAGCCCAACTATGTGAGATTTGTGCAAATATATGCATAGAAAGTAAGGCTGAAAGGAAATACATCAGTGTGACGTTGTCACTTCCCTATACCTGGCACCAGAGGATCAATATGTATCTGTGAATTGACACATCTGTGGGAAGAAGTATCAAAAGTAGTGATTTTTATTTTCTCTATTGTGCTTTTGTACAGTCAGTATGTTTTGCATGTATAATCAGCCAGAAGGTTGTCAATAGATAATGAGGTCATAGGTGCACTGAGGGTAGCTTTCAGAATGATGCAAAGGAACTTGGTAAGCACGATATAAAATGGGGCCTGTTTTAGGAACAGGACAGCATGATAGGTGGGGAGCTCCTTTGTGATCCTACACACGTCTGGCCAGAGCCTTGAGCCTGTGTGACCCTGTGTGTTTTTCAGGTACTACCCAATGGGCCACCCAGCATCTGTCCACCTCTACTTCCTTGCTGACCGCTTTCAGGGCTTTCTGATCAAGCATCATGCTACCAATCTGGCTGTGAGCAAACTCGAGACCCTGGAGACATGGGTGATGCCAAAGAAAGTCTTCAAGATCGCAAGCCCACCCAGTGACTTCGGGAGGCTGCAGTTTTCCGAGGTAAGAGGCCAGACGCCATCACACTTCATTGCCTTTTGCCACACCCCCTGCTGGGTTCTGGTTCCCAGTCTGACAATGGCAGTTGGAGATGGAGGAGGAGGAGATTTGGAGAGCCCCAAATGTGCCTTTACCCTGTGCCTAGAGAAGGTTCTCCAGCCGCAGCACTGGAATCAGCGTCTTAAACAGGGCGGGAGGAGAGGGACAGGGTAGGGTCAGGATCCATGGACTGAACCAACCAGTACCTTGGTCTGTTTTTTATAGTAGAATTTCTGTTCCTCTTAATTTTTCAACCTAGCCAGTGACTCCTAAACCTATGTTAGTGAAAGACCAGTAACAAACCAGCTTCCAAATGGAGTTGGTGGCATTCATCCCATTTTACAGAACAGAGGCCTATGGAGATCCAGTGATTTTTCTGGATCATAGCTAGGAAGTAGAAGAGCTCAAAACTGAACCCAAGTCTCTTTGACAACAATCCCTTGCTTAATTGTGCTTTTGTCTCCCCAGTTCTTTGCCCAGAGTTCAGCTCAAGTCAATCACTGAATGAATGAGTAGGTCAATGGATAGACAGATGGACTGGTGCTTGGATGCATGGATCCAGGGAATGCTGTTTCCCTCTCCCCAGCACAGCATCAGCTAAAAGCTAATTGACTGTTTTGCCAGGGGAGATGGATTTACCCAGCACCACCCCCACCCCCAGATGTGATCTGGCCTCTGTCTACTTCCCAGCCTTATCCTTATCCAGTACCACTCTCCTCCCATTTCACACTTCTTGTGTCTTTGTCAAACATGCCAAACTTGTTCCTGCCCCAGGCTTGGCACTGCTGATTTTCCTGCCTAGATGCTTTCCCCAAGGATTTCTTTTTGCATAGCTAGCTTTTGCATGTGTGTGTCACTCTGCTCTAAATCCAGACAGTGTACCTTCAGAGACACCTTCTCTACCCCCATTTATGCCACAGTGGCTACATTCTCCACCTGTCACATCATTATTTTACTGTTTTCCTTGGCATTTGTCATCTAAAGCCATCTCGCTGACTTCTCTGGTCACTTACTGACTGTCTTCCAGAGAGCTGGGACTGCATCTCTCATTCACCGCTGTATCGCTGGCCCAAAGAAGAGCCCATAGTGTCTGTAGGGGCTGGATAAGACTTCTGAATGAATGAGTATGTGCACTTGGGTAGAGATGCTGGAGGAAGGGGAAGCATGGTCGAGCATGGTGAGGGTTGCCCACACAAAACGCCAGCACCTAATTTCTGCCCTGCCCACATTAGCAAGTAGCTCAAGAGGTGACTCATTCCTGGAGTTAATCGTTCCCAAGAGTTTGGCTGCTGGGTTAAGGATGAAAGGTCCAATTTTAGAATATGGGATATCTGGGGAGGCTGGGGAGTGGGGTGGGGGCAAGTACCCACCTCCTGTGTCTTCCTGGCCAGTCCTTTCCCAGTGGCCCATGGCCCTGCCCAGCTGACCTGTGCCCTACTGAATGGGCACCAAACAGGCATGGGGGTGGGGGGGGGGGGCTCCTTATTAAGCCACCATTTTCAATTCAGTCTCTGAATAAATTGGCTGGATTCAAGCTGCCGTGGGAGCCCATGCCATAAATTTCTGGCATCAGGGGGCAATTAGACACTGCCCCAGTTGGAGTCTGTGCTGGGGGCCCAAGTGGCCAGTTGAAGACATTAATGTCCCATTAAGGAGATGACTGCCTGGTGCCCAGGCCCTCCCTGTTTATCAGCTTGCTGTGGGGCGACGGGGCACTTCTGGCAGGGACTAAATGATGATGTTCACTCTCTAACTAGCGATTTGTGAGGGTTCCTCCTGTAAGTCTGGTACCCTTGGTGTGAGAACCACCAAAATCTCTGGCAGAGTAACAGCATGTGATGCAGGGGCCCCAAATCTTGTAGTCTGAAATTTTTTTTTAAGTCTTAATTATTTTTAAGGCAGATGGTATAAAACTGGACAAGAAAGAAGGGAAGGACTGCTTTGTGGGCTGTTGAGGCCCCCCTCGCGCTGGCACAGCCCAGGGCAGGGCCCCAGCGTGGTTGAGCAGCTCAGGTTTCTCCATCGCATGGGAGTCCCAGGCTAGCGGCTGAGATGTACTAAGTACAGGAGGGACGGTAATGAGCTAGACCCTTGTCATTGCGGTCAAGTAGGGCAGCCAGCCAATGAGTGAGCAAGTACATAAAGAAAACCTTTCAGCTAATGACAGGTATTGTAAATAAAATAAAACTTCATGTGATTGCTGAGGACTCAAGAGGCTGACGGGGATGGCTCTCGATGGGATGATTCATTTGGGGATGAGGTGACTGTAGAGCTGGAACCTGTGAAAGAGCTCACAGTCTCCAGGGGAGTCTGGAGCTTTCTGAGCAGAGAGAAGAGCGTTTGCAAAGGCCCTGAGGCCCCAGGAAGGAGCTGGGCCTGCTCAAGGAGCCTCAAGGCCAGTGTGGTGAGGGCACAGGAGTGAGAGGAGGGAGCAGCTCCGCAGGGGTCTCGAAGGCCCTGGAAAGGAGCTCAGATTATATTTTAAAAGCAGTGGGAACCTTTGATGGATAGGAAGGTGAGGAGCTGTGTGTCAAGCTTGAGCTTGAACATGTACTTAAATTTGAGTAACTGATCATTTTTAGTGACTGATCATTTTAGGCTTTCCCCTTGAGTCTGATCAGGAAGGTCACAGAGGATGTGAGGCTCCATCTCAGGCAGCGGTGCCTCTGGGCAGGGAAGGCTTCCAAGTAGAGGTGGCACATGCCTGAGATCGACATGACAGGTAACATGGCCAGGAGGAGAGTAGGGCATGAAGGAAGATTGTTCCAAGGACAGGAATGAATGAGAGATCAGCGGCAAAAGAGAGCCCTTCTCGCAGAGGTGCTGAGGGTGATCCAGGGTGGCCTGGGGCTGAGTGGAGGGAGAGGGACAAGGTGGGGCTGGGGCTGGACCAGAAAGGACCTGCTGTCGCCAGATGGAGCGAGAGACCTGACTCAAGAACAATGAGCTGAAAAGGGTTGCACATGGGGAAGTAACAGGATCAAGTTTCTTGAGAAAAACCTCTAAGACTTTAAGGCTTAGCTAGAATCCTGCTCACTCATTCATTTCTTCAAAAAATTAATATTGTTTTCATTCCTCCTGTATCCAGCCACTGCTAGGCACCAGGGGTCCTCAGGCGGGGCTGACCCACAGCCCCTCCTGCTGATCCCCAGGGGGGCAGAAATGCCAAGACTTCACAAGTCTGGGAGGGCGAGCCACCCTGCAGAAATGTCCCAGCGATCGCTGCCCGCGCTCCACTTAGGTCAGCTCCTCGATTCCGATGTTCAGGCTGTGGTCCAAAGACGGAAACCTGAAGCAGGAAGTAAGCTGTGGGCCTGTGAATGTGCAGGGTAATAGTCCTTCCTGGTGGGTAGAAGGATGAATGAATGAATAAGAGGCCATCTAGGGAAGAGCAGATAAGAGCACAACCTCTGGGGGCTGGCTCCCTGGGTCCTCGCGCTGGGTCGGCCCCTCTCTGGCCACCGAAGTTATCTAACTGCTCTGAGCCCAGTTTCCTCATCTGTCAAATGGGGATAATGGCAAGCGTCACCCCTTCATGGAGGTGGGAGCGTTAAACAAATTGACGCCTCCAAGTGCTTAGCCTGGCATGGCACACTGTAAGCTCTCGGGCATAAGAGCCACGGCGCTCTGTGTCCTGGGGGAAGAGTAGACCCAGGAACTTGGGGCAAGAACAAGGAGAAAGTAAACCAGCTCCTGTTTGCACTGCACACGTGGGATCTCTCAGGGGGTGTATGTATACCCACACCTGCACCCCAACTTGCGCACGCACCTCAGAGATGCTGGTCACAGAAAGACCCCAGCAGCAGTACCAGCCTTAGAGTGTGCTCATTATCTGCTACTAACATGCCCACGTGCTGCGTCTTCAAAAGCACCAAATTAAACCTCCCTGGGAGCAGAAGGCACCTCATTTTTTTTTCTTTTTCTTTTTTATTGAAATATACTTGATACACAATATTTATATTGGTTTTAGGTATACAACCGAGTGATTTGACACTTACAGACATTACTCAATGCCCCCCATGGTAAGTGTAGTGAGCATCTGCCAACATATAAAGATATTACAATATGATTAACTATATTCCCTATGCTGTGCCTTCATTCCCGGGACTGATTTATCTCATAATTGGGAGTTTGTAACTATCCCTTTCACCTATTTTGCTGGTCCCTCCACAGTTAATTTAAAGTGGTAACAAAGCTTTGTCTTGGGGATCTACGCAGTTCATTCATTTTTCTATCATATCATTCACTTGGTCATTCCACAGATGTTCATTGAGCACCTACTGTGTGCTAAGCACCAAGAAGGAGCAATGAACTAAGCCATGGAGATGTTAGCCATGAGAGGACATTTCACACAGTCTTTCTGGCTGCTGGATGGAGCGTAAATTGCAGGCAGCAGGAGTGGAAGGAGGGAAGCCCGAGAGCAGATTCTTGGGAGTCAAAGCCACACACATACCCAGCTGGCTGACAGGAAGGGTGGGTTGGAGAACCACCCCCATCCCTGAGATCCAGCTCAGGCAGTGGTAGGGAGGCCAAAGCTGTCTCTTCCTAGGAAAGCCATTCAAACTCTTGCAAATGATGGGCTGGGGCGTGCTGAAGAACGCTTCTTTTCCTGGCTTACAGTAGCGGAGCTCCCAAACCTGGGTCTGTTCTTGCTCAGAATGATTACACTAAACGGAGGTGCCTGATCTAGAAAACCAACGACCACAGTGGAAACCAGCTGTACCTGTCGAGCAGCATGGTGCGTGTTTCTTTGGCATAGCCTGCAAGCAGGCATTCGCCTTTCAGTGCGCTTTTTTTCCTCCCCAAAATACCCACCATGTACTAGGTACTGAGGCCCTTGGTTTGGTGAGTGGACCACAGGCCTTGTAATCTTGCAGACTAGGTCCAAATCCCAGGTCCTCTGCTTACTGCCTGTGCAACATTGAGCAGATATCTTAATTGGAGCCTCAGTGTCCTCATCTTGAAAATGGGTATATGAAGTCCAGTAAGCAGGATCCAGCACTGTAGTCCAGGCCCTGTGATTTCATTACTCACTTCCCTGTTTCAGGTCGGCACTGACTGGGATGCTAAGGAGAGGCTCTTCCGCAACTTTGGGGGTCTCCTGGGGCCCATGGACGAGCCAGTAGGCATGCAGAAATGGGGGAAGGGCCCCAATGTGACTGTGACCGTCATCTGGGTGGATCCCATCAACATCATCGCAGCCACGTATGACATCCTGATTGAATCCACTGCCGAATTCACCCACTACAAGCCCCCTTTAAACTTGCCCCTGAGACCTGGGGTCTGGACAGTGAAAATTCTCCACCACTGGGTACCAGTTGCAGAGACCAAATTCCTCGTTGCCCCTCTGACCTTCTCAAGCAGGCAGCCCATCAAACCAGGTGAGTGTTCCTCTTGTCTCTGGGAGGAAATACCTGCTCCCCAGGGGTCTCTCGGGTCCTTCGCCTGGGCAGGTGTGGGGCACTGGGGCTGCCTTGGAGAACAGGCTCTCTGCTTTTGGTATCTTTTCCTGTTTATCTGCCATAGAGGACCATCTGACTTCCTCCCTGTGCACCAGGTGATGTCATCTCTCCGTTTTAGATACCTGTTCATTAGGTGCTCTCCCTTTGAACTTTCAGAAGTCCCTGCTCATTTTTACAATAAGAGGGGAAATAAACCCAGGCAGATAGTGGGTTTCAGCAAATCTTGTTCACTGTTTAAAAAATAATGACTAAAACAGGAAATTCTGTTTATCAAAAAGAGGATACACTCAGTGAAAAGATATACCATAAACTGGTGGAAAATAATTTGCTGCACACAAAAAAGGACTCGTTTTAATATATATAAAGAAATCCCATAAATCAGAGCAAAATACCACTCACAGGCCAAAACCCACTCCCTGTTTTGGTTTTTTTTTTATTAAAGTGTCGTTAATATACAATCTTATGCTGGTTTCAAATGTACATCACAGTGGTTCAACAGGACCCGTGATCAGTTTATATTGTGATTGCAACTTACTGTGCCCCTTATCCCCTATCCTCCTACCCCACCCCTATCCTCCTACCCGCCTCAACCCCTTGGTAACCACTAGTCATCTTTCAGTGTCTCTGAGTCTACTGCTGTTTTGTTCCTTCTGTTTTGCTTTGTTTTTATATTCCATAAATAAGTGAAATCATGATATTTGTCTTTCTCTACCTGGCTTATTTCACAGAGCATAATACCCTCTAGATCCATCCATGCTGTAGCAATAAGGATTTATTTTCTTTTTATGGCTGAATAATATTCCATCGTGTATATGACCACATCTTCTTTATCCATTCATCTATTGATGGACAGTTAGGTTGCTTCCAAATTTTGGCTATTGTAAATAATGTGGCAGTAAACATAGGGGGTGCATATGTGTTTTCAAATCAGGTATTTTGTTTTCTTCAGGTAAATTCCTAGGAGTGGAATTACTGGGTCACATGATATTTCTGCTTTTAGTTTTTGAGGAACCTCCATACTGCTTTCCACAGCGGTTGCACCAATTTACATTCCCACCAACAGTGTAGGAGGGTTCCAATATCCCCACGTTCTTGCCACTATTTGTTGTTTCTTCTCTTTTGAACTGGTGTGAGGTGATATCTCATAGTGGTTTTAATTTGCATTTCCCTAATGATTAGCGATGTGGAGCATCTTTTCGTGTGCCTGTTGGCCATTTGTATTTCTTCTTTGGAGAAGTGTCTGTTCAGGTCCTCTGCCCATTTGTTAATTAGGTTATTTGTTTTTCGGGTGTTGAGGCATAAGAGTTCTTTATGTATTTTGGATGTTAACCCCTTATCAGATAAGTCATTTATGAATATATTCTCCCATACTGTAGGACGCCTTTTTGTTCTACTGATGGTGTCCTTTGCTGTACAGAAGTGTTTTAGTTCGACATAGTCCCACTTGTTCATTTTTTATTTTGTTTCCCTTGCCCAAAGAGATATGTCCAAGAAAAAATTGCTCATATTTATATTCAAGAGATTTTTGCCTATGTTTCTTTCTAAGACTTTTATGGTTTCATGACTTACATTCAGGTCTTTGATCCATTTCAAGTTTACTTTTCTGTATGGAGTTAGACAGTAATCTAGTTTCATTCTCTTACATGTAGCTGTCCAGTTTTGCCAACACCAGCTGCTGAAGAGGCTGTCATTTCTCCATTGTATATTCATGGCTCCTTTATCATATATTAATTGGTGATATATGGGTGGGTTTATATCTGGTTTTTCTATTCTGTTCCATTGGTCTATCAGTCTGTTCTTGTGCCAGCACCAAATTGTTTTGATGGCTGTAGCTTTGTACTAGAGCTTGAAATAGGGAGCGCAATCTCCCAGCTTTGTTCTTCTTTCTCAGGATTGCTTTCGCTATTCGGGGTCTTTTGTTGTTTCACATGAATTTTAGAACTATTTGTTCTAGTTCGTTGAAGATTGCTGTTGGTATTTTGATAGGAATTGCAATGAATCTGTAGATTGCTTTAGGCAGGATGGCCATTTTGACAATATTAATTCTTCCTATCCATGAGCATGGGATAGATTTCCACTTATTGGTGTCTTTAATTTCTCTCTTGAGTGTCTTGTAGTTTTCAGAGTGTAGGGCTTTCACCTCCTTGGTTAGGTTTATTCCTAGGTATTTTATTTTTTGATGCAATTGTAAATGGAGTTGTTTTCCTGATTTCTCTTTCTGCTAGTTTGTTGTTAGTATATAGGAATACAATAGATTTCTGTGTATTAATTTGGTATCCTGCAACTTTGCTGAATTCAGTTATTAGTCCTAATAGTTTTTGGTGGAGTCTTTAGGGTTTTCTATGTGTAATATCATGTCATCTGCAAACAGTGAGTTTAACTTCTTCCTTGCCAATCTGGATGCCTTTTATTTCTTTGTGTTGTCTGATTGTAGTGGCTAGGACCTCCAGTACTATGTTGAATAAAGTGATGAGAGTAGGTATCCTTGTCTTGTTCCCAATCTTAGAGGAAAAGCTTTCAGCTTTTTGCTATTAAGTATGATATTGGCTGTGGGTTTGTCAAAAATGGCCTTAATTATGTTGAGGTACATACCTTTATACCCATTTTGTTGAGAATTTTCATCATGAATGGATGTTGAATTTTGTCAAATGCTTTTTCAGCACTTATTGTGATGATCATATGGTTTTTATCCTTTTTGTTAATGTGATATATGATATTGATTGATTTATGAATATGGTACTCTCTTGCATTCCTGGAATAAATCCCACTTGGTCATGATGGATCTTTTTGATGTAATTTTAAATTTGGTTTGCTAATATTTTGTTGAGGATTTTTGCATCTATATTCATCAGGGATATTGGTCTGTAATTTTATTTTTTGTAGTGTCTTTGTCTGGCTTTGGTATTAGAGTGATGGTGGCCTCATAGAATGAGTTTGGAAGTATTCCTCCTCTTCTCCTTTTTGGAATACTTTAAGAAGGATAGGTATTAGCTCTTTGTTAAATGTTTGGTTGAATTTGGCTGTGATGCCATCTGGACATGGCCTTTTCTTGGGAGTTTTTTTATTACCAGTTTGATTTCCTTGCTGGTAATTGTTCTGTTCAGATTTTCTGTTCCTTCCTGGGTCAGTCTTGAAAGGTTGTATTTTTCTAGGAAGTTGTCCATTTCTTCTGAGTTGTCCAATTTATTGCCATGTAATTTTTCATAGTCTCTAATAATTCTTTGTATTTCTGTGGTATCTATGATTATTCCTTCTTCATTTCTGATTCTGTTTATGTGTTTATACTCTCTTTTTCTTGGCAAGACTGGGTGTTTACCTACTTTGTTTATTTTGTCAAAGAACAAGCTCCTGGTTTCAATGATTTTTTTCTATTATTAGTTTTATTTATTTCCACTCTGGCCTTTATTGTGTCCTTCCTTCTACTAACTTTGGGATTCATTTAAATGTTCTTCTTTTTCTAGTTTCTTTAATTGTGATTTTAGACTCTTTATTTGGGATTGTTCTTGATGTAAGCCTGTATTGCTGTGTGCTTTCCTCTTAGAACTGCCTTTGCCACGTTCCACAGATTTTCGGCTGTTTTCTGTTTTCATTTGTCTCCATGTATTGCTTGATGTCTGTTTTAATTTGTTCATTGTTCAGTTGATTATTTAGAAGCCTTTTGTTTAGCCTCCATGTGTTTGTAGGCTTTTTTGTTTTCTTTGTGTATTTTATTTCTAGCTTCATACCACTATGGTCTGAGAAGCTGCATGATAAAATTTCAATCTTTTTTCATTTATGGAGGCTCTTGTGTCCTAATATGTGATCTGTTCTGGAGAACGTTCTGTGTACATTTGAGAAAAATGTGTATCCTGCTGCTTTTGGGTGGAGTGTTCTGTAGATATCTGTTAAGCCCATAGATCTAATGTATTGTTCAGTGTCCCACATCAACAATCTAATGTATTGTTTCCGTATTTATTTTCTGTCTGGTTCATCCGTCTATTAATGTGAGTGGTGTGTGATAAAGTCTACTAAGATGAATGTGTTGAAATCTATTTCCCCCTTTAATTCTGTTAGTATTTTTTTTTACATATTTAGGTGTTCCTATGTTGGGTGCATAGATATTTATAATGGTTATATCCTCTTGTTGGACTGTCCGCTTTATCATTATGTAATGTCCTTCTTTATCTCTTGTTACTTTCTTTGTCTTGAAATCTATTTTGTCTGATATAAGTACTGCTAATCCTGCTTTTTTCTCCCTATCATTTGCATGGAATATCTTTTTCCATCCCTTCACTTTTACGCATGTATGTCTTTGGCTCTGAAATGAGTCTCTTATATATGGGTCTGTTTCTTCATCCATTCTGCCACTCTGTCTTCTGATTGGTGCATTCAGTCCATTGACATTTAAGGTGATTATTGATGACTATGTACTTATTGCCATTTTATTAATTGTTTTATGGCTGTTCCTTTCTTGCTCTCTTATACTCTTTTCTGGTTATTAGTGGTTTTCTTTAGTGTTGTAATTGGATTTCTCTTTATTTTATTTTATTTTTTGTATGTATTTATTGTAGGCTTTAGTTTTGTGGTTACCAAAGATTCAAGGATAGCTTCCTTATTATATAATGGTCTATCTTAATTGCTGATTACTCTATTTCAAACAAAATCTAAAGATACTTTTTTCTTTCTCCTTTCTTCTCCACATTTTTTGTATTAGATGTCATAATCTGCACTTTTTGTGTAGCACTTGACTGCTTTTATGTATTGTTCATTTTGCTTCTGTTTTAATTTTGTGTTTGCTTGGTAATTAGTTGGTCTACTACCTGTACTGTGGGTTTATTTTCACTGGTGAAAGCTATTTGGCCTTAGGGACATTTCCATTTACATCAGTCCCTTTAACATATCCTGTAAGGCTGGCTTAGTAGTGGTGAATTCCTTCAACTTTTGTTTATATGGAAGTTGTTTAATCCCTGCTTCAAATTTAAATGATAATCTTGCCAGGTATATGATTCTTGGTTGGAGGTCCTTTTGTTTCAGTACATTAAATATTTCATCCACTCCCTTCGAGCCTGTAGAGTTTCTGCAGAGAAGTCTGCTGGTAACCCGATGAGATTTCCTTTATAAATAATCTTTTCTCTCTCTCTGGCTGCTTTCAACACTCTCTCCTTATCCTTGATCTTTGCCATTTTAATTATTATATGTCTTGGTGGCGTCTTCCTGGGGTTCTTTTTGTTAGAGGCTCTCTGAACTTCCATCACCTGAGTATCTATTTCCTTCCCCAGATTGGGGAAGTTATCAACAACTATTTCCTCAAAGAAACTTTCTATTCCTCTGTCTCTCGCTTCTCCTTCCGGTACCCCTATTATGTGAATATTCTTTCTTTTTTGTATTGGTCACATAGCTCTTACCATTCTTTCATTCCTAGAGATCCATTTTTATCTCTATTCCTCAGCTTCATTGTTTTCCTGTTCTCTGATTTTCATCTCATTCACCATCTCCTCTACCTGCACTTACCTACTTTTAAATCCCTCCATTGTATGTTTCATCTCAGATACTGCGTTCTTCAGCTCTGAGTGGCTCTTTTTCAAATCTTCTATCACTTTCTAGAAGTCCTCCCTGAGGTCTTGAATACATTTCTGTAAATCCATGAGCATGTTTCACTTTTTTTTTGTTTGTTTTTTTTTAAATATAATTTATTTTATTATCATTATCTACAATTACATGTGCAATATTATGGTTATTAAACTACCCCTTCCTTAGGTCCCCCCCACCAACCCCATTACAGTCACTGTCCATCAGCGTACTGAGATGCTATAGAATCACTACTTGCCTTCTCTGAGTTGTACAGCCCTCCCCGTGCCCCCCCCCAACATTACATCTGCTAATCGTAATGCCCCTTTTTCCCTCTTATCCCTCCCTTCCCACCCATTTTCCCCAGTCCCTTTCCCTTTGGTAACTATTAGTCCGTTCTTGGGTTCTGTGAGTCTGCTGCTGTTTTGTTCCTTCAGTTTTTTTCTTTGTTCTTATACTCCACATATGAGTGAAATCATTTGATACTTGTCTTTTTCGGCTTGGCTTATTTCACTGAGCATAATACCCTCTAGCTCCATCCATGTTGTTGCAAATGGTAGGATTTGTTTTCTTCTTATGGCTGAATAATATTCCATTGTGTATATGTACCACATCTTCTTTATCCATTCATCTACTGATGGACACTTAGGTTGCTTCCATTTCTTGGCTATTGTAAATAGTGCTGCAATAAACATAGGGGTGCATCTGTCTTTTTCAAATTGGGCTGCTGCATTCTTAGGGTAAATTCCTAGGAGTGGAATTCCTGGCTCAAATGGTATTTCTATTTTGAGTTTTTTGAGGAACCTCCATACTGCTTTCCACAATGGTTGAACTAATTTACATTTCCACCAGCAGTGTAGGAGGGTTCCCTTTCTCCACATCCTCGCCAACATTTGTTGTTTGTGTTTTGGATGTTGGCCATCCTCACTGGTGTGAGGTGATATCTCATTGTGGTTTTTTTTTTATTTTTTATTATCATTAATTTACAATTACATGTGCAATATTACGATTATTAAACTACCCCTTCATCAGGTCCCCCCCACCAACCCCATTACAGTCACTGTCCATCAGCGTAGTGAGATGCTATAGAATCACTACTTGTCTTCTCTGAGTTGTACTGCCCTCCCCGTGCCCCCCCAACATTACATCTGCTAATCGTAATGCCCCTTTTTCCCTCTTATCCCTCCCTTCCCGCCCATTTTCCCCAGTCCCTTTCCCTTTGGTAACTATTAGTCCGTTCTTGGGTTCTGTGAGTCTGCTGCTGTTTTGTTCCTTCAGTATTTTTTCTTTGTTCTTATACTCCACATATGAGTGAAATCATTTGATACTTGTCTTTTTCCGCTTGGCTTATTTCAGTGAGCATAATACCCTCTAGCTCCATCCATGTTGTTGCAAATGGTTGGATTTGTTTTCTTCTTATGGCTGAATAATATTCCATTGTGTATATGTACCACATCTTCTTTATCCATTCATCTACTGATGGACACTTAGGTTGCTTCCATTTCTTAGCTATTGTAAATAGTGCTGCGATAAACATAGGGGTGCATCTGTCTTTTTTAAATTGGGCTGCTGCATTCTTAGGGTAAATTCCTAGGAGTGGAATTCCTGGGTCAAATGGTATTTCTATTTTGAGTTTTTTGAGGAACCTCCATACTGCTTTCCACAATGGTTGAACTAATTTGCAGTCCACCAGCAGTGTAGGAGGGTTCCCTTTTCTCCACATCCTCGCCAACATTTGTTGTTGTTTGTGTTTTGGATGTTGGCCATCCTCACTGGTGTGAGGTGATATCTCATTGTGGTTTTAATCTGCATTTCTCAGATGATTAGTGATGTGGAGCATCTTTTCATGTGCCTGTTGGCCATCTGAATTTCTTCTTTGGCGAAGTGTCTATTCATGTCCTCTGCCCATTTCTTAATTGGATTATTTGCTTTCTGTTTGTTAAGGTGCATGAGTTCTTTATATATTTTGGATGTCAACCCTTTATCAGATACGTTTTTTATGTTTATTTTCTCCCATACTGTAGG